>CM062805.1:560186809-560786809 GCA_031772625.1 Pinus tabuliformis | reverse complement strand
GATCAACCTCCTGGTTTTAGACAAACAGACTCCAACCTTGTATGTCGGCTTAAGAAATCCCTTTATGGTCTCAAGCAAGCCCCTCGGGCTTGGTATGCCAAAATGGATAGCTTTCTTTTAAACACTAGCTTTTCTAGGTGTCATTCTGATAACACTGTCTACACCAAGAAAGTGGGTAAGTCTCTTATCATTCTTGTTCTCTATGTTGATGATCTTATCCTTACTGGTAGTGATCCCAACCTTATAAACCATGTAAATTCTAGCCTTAAAAAGCAGTTTGAAATGACAGACTTAGGACACTTGCATTATTTTCTTGGTCTTCAAGTCTTGCAATCCAAAGAAGGTATTTCCCTTTCCCAGTCCAAGTATGTCTGTGATCTTCTACGCCACTTTCACATGGAAGACTGTAAGCCAACCCCTTCTCCCTTTCAATCTGGAGCCAAACTTTCAGTCACTTGTACTTCCCTTGAAGTTGATGCTACCTTATACCATCAGCTTGTTGGAAAAATTTGTATCTAACCCATACTCGTCCCGACCTTTCCTTTGTTGTTGGCCTTGTTGCTCGTTTTATGCAAAACCCACATGAAAGTCATTGGAAAGCAGCTAAAAGAATACTTCGTTATGTTCGAGGTACAGTTCAGTTTGGGATTCATTATAGTGCAAAAACATCTCCTCTATTAGTTGGTTTCACTGATTCTGATTGGGTTGGTGACCCTAATGATCAGAAGTCTACTGCGGGTTATGTCTTCACTCTTGGTTCTGGACCTATTACATGGGCTTGCAAGAAACAAAGTGCCATTTCTCTCTCTTCAGCAAAAGCAGAGTATCATGGCGCCGTTGAAGCTAGTAAGGAAGCCCTATGGCTTCATCAGATCCTGTCAGGGAATGTTTTTCAGCAGCAACATCTGACTACACTTTGGTGTGATAATCAAAGTGCCATTCAACTATGCAAAGATCCAGTCTAACATCAGCACAACAAACACATTGAACTAAACATGCACTTCATCAGAAAGCTCATTCATGACCATGCTCTTGAAGTGCAATATTGTTCAACCGATGAACAAGTTGCAGACATCTTTACAAAGGCTCTCACAGAGGCGAAATTTACTAAACTTCGATTTATGGTTGGAGTTCAGGAAGTTGTCACTAAGGGGGGATAGACTCTAATGCCTCCTTCCTTTTCCTACTGTGTCATCTTTGTACATCCTTCAATTCTATCCCAAGTTGCTCTTAAGGGGGGATGTTAGGATATTCCGACACATAGGAAATAATTAAGTACAACTTGGTCTAGCATATACTTAGGTAAAGTGTGTTTCTTTAGTATGTACTTTTTGTAACTTACAATCCAATGGTCACGATATGTTCTAGACATGAAGTGATCTGACGGTTCATTCTCTCCTCGATATTACCGACACTTGATCCGTGGCTTAACACCCGATTGGTCCATGATCTCTATTTAAAGAGCATGGAGGGTCATTTGTGAGGTGACCGTTCATGAGAGAAGCTTATGTAAATTTTCTTTCTTTTACATTAATAAATTGCCTGAAGTGCCCGCGTTGGCTTAGGGCATGGATTGTTTTCCTCTTTGAGGGTTTTAACCACGTCAAGAATACTGGTGTACTGATATGTGATCTGTTTGTCAGCGGTGTCCTTTGGTGTTCTATCTAAGGAACTTACCTTGTACATTCCAACATAGGTTCACCAAATTCCCATAGAGGGTCCAATTTCCTTGGCATGTTTGTAACTTGGTTGAACTCTTGAGTTTTAACTTTTAATTTAAGATGAAGTTTGAAGTTGAACGTAGGGCACAAGAAGAATTGCAAGTTAAAAAAATAAAAATAAAATTTACATACAAGTTACAACACATTGAATTTTTGACAAAAAAAACCTCAACTCAATGCAACAATAATGGAAAAAATGCACATTCAAACCCAAACAAAAATGATGCAAAAAAATAGAGCACAAGAATAAATTAAACTTATAAATCTAACACAAGTTTTTGCATTTTTGACCAAAACGAACCCTCTCGACTCTATGCAACAAAAATGAAAGAAAAAACACAATCAAATCCACTCAAAAATAATTGATAATCAATGGGTTATAGAAACCCAAGCAAAAACAAGAAAAAAACCAAAAAAAAAAGCCAAATTTGGTGCCCATACCTGGAAACCACGCTTTGCTGAAGAAATTTGGTCCAAACTCGAATTTTTCTTGCTTGTGATGCTAAAATTTTTCATTTTTCTCCTCCTCTGCGTTTGTAGTCGACTTCCTCTCCTCCTCAACTCTCAAACAAGCCCACTGTCTGAAAAAATGAGAAACAAAAACCAAAAATCGGCTTTAAAACCGTTGTTTCAGCCACTCACGATTATTACCGATTGGATCGCGATTTTTTGAAAATAGAAAACTCTGCGGGGCGAAAAAAATCATGACGTTCGAAACACTGATGTGGATGACCTCTTATTGACAGGGTCATTAGGGCTCATAGAGGACTGCAAGAGGAACCTAGCATCAGAGTTTGATATGAAGGATTTGGGGTTGATGCATTACTTTCTAGGCTTGGAAGTGTGGCAAAAATATGGGGAGATCTTCCTTGGTCAAGGGAGATATGCTACAGAGGTTCTGAAGAGATTCAAGATGTAAGATTGTAGACCCATGTCTATGCTTATGATCACAAACTGGAGGAAGATCGATCCATCAAAGGATGAGAATGTTGAACCCACCTTGTATAGACAACTTATTGGTTCCCTCATGTATCTCATCAACGCTAGACCAGATATTTGCTTCACGGTCAACACTCTCAGTCTAATTATGGTGGGACCGAAGAGAGTACATTGGACAGTAGCAAGGAACATTCTGAGATATTTATGCGGCACAATCGAGTATGGATTAAGGTATACTCGAGGTGATGGTGTTAGACTTTGTGGATTCACAGATGCAGATTGGGTAAGCAGTTCAGCAGACAGAAAGAGCACATCAGGGTGTTGCTTCGGCATTGGGTAATGGATGGTTTCTTGATGTAGCAAGAAGTAGAAGTTAGTAGCATTGAGCTCTGCAGAAGCAGAATATATAGTAGCTAGTACAACCACATGCAAAGCTATTTGGTTTCGGACGCTGCTAGTGAGCTTGTTTAGTCAAAAGATGGAGGTGATCAGTATCTACTATGATAATCAGAGTTGCATCAGACTCTCTAAGAATCCAATGTTTCATGATAGGGAGAAACACATAAACATCTGATATCATTTCATCGAAGATTGTGTGCAGCGTGGAGCAGTCCAGCTACAACATGTTCCCATAGAATAGAAGGTTACAGATATACTCACGAAATCTCTAGGGAGAGCTAAGTTCGTATATTTCAGAGAACATATGGGTATAGTGGAGAACCCTTTTCAGTAGCAAGGATAGGAGTTTTGTTCTCAGTTGCAGTAGTTATAGAGCAGCAACAGCATGAGATCAATTGCAACGCAGTGTAGAGTTGGCTGCAATACAGGTGGTATAGTGCAGTGTTACCAACAACACAGATGCATGGTTGGTCATCTCAGAGTGGCAAATGAACTAGAGTTGTGCAGTGGCATGGTGGACAGTGGCAGATTGTCACAGTTTTCTGACATCAACATGTATGGAGGATGTTATGGAGATAGAGTGAGAGAACACCTTCCTTGCTAAGAGGGAGTGTTAGTTTTTGTAGCATCGTCAGGTGTTCTAGTAGTGGGAATTCCTTGGCAGATCGAGCTACCCAGTTGCAGAGATCGAGCAAGGGAGAGAAGTTCGAGCCATAAGGAAGGCAAGAGTGAGATTGAGGGAGCAATAGAGTCATTTCTAGCAAAGTTTCTTAGCAGCAAAGCAGTAGTAGTTGGGAGGTTGAATTATTTCTATAGAGAGGTTGAGCAGCCTGTGTGATCCAGATTTAAACAGGAATGAAACAAATTACAGATATAACCATAAATACAAAGATGCAATAGAAATAACACTTCATTTCATTAATATCAAATACTGAAATATGCTTACAAACAGAATGGAAATAAGACTAGCTCGAGCGATGGTAGCTTATCTCTGAGAAGAGATGTGGTGGCTACATGCCTCTGAACTGTGTTACAATGAGGCTCCAAGGCTTATTTATTATTGAGAAACAATGGAAAACCCTAAACATCCAAAAACCTAACCCTAGGAAATGAAGCGCCAAACTATGGGCCCCGTTTGGGTAAATTGGTACATCAACTTCCCGAAGTCGTAACTTTGGCATACGATCTCCGTTTGACAAGCACAATACCTCGTTAGAAAGATCCATCTGAGGATTAAAACTTTTGACTGAGCAACATCAATCTATAACACATGTTGCTCTCGGTTTTCCCAAAAGACGTCGTTTAGGACCTCAAAATGGCTCTAGAAGTTCAGGACCCGAAAAACTGAAGAAAAAAGTAGTAAATTGTGCTACAAATAAGGAAACTCAAAAATTGAAAGAAACAATGGTGGGGGTCCAAGTGGAATAGGCGAGTGGCCACCAATATCCACCAGGATCATTCCTCCCCCCTTAGGAAGCAATGGTCCCCATTGCATTGAGTTCCTCCATGAGATGAGGAAACTTCTGCTGAACTTGGTCCCTGGTGAGCCACTTTCCCTGGTGAAGGAGTTGGTTTGCTTTGAGAACTCGATATAGTCTGATCCTTTGTTGTTGGGTGTTCTTGATTTGTGTGTCCATGATCCAATCAGTTGTGTTGTTCCATGCAATCTGGATTTAACTCTGTAGGTGTGAATTGTTCTGCATTGTCTGATGTGTCTAGCAATGGTGGGAAGAATTGTCGAAAGTGGTCCACATTGAACACTAGGTGCACCCCAAGGAATGGGGGAATGCTGAGCTCAAATGCATTGTCTCCCACAGCCTTCGTAATGGTGTAAGGACCATATCGAAGTCGTCTGAGTTTCCGATAGGCTCCGGTAAGGCATTCCTTTTGCAAATTCAACCAAAGTTTGTCGCCCACCTGAAACTTGTGTGGCACCCAATGTTGATCATGTTGCTACTTGTACTTGGCATTTGATTTCTCCAGAATGTTGTGGACCTGCTGGCGGATACGTTGAATGTGCTCAATGAAGTTGTTTGCCTTATCGGTTTCGAGCTGGACATGAGACGAATCTGCCGGAGTAGCTGCAAATGGCATGGCCGCATCAATGGGACATAGTGGCTGGAATCTCAAGCCCACCTGAAAAGGGTTGTGGCCAGTTGCGCTGTGGAGAGCCTGGTTATAGCTGTGCTGGATATAGGGGAGGCTCTCATCCCATGTGCGTGGATACTTTGAGTTGTACATGCGCAGAATGTGTACGATCATCCTGTTGACGACCTCTGTCTAGCCATCAGTTTGGGGATGAAAAGTTGTGGAGTTAGTGAGCTTGGTGTCTAGTATCGACCAGAGACTGGACCAAAATGTATTAAGGAACCTGCTGTCCCGATTTGGGATGATAGACTGTGGGATCCCAAAGTGTACCCACACTCGTTCAAAGAAGAGTTTAGCAGTGGCTTCCGCTGTGATATTCTTCTTGCAGGCTACCATAATGGCCATCTTCGAGAATCTGTCGACGACCACAAAAACACAGTTGTTTCCATGCTTAGTAGAAGGAAGGCCCGACATGTAATCCATGGAGATGGATTCCAAAGGTCGACTAGGGGTAGGCAGCGGAGTATAGAGGCCTTGCTTCTTGATGGTCGGTTTGGCAATGGCGCAGGCAGTGCAAGATCTGTTGTACTTCTCGACATCTTGGCGAAGATTCAGCCAATAGAAATGCTTCTGCAGTACTGCCACCGTTTTCTCAACCCCGAAATGCCCAGCTACTTGACTGTAGTGTGCTTCCCAAATCATCTTGGCACGCTTGCTTGAAGGAACACAAATGTGTCCCAGGTGGCATAATAGGGCATCCTAGAGGTGAAAATCTGGAACTTGCTGACCCTCCAAGAGCGTCTGGTATGTGTGGCCGAATTTTGGGTCGCTTTTGTAGAGAAGTGCCAATCAGAAGTCTTGTGCCCACAAGAGTTGAGCACGGTGGTTAACGCCATGATTGATTATCAACTGAGGCAATCTGCAACATTATTGGTGTTGTCCTTCTTATACTTGATATTCAAATGGAATTGTTGCAGGTATGTGGACCACTTCTGATGGCGATCATTCTACAACCTCCCTTTTGTCTGTATGAACTGCAGGGGCCGATGGTCTGTGTAGATGACCGTTTCCTTCTCCAAAATGTAATGCTTCCATTGTCATCAAGCCCCTACAATGGAATACATCTCTTTGACATAAGTGGGCTACTTTCGGACTGTGTCTGAAAGTGTCTCACTGTGATATGCCACTGGATGCCCCTGTCGAGTAAGGACTGCCCCAATAGCATAGTCAGAGGCATCTGTCTCGATCTCAAATGGTTGTTGCATGTCTAGTAATGTGAGCACTGGTGCAGAGCAGAGGTGATGTTTCAACTCTGTGAATGCCTTCTGTTGAGATTCAAACCAAAAGAATTTTGCTTTCGCTCCTCCCTTGGTGACTTGACTCAAGGGCCAAATGATATGAAAGAATCCCAACACGAACTTGCGGTAGAAATTGGCAAGACCGAGAAAGCTGCAGAGCTCTATCAGAGTGGTTGGAGCTGGCCAATCTCGAATGACTTGGATCTTGGTTGGATCCACATGCACCCCCTGTTCATCAATAATGTATCCCAGATACTGAACCTGGGTCATGCCAAAAGTGCATTTCTCCAAATTGGCACATAGGTTGTGTTGTCGCAGTGTTTAGAGACCCTATCGGATGTGGTGGAGGTGCTCTTCCCAACTCTGGCTGAAGATCAGGTTGTCATCCATCAGCCTCATGAAGGTTGCAGGAGCATTCGTCAACCCAAAAGGCATAACCAACCATTCGAAAAGGCCCTCCTTGGCTTTGAAGGCAGTTTTCCATACATCAGAGGGTTCAATTCGTACCTGGTGATATCCTGATTTCGAGTCGAACTTGTTGAAATATTTTGCCCCCTTCAATTGGTCTAGAAGGTCATCAATCTATGGGGTCGGGTACCTATTCCAGACAGTGATCTTGTCTAACGCCCGATAGTCAATACAAAGTCTCCAAGTCCCATCCTTCTTCTGTACCAACACGATCAAGCTTCCACAGGGCGATGAACTCGGCCAGAGGTGACCTTTCTGCAGCAGCTCCTTAATATGCCTCTTGATTTCGTTGTTCTCCAGAACGGAGCGCCGATAGATTGGTCCATTGGGCAATGGCGCATCTGGGGTCAGACCGATGGAGTGCTTGACCTGACAGTGTAGAGGCACCCCTACAGGGGAGGTGAAGATGTCCTTGTACTCCTCCACGACCTTGTCCATCTGTTGTTGTCGTGCGAAGTGGCCCTGTCTGGAGGTCGTCGCCACTATCTTCTTCTTTACTTGAGGGCGTATCATCAGGAAAACGAATTTCCCGGTTTTGGAAATGAGCTTACTACATTGTTTTGCAGTAACTAAAGAGATGGCGATAGGCGGTGCTACCTCCGGTATCCTGTACAACTTATTTCCCAAAGTAACAATAACAACACGAGGCCTTGACTCATACACAGCATGTCGCTTCCATAAGTATGATTGGCCTAATAATACATCACAAACATCAAGGTGAGCAACATCACATAATCCCTGATCCGTGAAGGGCTTGATGCTGTATGGAAGGCAACACTGCTGGCTCACACGAAGATCTCGTCCTTGGTGAAGACATCTGATGGTGTACGGTTGTGGATGTGCTGTGATCGGTAAGCCCAGCCGCTTCACGACCTCTGCCGAAATGAGGTTCTTTTGGCTCTTGCTGTCGACGATAAACTGTAGCGGGGAACTCTTTACCCACATCTGGGAGTGGAAGAGGCGCTCCTCCTCGGGATCTTTAGGTTCCTCCTTCTGGATCTTCGTGGTGACAACGGTAGCGTTGGGCTCCTCATTGATAATCTGCTTCCCTTTGTCATTCCCCTTGTCGGGTTCTGAATCAGAGTCAGAACATGCATCTGATTCTGAAGCCTTTAGCTCAGCGACCAGTGACTGTTTGGCCCGACACTCACTTGTGTTGTGAGTGGAGCTCTTATGGAACTCACACCACTTTCCTGTGTCCTTCTTTAGCTTCACAATGTTGTTATTTGCTTGCGGCTTTGGCGGGTTGTCCTGGGCTGCCCCGCCTTGGCTTTGTCCTTTGTTTTGCGGTTTGGGGGCACCTTTCCCTTGCTTCGGATTCGCAGATCCAAAGTCTCGCTTCTTTTGTTTAAACTTTTGCTTGATCTTGACGGCATATCAGTATGTCGTGCCGAGCGAGGAGATGTCTAGGAACTCCATCTTGTCCTGGATGTACCTGTGTAGGCAGTCGTGGTACTTGAGAACCAAATGCTTCTCAGAATCCTTGATACCCAACTTTGTGCGAAGGGTATGAAAAACATTGGTAAACTCTGGCACATCTTGGTCCCTTCCCTGTCGCAACGTTGTCCACTTTATGTATTTATCCTCATAGCTCCCAACAAGGTAGTGTTGCTCCTTGATGGCATCCCGAACGAGTTCCATGTGGGTGCAGCTAAAAACAGTGAGTTCATACTTTCATCCTTCTGCTCACAGTAGGTTTCCCACCAGTCCTTGACGTGGGGGGTTGCTTTGAGAAGTACAAAAGTGATCTTTTCCCAGTTGGAAAAATCATGAACGGAAAAGTATCCTTCTAGCAGATTTAACCATTTATCTACAACGTCTGCATCTATTTGACCCTCAAATATGGGAATGTCAAAGTTAACTTGTACCTTAAAGGGTGTGGCGCTTCCAGAGTAGTTGCCAGAAGTAGATGTGTCACCCTTGGGTAGTGGTTGAAGGATCTAGGCAAAGTTGTCCATCATCGCATTCCTTTGTCGCTCGAGGGCTTCTTTGAGCAAGATTTTGATAGGATCTCATGCCCCCTCATCTTTCTTTTCATCTGCCATGGTAGGCCGTCAGGATTTGCGAGGCTAGTCTTGCAAAGGTTCGACCAGTTCAAGCCCTAACTCCTTATATCCTGACCTCGTTGGGGACATGCAAAGAAAAACAGAGAAATAACAGACCGCAATGATACCACTGATCCGGATTTAAACAGGAACGCAACAAATTACAGATATAACCATAAATACAAAGATGCAATAGAAATAACACTTCATTTCATTAATATCAAATACTGAAATATGCTTACAAACAGAATGGAAATAAGACTAGCTCGGGCGATGGTAGCTTATCTCTGAGAAGAGATGTGGTGGCTACATGCCTCTGAACTATATTACAATGAGGCTCCAAGGCCTATTTATTATTGAGAAACAATGGAAAACCATAAACATCCAAAAATCTAACCCTAGGAGATGAAGCGCCAAACTATGGGCCCCATTTAGGTAAATTGGTACATCAACTTCCCGAGGTCGTAACTTTGGCATACGATCTTCGTTTGATGCGCACAATACCTCATTAGAAAGATCTATCTGAGGACTACAACTTTTGAGTGAGAAACATTAGTGTATGACTCATGTTGTTCCCGGTTTTCCCAAAAAACGTCGTTTAGGGCCTCAAAACGGCTCCAAAAGTTCAGGACCCAAAAAACTCCCAAAAATAGTAAATTGTGCTACAAATAAGGAAACTAAAAAACTGAAAGAAACAATGGTGGGTTCCAAGTGAAATAGGTGGGTTGCCACCAATATCCACCTGGATCACTGTGCAAGCATCCAAAAACCCTAGTTTGAAGTGCTGAAAAGTGATCGTTCCAGTTGCTGGAGGTTGGTAGATCACCCGGAAGGTGGAGCGAGTCACTTCCAAGGCCAGAGGGAGGCAAGACTGCTCATCCAGAGCCAGCTAGAAAGTAGTGTGAATTATTTGGGCCAAGCAGTGTGCATTTCTGTCCAGTGCGAGTTGTCGGGAGGAAGTGCGAGCAGGGCCAAAGGGGCCGAGTTTGGTTGTAGAAGGGAGGAATTTCTTCCAAATAATTTTGGCAGTATATTTTGCTAGAGGATAGTCAGTTTGGCATCCAAATTTGTACTCATAATTTGACTACTACATATAATAATAAAACCCTCAGTTTTTGCACCGATTTTCCCACATTGTGTTTTTCCAGGGACATTTGTCCAAAAATAATGGTGTCATTTTTATTGTGTGTGTTCTATATTTCTTAGTTCTAGTATTTTATTTCTGTAGTGTTTTTATGGTGAAAATTGCAGTTGTCATTTCATTCGTTGTTTGTCGTAGCAAATAAACTGCACTTGATTTTTAATTAGTTAGAAGAATAATTTACAGTTGTTGCAATAGGGTTGAAAATTTCACACAAGGTTGTTCTATCTTGAGACTACTAAAATTTTTTAGTTGTATTTTCGTGGAGAATAATGATTTATTGGTTGTCATTAGCGTTATGCTGCTGAATTAATATGAATATTATGTTATTTTTTTGAAGTCCTTTTATGAGTGCATATTTTTGGAATCAAATGTTTATTTAAATCAAAAAGTAAGGAAGTCAACCTACAACAGTTTGCATTCTAACTATTTGACAAAATCTCACAAAGACCAAGTCAAGCCAAACTTGGAAAATTGGTAGCAAAACAAAGGTATTCCTGAGAGGGTATCTTACAAAATACTCAAAAAAGATGAATAATCTTAGGGGGAGCTTCTACAATCATATTAACAACAGAAGGAAACAAAGATAATCATCATAGCAAAGAGGAAACACACATATATATAGCATCTTGTATCGTAGAACTCATAAATTGCACATATATTTATATAGAGAGATGTAAAGAAACAAATTGCAGCGACTACAAAGTACATTAAAAATATGGGGAGTTGAATCTATAGCATTCAATTACAAGGGGATGTTTGTATTGGTGACATTGTTTTATTCTCGCAGTAGACCTATGAAAAGTCTGAACGAGCACCAAGAGGTGGAGCACAAACTCCTATTGGCAAGCGCACTATAGAAGGAAGAGCTGTAAAGGATAGCTACGGCGAAGTTATTCTCTGTATCCTCTGCCTATCAAGGGGGGGGGGGGGAATTTTTGGCCAAATAAAGTGAAAGAAGCAAAGGTTGGGCTAATTTCATCATCAAAAGGCCAACACTCCTCAGAAACTCCACAAGTTCAATTCTAGCTTGGTCCCTCGCTATCAAATTGAAATCCCTGACATGCCTGGACATGTTGAGCAGAGCATCGAGTTATGTTCAAAACCTCAAGCTATCTTAAAACTGAGAATTGAACAAGAATAAATTTCTATGTTCAAACAAAGTAAGTAACATGAAGCCAAACATAAACACACGGATGGACTTGGCTAGAGATAATATATATATATATATATATATATATATATATACTGGAAACTGTTAATTTGGGGTAGCATCGAATGTGCTCTAGCCACGAAATTTGGTGTAGAGGTTGGGGCACATGAGATCTCCAATACCCAGAAAGGGTTTGGGCAGATTCTAAACAGATCAGGAGATATTAAAATAATTAATATTTTTAATGGAGTCCCTAAGTCTAAACTTAGGGAAAATAAAATATTAATGTGTATTAATATGAATTTGTGTTAGAGTGGTGCAAAAGACATGGATCAAACTAGATCTAATCTTAGCCATTGATTAGGGACTTAATCTCGATTGTTGAGATGTCAATAGGAAAAGTATAGGAGGAGGCTTGAGGGTCACTCGGAGAGTACACTAGAGTGATCAGTCATTCTATTCTCTAGAGCGGGGTTTGCTAAGAGAGATAGAATCAGTGATCGGGAGAGCAGCTGAGGGCATTGAGTACAGAGAGACAGAGAGGCAAAGATAGTGCCGGGATAGCAACAGAGCAGAGAGAGAGAGAGATGAAGGAGCAGCCAGTGCTCACGTAGGGCCACGCAGAGGCAGCTAAGTGCTGCGCAGAACACCAGAGGGGCCAGCGTAGCTGACGTAGAGGCTCAGAGAGTTGACGCAAGGCCTCCTAGGGCTGAGGCAGACCAAGATACGCTGACACAGTGCCTGCGCTGGGCTAGGAGAGGCTGACACAGTCTAGATTGGGCAGACGTTGGGGTTTCTGGGGTAGATTGGTGCTGAGTAACTACCGGAAGGGCTGGGGTTTCTAGGGCAGGTTGATGCTGAGAAACTGCCGAAAGGATTATCCGAGGTTTCAGCAGTTAGATTTGTCAGAAACCGAGAGGTATTACTACTAAGGAAATTCTCTGTTGGGTAGGCCAATTTCGGCACCCAGATTGTACTCTGATATTGCTTGATAAGAAAACCCTCAAATGGCTGCACCGATTTTCCTGCATTGAGTTTTTTGGGAACATTGGTCCAAAAATAATGGTGTCAAGTGGTGTGTTTGTTCTTGTTTCTTTTAGTTGCTGATCTGTAATATGTTGAGCATGCACTAGTGTTTATTTTCAGTATTTACTTTGTAAATAACTTGTTAAAGAAAATTAACAAGTAGGTGGGAATAAATCAGAAAAAGTGCGTGAAGGGTTTCTAAACTAAGTAAACTTAGAAACTTCAACATGGTATCAGAGCATGATTGCAGATCAAAGGAGGACTAAAAGACATCAGCCGAGCGAAGCAATAACAGGAGAAAACAGTTGTCCCAAGTTGACAGAAGCTGTTTCTAGCAGCGCAGAAGCCAAGAAGTGTGACGCGGAGCTAGCCAGAGCCACGCAAAAGAAGTCGGGAGCTGCGCAGAGCCTCAAAGAGGCAAGCGTTGCTGACGCAGAGGGCCAGAGGGCTAACGCAGGGCATCCCAAGGCTGACGAAGACCCATCTGGGGTGACGTAGAGCCAGCGTGAGGCAGAGAGGGGCTGACGCAGTTCACAGAGAGGTAGTTGCTGGAGTCTAGAAGGCTGCAGAAATATTGTAGAATGGAGTTGGTGGGGTACTATAGTCATAACAGTACCTGACAAAGCAGGGCCAGAGGAGTTGTTATCGAGGGTTTCTAGCCGAGGAACCTAGATCAGTAGTGCAGTTGCACAAGATGATCAGAGTAGGGGGCATCTCGACAAGCGGCAGAAGGATTTCCAGGAGGGAAATCAGGACTTAGAGGGAGTCTAGAAGAGAACTTCCAGACGGGAAGTAGAGACTCAGAGGAGTCGAACAGAGAACTTCTAGGAGGGAAGTAGAGGAGCATCATGGCACTACATGGGATAAGAGACCAGGATAGACTGGACGGAGCATCGAACTTCACAGTCTAGAAGGCTAGAATCTTCTCAATACTTGACAGGAATCGTGTCAAGAACTTCGCCTTGAAGGTTATAGCTATCCCAGTCGACCCCAATGATAACGACAAGTATGAAGAGGCGATGGCGAGGGCCAAGTGCATTATCCTTGACGGGGCCAAGGATCATGTGGTACCACATATAGCCGAGAAGGAAGTGGCAGTTGAGATGTGGGAGGCTCTCAAGAACCTATACCAGCATACTTCTGTGCAGAGAAGAATGTTGCTCGAGAACCAGATGAGGTCGTATCAGATGAAGAAGAGTCAATCGATTGACACCTTCCTCGGAGGACTGAATGAGATCCGAGACCAGTTAACTGCTATAGGAGCGACACCAGATCAGGAACTTATAGTGAGGAAAACCCTGAATGATGTCTCAGAAGATTGGGAAGTGTTTGTCCAGACTATCCTGGGCAGAGGGACTCTCCCACCTTGGGATGAGATGTGGGCAGCTCTTCAGCAGGAAGAGATCAGACAACAATCGAAGACAGGTAGCAGCAGCAAAGGGATCAAGGTCAAGCAGGAGGAGGAGAATGTGGCCCTAGCATCTGAGGGAAAGCAGGAGAAGTGGAAGAAAAAAGATCTCTCCAAGATCAAGTGCTTCCACTGTGGGGAGATGGGTCATTATGTGACCTAATGCCCAAGGAAGAAGAGTAAGGGAGAGTCTTCCGAGACTAAGGCAGCACCAGCACAGGCAGAGAAGGAAGTTTTGACAGATGATGGCTGTGCCATGAGTGCACACGCACCACTTGAGCGGAAGTGGGGAGACATCGAGTTGTAGTCAGGCAGACTATAGGCGATGAGGAGCAGGATCCTCAAGGTACCTAGCCTCTTGGATTAGACCTTGCTACGAGAGCCCCAAAGAGGAGTAGCAGGACTCGCTGAGTGGGTAGAGACGGATGCAGATGGAGCGGCAAAGAGAGCTACAGTGCAGGAGTCCCGAGACAGCGCAGAGCTAGCAGGCTGCAACAGTGCAAGAGGCACAAGAGTGTTGCACCAGTGCAAGAAGGCACTGCGAGGTGTGCAACGGTGCGAGATGCAGGGAGTTGTTGCAGCAGCACAAAGGTCAGAGAGAGGGAGCACTTGTCAGCGGCAGAGAGAGCTTCAGCATCAGTGGGTGTTTCTAGCCCAACAAGGAGGTTAGTTGGGAGATCAGTTACTTACTTCTCAGTAACTGAGTTGCAGTGCAGCAGTGGGCAGCATGATGCAACATGATGAGAGGAGGTGCAGTGCAGATGCAGTGCTAGGAAGAAGGACTAGCAGCAGCACGGATGCAGAGGGAGTTTTCATACAAATGTAGCAATGGCAGTGGCAGAACCATGGGAAGCAGTACAGGATGAAATAGTGCAGAGGATGTTGCGCAGAAAGGCCTAGCATCAGTACAGGTACCGATGCCGGATGATCAGAGTAATACTCAGTGAGGAGTATTGCTAGAGCACAGTCCTCACTAACAAGGAGTGTTGATTTGGGGTAGCATCGGATGTACACTAGCCATGAAATTTGGTGGAGAGTTTGGGGCACATGAGATCTCCAATACCCAGGAAGGGTTTGGGCAGATTCTAAACAGATCAGGAGATATTAAAATAATTAATATTTTTAATGGAGTCCCTAAGTCTAAACTTAGGAAAAATAAAATATTAATGTGTATTAACATGAATCTGTGTTAGAGTGGTCCAAAAGACATGGATCAAGCCAGATCTAATCTTAGTCATTGATTAGGGACTTAATCTCGGTCATTGAGATGTCAACAGGAAAAGTATAAGAGGAGGCTTGAGGGTCACTTGGAGAGTACACTAGAGTGATCAGTGATTCTATTCTCTAAAGCGGGGTTTGCTAAGAGAGATAGAATCAGTGATCGGAAGAGCAGCTGAGGGACATTGAGTACAGAAAGACAGAGAGGCAGAGATAGTTCCGGATAGTAGCAGAGCAGCCACAAAGAGAGACGCAGGAACAGCCAGTGCTCACGCAGGGCCACGCAAAGCACTAGAGGAGCCAGCGTAGCTGACGCAGAGGCTCAGAGAGCTAACGCAAGGCCTCCTGGGGCTGACGCAGTGCTAGCGCTAGGCTAGGAGAGGCTGACGCAGTCCAGATTGGGCAGACGCTGGGGTTTCTGGGGCAGATTGGTGTTGAGTAACTACTGGAAGGACTGGGGTTTCTGGGGCAGATTGGTACTGAGCTAGGTTGCACGAAACGGGGAAACGGGTACGAGTTTCCGAAATGAGAACCGATACGAAATGTGACCTCCCCAAATTTTGGAAATGGGGAAATGCGAATATATATATTAGAACATTTAAGAAATATGTGCAATCATAAAGCATATATAATACATTCTAATTTATTACATTATGATAAAATTGTCAATTGTCAATGCATAAACTATAAGTCCCTAAATTTACATCACATTTACTCATGAATGATCACATAATAAAAATAGAAATATCCAAAATCAGCCACAAGAAATTTTTAATTTCTTGTCTCGTGCCTGATTGGGAGTCTCCTCCTACATAGTCGAACGACCTTAATGGTCTTGATTAAATATAAGTTTCATACCCTAATACCCTACATGCTCTTCATTATTGGGAGTCTCCCCTGCATAGAGGGCTTGGTTCTCTAGATTAAATACAAGTTCCATACCCTAGTACATGATAAAATCCAATGGAAACATTGCAATCCCCCCAATCCTGAAATCTTGAAAAACAGATAAGTCCGCTGGATTTTGAGTGAGATCTAAAATTCTACTCTCCATATGAAATCTGATGAGGGCGAAACCACTCTCAAACATCCCGAGTCATTTCATGGTAATGTTAAAAATTTAAGTAAAAAGATAAAAATGAAAAATAAAGGAGAATATCACTTTTACTTTAAGAATTTAACATTACCATGAACTGCACATCAACACTAGGGCAAAAGTTGACTTTTATAACTTTAGACAGGCATCTAGAAGCACCTAGAAGTCACTAGGATAACCTAAAAATAAATTAGAAAACAAATTAAAAAAAGCACAAGTAAAAAGCTGAAACGTGAGTCGTAAGGCCCTGAAACGCATTTCAAGCCATACTGGCCACGTTTCAGTTTCGTGAAACGTGGCAGTACGGCCTAAAACGCGTTTCAGGGCCGTACCACACGTGTTTCAGCGTTTCGTACCCATTTCCGTACAAAAACGCCCCCTTGCCTTATGTTTCCTGCAACATAGGTGCTGAGTAACTGCCGTAAGGATTATTTGGGTTTTCAGCTAGTAGATTTGTCAGAAACTAAGAGGTATTACTACTAAGGAAATTCTCTGTTGAGTAGGCTAGTTTCGGCACCCTGATTGTACTCTGATATTGTTTAATAAGAAAACCCTCAGATAGTTGCACCAGTTTTCCCGCATTGGGTTTTTCCGGGGACATTGGTCCAAAAATAATGGTGTCATGTGGTGTGTTTGTTATTGCTTTTTTTAGTTGCTGATTTCTAATATGTTGAGCATGCACTGGCGTTTATTTTCAGTATTTACTTTGTAAATAACTTGTTAAAGAAAATTAACAAGTAGGTAGGAATAAATAAGAAAAAGTGCATAAAGGGTTTCTAAACTAAGTAAACTTAGAAACTTCAACAGAAACAACAGAAGACATTAGTATACTTTCAGCAAGATGATGGCCTAAAGGGATCTCAATGTCCAAAGACACAAATATATATAACGGATTGAGGATCAGGACTTCAGAGCAAGTGTAGACCTTCAGTAGATGAGGATGTAAAGAATCTACAATAGTCTGGTAGAAGCATATGTTAGAGTATGTGGCATTATGGCAAACCTAAGGCATTACACAACCTGAGTTGTTACAAGATGGACCGGTCAGATGCTTGGACAGTTGAGACTGCAAACCATACAACTGTTACAAATCTGAACTCTATCTGTGGACCATATCTCAGACTTAAGCATTACATGTCAAAGTATCCTAGTGAAGACATATAGAGTGAGAATGCAATACCATAAGCAGATATATTCTGTGTTATCTAGCTAATGGACCAAAGCATAAGTTACATAGTCTAAAAATTACATTACATAGCCAAAAAAAGTAGGTATGCTAGAGTATACATTACAATTTTTTCATAGCATCTGCCAAATTGTGTTATGCAGATGCCAGACCTGTTACAAGTCCAAGTTAGCAATCAGCTGCATGACAATAGACCTGTGGTATCATAGAGATGTTACATAATCAGAAGAAATTTGGAGAGGAGCAAGTCTAGAAAGCCAGAGTTGTTACGTGACACAGGAATAACGAGGATTCTTCAAACTTGTGTCACCTAAGATCAATTGATCGATTGCCATTGATGTCAAAGGGGGAGGTAAGGAGCAATGATCGAAGGGGGAGATTGTTGATGGTTTCATCATTGACGTCAAAGGCTTCTTGATGAATTCTTCTACTCATCAGCACTTGGGTCAAAAGCTGGGCAAGATATCAGACAGGTTAAATATGGTGAAACTCGATTGTTTCCTTGAATGTATATGGTCCAAGGAAAAATTGTTAACAAAATACAGTGCAATTGTGCTATTCAACGCAAACTCAAAAAGGGTTGGTTGAGGAACGAGTTTTAAAAATGTATTTCTATTCATACACTTTGCATATAAATATTTTGTTTATGCTTGAATCCTTGAAAGTTTCTTCTGATTATTAATAACTGGAAGCGATAATATTGTTAACAAAAATTGTGTTTGTAAAATATTACTATTAGCAAACAAGGTAGTCTCTACAAGCAGGGAGCACTTGGAGTCCATGGTTACAAGAGAACGTTCCTAACAGTCTCACTCCAGTTCTATAACAGAATTTTTGGTGACATGCAATATGTGTATCTTTGGGAGTGCACTCTTGAAATATTCCAGATTGGGAGCATTTTTGGGAGCACATTTTTGACCTGTGCACGTGCAGTCCCCAGAGAATCTAGGAGCATTCTTTTCATGCAGATAGGAGTGGTACCTAGTATCTTTCATGATAATTTGAAAATCACCAATGTACTATTAGAATAAAATCTAGTTTCAAAGTTGAAGGGTAATGAACAATGACTTTTCTTTTTGGGCTTCATGTGCTATATATGTACCAGCTCGGATATCATACAATTTAACTTGAAAACAGTGCACTTGGAGCTATAAGGTGCGGAAAAATTGGAATTGCAGTCACCTTCATTAGTAAGAACCAAACTAAGACTACTCTTCTTTATCTCTGTTGAACTTCCACAATCTTGGGTCTAGGTTAGAATCCTAAAATCTCTGATGCTACCAAACCAAGAATCTCAACAATAACTACTTTGCACAATGGAAATATAAAGCAGTAAATCACACATGCACAAATATACACACTTTTTAATAAAATTGTACAATATTGTACAATCACCAATCTTCATTATATGAAACCAAATCTGAATAATACAACAGTATATGGTATACAAGGTACAATGAAAAACTTCTTTGCAGTGTGGATGTCGTATCTTGTCTTGTCAGTCATTCGCTTCCATACTGCTCACTAGTAGTGCCTTAGTTCATCAAGGCCACTACACATCAAGACTATAGGAGGACTGCCACCTAACAATGTTGCATGTACACGGGCTCATCAATCTGCTCTCTAGGTTGGCTAATTCCCAAGCTCCAATCTGCCTTCTAGTAGCCTTTTTCGTCCATCAAAGAGCTACTCATAAGGCTGAAAACTTCACCCAAACTTTAGCTATCTTCGTCACTTCAACACTAATAGTCTAGGGCTACTTTGGGTACAAACAGTACATCTTGGACCCACATCACACTCCTGCTGACTCTTGTCGCCCAACACCATGTGCAACTTCGAGTCCCATTCAACTAGAGTCTCAAAAACCTCCTGTGACCTTGTCATATGCTTCATCGCACCACTGTCCACGTACCATCCATCCTCATTGATAGTACCCTGCGCGAAATGAGAAATCATAGCAAAGTCCTTCTCTTCCAATCTCCTGGTGAGATCATCTATCTCAGCTGAAGTGGCAACACCGGCAGCCTTCTTTCCTTTCCTTTTCTCACCATCTCCCTTCTTCTTCATTTGACATCTTGATGAGTAATGACCCATCTCGCCACAGTTGAAACACTTGACTTTACTCAAGTCCCTTTTCTTACCCTTCATTCGTGTTGCAAGAGCTATGTCATCGTCAAAAGGCTTCTTTGGATGAAGATCCTCGTCTCGCAACTCTTCCTGAATGAAGTCGTCCCACAACTTATTCCAGTCTGGCAATTTCTCTCTGGCAACAATTCCTTTGATGAAGGACTTCCATTCCTTGGTGAACCCTTTCAAAGCAATACTCACCATATCTCCACCTGAAATAATCACACCGACGGCAGCAAGCTCATCTTTGACCTGAGACAATCTTGTCAGATACGAAGTCACACCTTCACCCTTTATCATTTTGGTGGACTTCAACTTATCGTCCAATACCAATACTCAGTTCTCGTTCTTATTCTGGAACAAATTCTGAAGAACCAATCACATCTCATGTGCAGTGTTCTTCCCGGACAAATGAGGTATTAGGGCATCCTTCACATATGATGACCAATCTCGCCCTCACATCCAAATCTTCATATATTTCCAACTTCTTAGGGTTAGTTGGCTTCTTGGTCCCTTTCTCGGCGAACTCCTTAATCCTAATGACTTGCAAGACCAACTTGATCCTTTCCTTCCAAGGACTATAGTTGGAAAACCCCTCCAACCTGTCCTCATACCGAAGACCTGCCTACAACTTCGACATTGTAGTGAGCGCTTCACTTACAATGTGACCAACTCCCTCTCATGGTGTACTTTGTTGTGCACAACTCTGATTTACTTACTTCCAAAGTAGCTCAGACATGCTCTAATACCATGTTGAATTTCCATGATCTTGGGTCTAGGTTAGAATCTTAAAATCTCTAATGCTACCAAACCAAGAATCTCAACAAGAACTACTTTGCACAATGGAAATATAAAGCAATAGATCACATATGCACAAATATACACATTTTTTTAACAAAATTGTACAATCACCAATCTTCGTTATATTAAACCAAATCTGAATAATAAAACAGTATATGGTATACAAGATATAAAGAAAAACTTATCTGGAGCTTCGATGTTGTATCTTTTCATGTCGGTCCTTCGCTTTCGTACTGTTCACTAGTAGTGCCTTAGTCAATCAAGGCCACTACACATCAAGAATCTAGGAAGGTTGCCACCTAACATGTTGCATGTCACTTCTACTACATGTACATAAGGTCATCAATCTGCTCTCTAGGTTGGCCAATTCCCGAGCTCCAATCTGCCTTCTAGGAGCCTTTTTCGTCCATCAAAGAGCTACTCATAAAGCTACAAACTTCACCCAATCTTCAACTATCTTCGTCACTTCAAGATGGCTAGTCTAGGGCTACTTTGGGTAGCCAACGCACTGCCCTCTGTTGATTTGGGGTAGCACCGGATGTGCTTTATCCACGAAACTTGGTGCAGAGGTTGGGGTACATGAGATCTCCAATACCCAAAAAGGGTTTGGGCAGATTCTAAACATATCAAGAGATATTAAAATAATTAATATTTTTAATGGAATCCCTAAGTCTAAACTTAAGGAAAATAAAATATTAATGTGTATTAATATGAATCTGTGTTAGAATTGTCCAAAAGACATGGATCAAGCCAGATCTAATCTTAGCCATTGATTAGGGACTTAATCTCAGTCGTTGATATGTGAATAGGAAAGGTATAAGAGGAGGCTTGAGGGTCACTTGGAGAATACACCAGAGTGATCAGTGATTCTATTCTCTAGAGCGGGGTTTGCTAAGATAGATAGAATCAGTGATCAGTTGTAGCGAGGGGCAGTGAGTACGAGGCAGGGAGACAGGGATAGTGCCAAGAAACCAGCGCAAAAGCAGAGAGAGGCAGACGCAGAGCCAGAGGGAGCCACGCTAAAGCAGCAAAGACTACACAGAGCCAGAAGGGCCTGCGGCGTCCATGCAGAGGCTATAGGAGTGATGCAGAGAGCCAGAGAGGCTGCGCAGAGCCTCAGTAGGTTGACGCAGAAGGTTTTAGGCTAACGCAGAGGCCAGCAGGGCTGACGCTGAGCTTCAGATTGTGCTGGAGAGGGATTTCGTGGAGCAGGCTTTCCGAATACCTGTTTCCAAAGAGAGGTATAGTTGCCAGATTTTTTATCTTTGTCGGGTTAGCTAGATTGGCACCCAGTGTACTCAGAAAAGAGTTGCTTAATAATAAAACCCTCAGATAGCTGCACTAGTTTTTCCCACATTGGGTTTTTTCCGGGGACATTAGTCCAAAAATAACAGTATCATTTGTGTGCTTGTTTCTATTTCCTTCAGTTGATGATCTGTAATGTGTTGAGCATACACTTATATTTATTTTCAGTATTTACATGGTAAATAACTTGTTTTTTAACAGAACAAGTAGGTAGGAATAAATCAGTAAAGTGCATGGAGGGTTTCTAACATGTCAGACTTAGAAATTCCAACATGGTATCAGAGTGTGGTTGCATATCATAGGAAAACTAAGGACATCAGCAGAACAGAGCAGCAACAACAGAAGACCGCTGTCCTGAGCGACAGAAGTTGTTCCTAGAAGCAAAGCAGCAAGGAAGGGTTGTTGCATTGCCTGCATCATCAAGTTCGAGCCAAGAAGAGGTTGCGCAGAGGCTAAAGGAGGCAAAGACAAGCTCACGCAGAGGCCAAGAGGGTTGACGCAGTTGGCTGAGGGAGCTAGTTTGTCGGTGTCGGGACTGCGTAGAGCCTAGGATCTCTCACCTTCAGGTTATTGGGGTTTAGGAGGCTGTGGGTAAGTTGTAGAGTGGAGCTGGTGGGGTACTGTAGTCAGAATAGTACCTAACAGGGCAAGGCCAAGGAGGAGGGAGTTGCTACCAAGGGTTTCTAGTAGAGAAATCCGGATCAATGGTACAGTTTCACAGATGATTAGAATAGGGGGCATCTCGACATCGGCAAAAGGGTTTCTAGGAGGGAAATCAAGGCTTAGAGGGAGTCATGTCGAGAACTTCCAAGAGGGAAGTAGAAGAGCAACATGGCACTATACGGAGTAAGAGACTAGGAAAGACTGGACAAAGCCTCAAACTTCGCAGTCTGGAAGCCCAGAATCTTATCCGTACTTGATAGAAATCATGTCAAGCACTTCACCTTGAAGATGATAACTATCCCAATCGACCCAACTGAGAACGACAAGTACGAGGAGGCAATGGCAAGGGCCAAGAGCATCATCCTTGATGAGATCAAGGACCATGTAGTACCACACATTGCCGAGAAGGAAACAACAAATGAGATGTGGGAGGACCTAATGAAATTGTACCAACATACTTCTGTGCAGAGAAGAATGTTACTAGAAAATCAGTTGAGATCATATCAGATGAAGAAGGGAGAACCGATTGACACCTTCCTCAGAGGACTGAATGAAATCCGAGATCAGTTGACTGCTGTAGAAACCATGCCGAATCAGGAATTGATGGTGAGGACAACCCTGAATGTTGTCTCAGAAGACTGGGAGGTATTTGTCTAGAGTATATTGGGCAAAGGGGCACTTCCACCTTGGGATGAGATGTGGACGACTCTTCACCAAGAAGAGATCAGACGACAGTCAAAGGTGGGAAGCAGCGGCAAGGGAATCAGAGTCAAGCAAGAGGAGGAGGATGTTTCCCTAGCATCTGAGGGAAAGCAAGAAAAGCGGAAGAAGAAGGATCTCTCCAAGATCAAGTGCTTCCACTCTGGGGAGCTAGGTCATTATGCGACCTAGTGTCCAAGGAAGAAGAGTAAGGGAAAGTCTTCCGAGACTAAGGCAGTGCTAGAAAGGGCAGAGAAGGAAGTGGAGACAGGCGATGACTATGCCATGAGTGCACACGCACCACTTGAGCGAAAGTGGGGAGACATCGAGCTGTAGTCAGGCGGACTATAGGCGATGAGTGGCAGGATCCTCGAGGTACCCAGCCTCGGATTAGACCTTGCTACGAGAGCCCCGAAGAGGAGTAGCAGGACTGGTTGATGTGGGTAGAGATGGATTGGGATGAAGCGGCAGAGAGAGCTACAGTGCAGTTGTCCCGAGACAGTGCGAGGCTAGCAAGGCTACAGCAGTGCGAGAGGCACAGAAGTGTTGCACCAGTGCAGGATGGCACAAAGAGGTGTGCAACGGTGCAAGATGCAGGGAGTTGTTGCCGCAGCGCAGAGGTTAGAGAGGGAGCGCTTGTCAACAGCAGAGGGAGCTTCAGCATCAATGGGTGTCTCTAGCCCAACAGGGAGGTCAGATTGGGAGATCAGTTACTTCTCAGTAACTGAGTTGTAGTGCAGCGGTGGGCAGCATGATGCAACATGATGAGAGGTGCAGTACGAATGCAATGCTAGGAGAAAGGACCAGCAGCAACACGGATGCAAAGGGCTCTGTTGTACAGATGCAGCAGTGGCAGTGGCAGAAACATGGGCAACAGTACAGGATGGAGCAGTGCAGAGGATGTTGGGCAGGAAGTCCTAGCATTAGCACAAGTACCAATGCCGGATGATCAAAGTAATACTCATTGAGGAGTATTGCTAGAGCACAGTCCTGGCTAAGAGGGAGTGTTGATTTGGGGTAGCATCGGATGTGCTCTAGCCATGAAATGTGGTGGAGAGGTTGGGGTACATGAGATCTCCAATACCTAGAAAGGGTTTGGGCAAATTCTAAACAGATCATGAGATAATAAAATAATTAATATTTTTAATGGGGTCCCTAAGTCTAAACTTAGAGAAAATAAAATATTAATGTGTATTAATATGAATCTGTGTTAGAATGGTACAAAAGACATGGATCAAGCCAGATCTAATCTTAGTCGTTGATTAGGGACTTAATCTCAATTGTTGATATGTCAACAGAAAAAGTATAAGAGGAGGCTTGAGGGTCACTTGGAGAATACACCAAAGTGATCAATCATTCTATTCTCTAGAGCGAGGTTTGTTAAGAGAGATAGAATCAGTGATCAGTTGCAGTGAGGGGCAGTGAGTACGAGGGAGAGAGGCAGCGACAGTGCCAAGAGACCAACGCAAAAGCAAAGAGAGGCAGACGCAGAGCTAGAGGGAGCCACGCTAAAGCAACAGAGACTGCGCAGAGCCAGAAGGGCCTGTGTCATCCACGCAAAGGCTGCAGGAGTGACGCAAAGAGCCAGAGAGGTTGCGCAGAGCCTTAGTAGGCTGACGCAGAGGCCAGCAGGGCTAACGCTGAGCTTCAGATTGTGCTGGAGAGGATTTCGTGGAGCAGGGTTTCCGAATACCTATTTCCGAAGAGAGGTATTGCTTCTAGATTTTTTATCTCTGTCGGGTTAGCCAGATTGGCACCCAATGTACTCAGAAAAGAGCTGCTTAATAATAAAACCCTCAAATAGCTGCATCGATTTTCCCGCATTGGGTTTTTCTGGGGACATTAGTCCAAAAATAACGGTGTCAATTGTGTGCTTGTTTCTGTTTCCTTCATTTGATGATCTGTAATGTGTTGACCATGAACTTATATTTATTTTCAGTATTTACATGGTAAATAACTTGTTAATTAACAGAACAAGTATGTAGGAATAAATCAATAAAGTGCATGGAGGGTTTCTAACGTGTCATACTTAGAAATTCCAACACCCTCCACCAAGTCAATGGCACCCAATACTACACTGCAAGATCTTCTCCAATGAAGACACACGATCACCCAATCTCGCCTCCACATTGGCTCCTATAGGCTGCCCAAACCATATGATCCAATCTGGTCAACAAACTGTGACCCAACACACCTCCAAACACTGCTCCAAATCAGTTTGTACTACTGCAACAAGTCTGCTTCTATTAATGACTGGTTAGGGCACCCACAAGCTGCAACAACCCTTAGAACATTCACCAAACAACCCTTAAATGACTGCGACCTCTCCTAGTATAGGTCTCCTCCTCCTTGTTGAAAGGATAGGGCACAGAACAACCCTCAACTAGCTCCACACTTGTCCTCACTGAGATGCTATGGCCTGCGGCCTAGCACTCAACCTTTCTGTAGGACAAAGCACCCTCCAAACACAGATTTAACCCCATACAAGGCCTCCAAACAGACCTGTTATCTTTCTGCCTCCACGCTGCTAGATTAGGGCTTCAATTAACCCCACAACAGCCCTACGCATAACCTTTTTGTGTGGTTAAGGGCCTGCGGCCTTACCACAGGTCTATCCTCCTTCCACGGCCTGCTGAGACAGAGGTTCCAACCCTCAACGCAACCCTTAAACAACATACAAACCTTACCTCTGCCCTCGGCTCCCTTCCTGCAATCTTGGCCTCCAAAACTAGCCCTAAAACAATCCTCAAAACCACCTCGTTGTCCAGTGTTTTGGTGCGGCCTTCAAGCACAGGGCCTCGGCCCTTCCTCCAACAAAACTTGGCTTCCAACCAACCCTTGGTCACCTACAAAAACCCTTGACACAGACCTAAACCTTTGCTAGTGTCCACCCTTCTTTTGTTGCGGCTAGGGCACAGAGATAACCTCTCCAACGAGCTCTCTCCAAGGTATACGTTGCACAAATGGATGCTCAAACAACATGTCTTCACCCTTTATTTATATCTATTAAAGGGGCTCCATGAATTGATGAAGAGAGACATCTATTGGACAAATTTTACTTCAAGCCTACATGACTTGAAAACCAATAATTAATTGTCAACTTCAAAAATTCATTTATCCACTTCTACAACTTGGAATTCGACGATTCTTGAAGCGTTGGATTCTCCTCTCTGCCCTCTATCGTCTCATGCGATCACATATAGAAATGGTCTTCCGAAATTGCCCCAAACACGATTGGGTGCAAAACCCCACCATCGGGTTCCAAGTCCACCAAGTGACCCTTGTGGCGTTTTGCCCTCCAAACCCTGAACCCTAGGGCTTGGAGTACCTCCTGTTGACCACTACGTCTCAACGACCCATAGCAATACACCTGATTTTTTTCGCAAAAGGGATAGCGCCTTATCGATGTGTTCATGCCATCCAGCTATCGTCATCAACCCGATCATCATGTTATAATGTAAACCAATTTTGCATGTATATAATGTAAATAATCTCAGCAAAACCGTGTCACGTGTGTAACAACCTAGGTAAATCTAGCTTTCTAGTGATGATCTCAATTCTGAGAGGTTTTTTGTCTTACTAGTCCATTCTCAAATGATCGGCAGAGTTTTCCCCTCCAATCTTACCTAAAAGATGGAATGGATTTTGTCGTTAGAATCTTAGGCGAGTCCTAATGTTCTAGATTGAGTCTATGTAAAAGTAATTTGGGAATAATCCTAACTATTTGATTAGGTTATTTTATTACAAATTGCTTGGTGTGCTAGATTATATGTGTCGCAGAAATGGGTAGTCTTTGAGGATCTATTACAAATGATTTTTCACCCTTATGATGTAAAAATATATGAAAATCATGTTGTAAAATGTCTTGAGGATTGGAAAAATAATTTATTCCCTCATAGGTTAATTAATTAATTTTTTTGGCCAAAAATTAATTAAAATCCTAAGCCAGAAATTTAATTAATTCTAGGTCCTAGGTAAATTTAAATTCTTCAAAGACAAAATTCGTAGGTCCTAAAAAATTTATTTTTGAAAGGTCCAGGGACTAAGGTAAATTAGTTATTTTGATAAATTTTAAACCTTTGATCCCTGGGAGCTAAGTCAATGTCAAAATTTTGGGGAAATTAACTCAAAAATTCTATTTTTGAGTTAATTAAAATGCGTTTAAATAAAAATTTCGAATTTCTTCAAAATTTAAATATTTCAATGGATAAGATTAAAAGAAATTTTACTCTTCATCAACAGTTGAGATTACTTTAACAAGGATCACTCAAACTAGCCATTGGAGGATTTATCTTTAAATAGGAGGTCATTTGTCACTCGATCCATCCGATCTTTGAGTCATGTGCTTAGCAAGAAACTCCGGTGTAATCTTTTTCTGGATAATAAGGAAAGACTTTGGGGTTAAATTCTGTTGGTGTTACTCTTCGTGGGAATACTATAAGATGTATTATTTTCATGCATACTTTTTTTCTAAATCCATTGATGATAACTTCTGAAGAGTGATTTGAGTACAGATATCCCGCTTAGTTGCTGGGGTTTGAATAATAATTTAAATTTTAAACGTAATAGCAAATATCTCTATTTGTCGAAGTTTTATTATTTTTTTCTCGCTTTAGTTTTAATGGTTGGATCGAATTTTGCAGGGAAATCTTGAGTTAGATCATTGAGCGTCAGGGGAAGTTTTCAATTGGACCAACCAACTCTCAATCTGTGTTTTTTGAAGAGGCCAACTAAATAAGCTCTGGGCTTATCATAAGATGTAGTTAATTTTCACTATCCTTTATAGAGATCTAATAGTTCGTAAATATTTCTTTAGATTTATTTTGTAAATAACTTTAGGATTTCAAAATTGTAAATATTTATTTTAGGTTTTAATTTTATAATTTAAATTTCTTTTAATTAACTTCTAATTTTTTTAGTTTTTTTTTCCACATTCAAAACATGAAAAGAGTTTCTCTAATTTGTATCTATATATACTAACCTTTATGCAAATAATTTCACTAATCCATTGCATTTTAAAATTCTTTCTTGTATATATATGATTTCTTGGGTTTTTATTTTATTTTTATTTTAAACTTGTAAAACTTTGCAAATATTTGAATTATTTCATTTGTGAGTATAATATTTGAAATATATCTCATTTAAACCTTGTAAATAATATTATTTGAAACATTTTATTTTCAATTTTGCAAAGACATTCTCATAATATTTATGTCCATATCTCATATATATATATATATATATATATATATATATATATTCGAATGACATTCTTGTTTTCCTGGCAGGTTTAGAGAAGGCGTAGGGTTCTCAGAAGTGCTTTGTTTTGCAGGTCCTTTGTCAGAGATCAGTCTTTAACATTGAGGAAGCAGCCACAGGCTCCCCCTAACTTAGCCTCCCTTTTGGAATGATAATCTGGCAGTTTGGCAGCCTTCTATCACTGAGTTGCAAAGGGTTTTGTTCTCTGGTTTAAAGGGTTTGGTCACTGGTTAAGGTTGTTTAAATCTGGGCATTTGGAAATTCATTCTAGCTTAGCCGCAAGGGCTTAGGGCCTTATTTAGGCTAGCCACAACCCTTTTGAGGCCTAGCTCTTTGGACACTGCCTTTTTTTTTTATCTCTTGCTGTTACGTTTGATTTCTAAATTAACTTTTACCAAATTGCAGTCCTCTAATCCAATGTTTGCAGGGGTTCTGGTTTGATATTGGGCTAACCGTCACTGGTTTTGAGGAGGGTTTTATCCACAGTTTTAGGCATAAAGTCGATTTACCAAGGTTTGAGCTCACATACAAACAAACAAACAAAAATTAAGCAGCCGCAGACCTATTTAGCTTGATCTCACTGCAATTTCAGAATTTATGTCGGGTCTCAGCCTAAAATTTTTGCAAATGATTCCTAATGATCTGAAACATTTTGTGGGGTGTTCTGGTGTGAAATATTTCTGAGAATAATTACCATATGTTATTTGTGGTTTATCTGCAAAATTTCTGATCGTGCCTAGAGCCTTTTTATTTAAGAAACCGCAGCCCTAGGAGGCCTCTTTCCTCCTAACTGTGAGCCTTCTTGGAAGGTTGAAAACCTTCATATCTGAAGCCATATTTTTAGGGGTTTTAATTTTGTGATTGATCTAATGAGTTTTGGGTAGTGATACTGAAATTTTTGAGGAAGGATCTTGCCATTGTTTTGGGACAAATTCAAGACCTAAACCTTAATTATAATTTCCTCATAAATTTAAATAAAATTTAATGAAAATTTTAATCAATTTTAAAGGTTGTTCGTGAGCTTTCAAAAGGGCCTAGAACTCCAGATCTGAAACTATCATTCTAAGGATTGTCCCATCTGAAATTTAATAACAAAAGGTTTGAAATACATATTTCTTCTTGTCTGGCCATGGGTTTTCAAAGACTGATCTGTCTTGGCAATAATTTTTCTGAAATCTGATGCAAACTGTCTGAGCATTCATTCTTGACATTAGGAACAGAGGAATTATTTGCCATTTCTGCACTAACTCTGTTTCTCTTTTGCAGATCTGGTATCTAACTTGCATCTTTCCATCTCTTGTTAACAATCTCATTTGCCATTCTATAAGTGTGATATTTCTGAAGATCCTTTACTTATGCAACTGTCTAAATAAGTAAAGAGCATCCAATAAACACACTACCATCTAAAGGCATCGTAATTTGTTGTACATCTAATCACTTATTTAATTGTTTCATTGAGTTTCATTGGAATATCGTCATTTACTTGCATTCTTGTATCTGAAGTAATCTATTCCATTGTGGTTCAAGTATATTGATATCTTGAAGCTATATTGAAATATTATTGGAATCTTGTAATTTTGCCATGATATTTGGACAATCTTGGTTATAAGTGATTTTGATATTGAAGCATATTGTCCAAATCGTGATCTCATTGAAGCAATCTAATTGCATCTTGCACTTCCTCATTTTCATCATTTGGTTATTGTACCTAGAATTGTGAGTTAGTTCATCTCTTTGCAAGTTTTATCTCCCATTCTTGTACTTAGCCATTTTATATTTCCTTGCAAGATCTCATCAAGTATTATTGCTCATATTCTAGTTGCTTATAATCCTTTGATTCATTATACTAACATCCTTCTTGCAGCATTACTTGTCTAGTAACTTGAAGCTTTTCATATTTGTGCAAGTGATATAATATATTTTGATCTCGTTGTTGCCTCATTATTCTTCATTGCTTCATCTTGTTAAGTTATATTTTGCTCATTTAATAAAACACTTGCTAATTCATTATAATTCAAGTTGTCTAGAAAGGTAGTGATCTTCCCCTTTGATCTCCTAGGACTTGTTGCGTCAACAAGTTTTCTCCCATTCATCTATTTTTAGGGACTACCCCCCTTAGCTTGTTTTGGAGAGAGCTAGAATGGAGTGAGTAGGGATCAGGATGACAGCCCCTGCTCTGAGCGTTGCGCCTTAGGTGTAGACTCTGGGCGACAACACCTCCCAAGCTACACAAATCACCAATCTCAAACATCTTTTGAAGGAGGCAAAACAGAGGATACCACTAGTGTACCTTTGAAAGTCAGTGTTATTACAGGGTTGTCACACTCCTATGGATTAGACAGTCATTTGTGAGCCTCCTCATTAAGTTACATCCACCATATTAACTACTTTAATGATTAGGTTATGTGACCATTAAGAAAACATAAAATTCTATATATGATTCCCATCAAACTCTGAGCCAGGTAACAATCACCATGGCCCTGTTCTGAAGAGATTGTTGTTGGAGCAGAGTTATATGAGGAAGCCTTTGTATGCAGATATCATCATACATACCTGTATAGAAGTTGTTGGTAACTCCTTTTTATCCCATAGTAGGAAACTGACAATATGAGTTATTGACAATGACAAAGGAGGCACATTCTTTTTAGATCTATTTGAGAAACTCATAATAAATAGGTCATAGACTTTCTATGTGAGCAACAAATCAGGCTTGTTAATACAGGGTGTTTATATATATATATGGACAACAATCTATTTAGGCACTTGTTAGGTTGACTTATAAACTATGGTGAGCCAACCTGTATTGGGGATTAGGGCTGACCTACAGACCAAAATTAAATTGATCTTTGTGTCTATAAAACATGAATTGTAGCCAACTTGAAAATGTTGTATAATGTTATAATGGGAGGTTGTATAATTGTTGATGTAAGAAGGTTTGCAATTTACATTATTGTCACATGAAGAAGAATATGACTTAGATAATATATGACAAGTTTGTTACCCACCTTATCAAAAATCTTTCTGAAACAAGGTGTTGTACCATGATGGTTTAGGGTTTTTGCTTGTGAATCAACCAACACTTTCAAAGGTATCCTCATTGATATATGGAATTTTAGGGAAAGGAGTCAAATATTCAAGTATTGATACATCTAAACTTGCAGCAATCATCCAGTGAAAAAAAACCTAGACATGATACTAGTGCAAATCCCAGTTCTGTTCAGAATGTGCTAAGCTCAGAGGTAAGGAACTTCAAAACCTTTCCTATCAGCAATGAAAATTGTCTGGCTGTTGTAGTTACATTGTCTGGAAATCACACAATTTGCAAATTTGATAAGGATTTGAAACGAATGGACCATGTGAAGCTAGAAAGACAAAACAAATCACTTCAAATTCCTGCATTGGAATACAAACGGTTAGTAAGTTATATATATATATATATATATATATATATAAAGATGTGTTGTTGAATGGTAGAGATGCTAGTAAATTGTATTTTGTGAGACCTAGTTTGTATATAGCCTGGAAAAGAGAAAAAGAGGAAGAGGAGCAAATGTGAAGCAAAATTGAGGAAGAGGAGCAAAGAGGATAAAGGGGCGGAAATAGAGTACAAACCAATGCCAAAGAAAAAGAAGAATTCAGACTTCAAAGACCAAGCAAACGAACAAAGTAAATTTGAAATCTTGTCAGGGGATTGGTGTCTCTTTTCAATTAGTAGCCTGAGAAAAATCAGGTTGGAGTCTGTAAGAAGAGGGTGGGCTGTTGGAAATACTGAGAGGGGGGGTGAATCAGTGTTCCTTAGCAATTAGCATTTTTAAATCTTTTCAGAGCATTAGTTAATCTTCAATTATTATTAACGTTTATGCAGTAATAACAGTAAATAAAAGAACACAATAGACACAAGAATTTTTAGGTGGAAAACCCCCTCCGAGACAAAAACCATCGAACGCTTTTCTAATAAATTCTTTAATCTTCAGCCACAACTGAATTGAAAGCAACAACTTCCTAGAATTCTAGAAAAGCATTCTTCTCCAGCTCCCACTAGAAGGACGCCCCAATGCCCTGGTTTCTTCAGTAGTCAACTGAATGGATTCCCCAACATCCTAGACCAACCTACCACCCTGAAGTGTTCATAGGCTCTAACCTGTAGGCGACTTCATGCGCCAACCTAGCACCACCCTGCCACCTTATAATGACTGAAATGAGACAAGAGTGTGGATTCTCGTACCAGGGACAATGATCCACAATACAATATGATTTACAATGATTTTGACCGAACACCCAATCACACTATGACCTGCAATCCAACCATGACATCATCCCAACAGAGACTCCTATACCTCCCAATAATGCCTTTTCGACTCTAGGCAGATTGACTCTTTTACAATAATGACTCTTCCAATGATGACACTTTTACAAATGACTCTTTTACAACTTTACAATGATGACTCTTGGCCTTGACACTTCTTCACAATATACGGATGACTGTCATGTCTTCAAAGGATGTCCCGCTGCAATGCTTCCTTTGATTTGATACTTCTACTCTTGAATTCTTGCTTGAAGTTGTACTTGAATCTTCTTCTACCTGCATGCAAAATTTGCCCGGCGAAACCAATCCCAAAACAAAACAAAATACCCTTCAACTTACCTATGCCTGCAAAACACATGTAAGTGCATAATAATGAATGAATACAAATTAATTACAATGCGTACCTGAAGTGTGCTTGTCACTTTTGTTGTTGACTTGTTGCAGCAGTAGACAAAGACTTCCACTCTTGATATAGGTCCGGACTCTATGCAAAACTATATCCAAAACTGACCTAAAGATATATACAATAAAAACTAATGACAGACCCTAGACTTGTGATGGACCAAGTTCTAAGTACAACAACAGAGACCATTCTATCAACTATGACAAGACAAGTAACATGAACATACAACATCATATAGATTTAGCAGACTTGGTGTAACATCAAGAATATGTAGCATCAAATGTGTAGTATCAAGAATAGGACATCCAAAATGTGGTATCAAAACTGACTGTGACATATAGAGACATAGAGATATAACCGAGACCCTGTATGTACTGACGTTGTCCTACAAAAACATATGTCAAAGATGATACTCATATTTCAAATGCAAACACTAATCATGCATTCCTTGATGTAGGAGACTTACCCTTGACTGTTGATGTGTGGTCCTTACTGTAATGATCCTTGAATGCATGCTTTTTCTTACCTTCTAGGAGGTCGATACTGAATCTGTTGTATCTATGTAATTTCGGATCTCCAGGATCTGAAATTTCTTCCCGTGGTAGCCCTCTGAGTCCTCTTTCCAACCCCACAGGTTTGATCAAGATTGGATTCTTCAAAAAAGAGTTATGCCCAATCTCCCATGATGACCTGATTATAGACTAGTTCAGTAGAGAAAACTTGTACGAAGTGCCACGTGTCACTGTTGCGACCTTCGGCCCTAAAAACGCTACTCAACAAACTATACTCCGTCCTCTTTTTGTGACTATTTACGAAATTTGAATCCAATGCTCAGAGAGAAAGTTATGATGATTTTCCCAATGTCGCCTGTTTGACATGGAATTCGGGAGCTTGCAAAAACCCTAACTTCCTCAAATCATATCTCCGAAAATATAGTGAACCAAGATCTAAAATTCAGTCACGAGGTTCATCAAGATTTCGGCTCAAATGGGTTTTAATTTCAGCTTCTGAAGCTTCACAAATAAATAAATAAATAAATAAAATTATAGCAAAAATGCCACAATGACCTATTTGAAGCCACAAAATCCCTACTAGAGGAGGATATGAGGGTCATTATTTATATGAATGTCTTGAGTTGAGAGGGTCCTCAACAAGTGAATGTTGGAGGGATTTTAGGAGCAATTTGTTTTATTAATTATTGACTATTCAATAACCACAACCAATTATGAGTGCCATGCCACAACCCAATAGGGTTTTAGCCCACTAACTAGGGTTACTAACTTCAAACATGAATATCTCTCAAATCGTGAAGAATTACTTGGCGTGCCATATATCAACGGAAACATCTCGACGAGTAGAATCCATCTAAAAGATCCTTGACTCAGAATAGAGTAAGTTGTCAAGTCAAAATGGCCATGCAAGATCAGGGTAGCCCCTGGTGCTACTTGGGTTGACATCAATGACAACCACTGATCAACATGGGCGTGCTCCCAGCAAGTTGTAGCTTGTAGAAAAAAAGCGAGGTAGAAGCCTCCTGTAGGTAGAAGCCTACAAAAAATTGATGTCAAAAGAGGGAGTAGTTGTGTGGGTGCTTGCCTTTACATCACAACACAATTCATGGTTTTCCCCTTTATGGGTTTCCACTTATATCCGGTGTTTACATGTGTTGCATGAGTTATTTGTATGTTTTCCTTTGAATTCATTGTTAAATTTTGAACACTTGTATAAATTTGCTAATTTTTAAAGAAAGAGTTAAAATAATTTGAAATTAGTCATTTCTAAAAGACATAATTACTAATTCACCCACTTCCCCTCCCCCCACTTGTCAATAATTACCTAGTTTCCAACAAACCTATATAAGGATTTGCTTTGTTCTTTATTTGGTATAATTGGATATGGGAAAAAATTTCTGGAGCTTAGTAGAACACTTGTTCGATATAGTTGAAGATCAATGAATTGATTAATGGATGAGGAATTCTTCTAAATATTTATGTTGTGTCATGTGGATGAAATCTTCGTGGATCATAATTATGGGGTAACATCATTCCTCTTCTATTTTATTTATTATTAGGATGTTCTATATCAATGCATGTTTCTCTATACTAGGTTGTTTGCACTTGTAATTGTTTCTTGGTAGGTATAATTTTCATAGCCATTGGAGTATATCTACACTAAGTAGTCTCCCTTGATAAATTTCGGAAGTTTGGAACAGCAAGGAAAGGGTTAATAGAGCTTGTACTTTGTAGCCATATTGTCTCTCTTTCTCTCAATAGGACAGGCTCCCATTGAGCCTTGTTTGACCCATTTTCCCTAGAAGGCACTAGTCTCCAATCCATTTATCCACTTGATTTGCTAAACACATAAGACTTTTTCACTAGAATTTATTCTTCATTTCACCTTGCAATTCATAATTTCATTGTGCCAGAGGAGAGTGAAAAATCGATAAAAATATTGTGTATTGCAATCAACCGGTAATTATCCTATGTATTTAATTATGAGCAAAATTATTTTATTGCAAATACTAAATAAAAACATGATTGCAATATTCACAAAAATAAACTGTGGAAACTCTGATAGAAAACCAATCACAAAATGGACAAAATTATTTTATTACTAAATAAAAACATGATTGCAATATTCACAAAAATAAACTGTGGAAACTTTGATAGAAAACCAATCACAAAATGGACACAAAATTTTCGGACAAAACGTCCCTGGAAAAACCCTGAAGGGAAAACCAATGTTGAACGATTTCTCATATAAGACTCGTATGGATATTGAATCGGTGACCCATATAAGACTTAAGAACAAATAAAAAAAGTCGAATTTTGATGGTTTTCACAGGTCTTATGTGGGTTCAATGTGAGTTTAATGTGGGTAGACGAGTTTAATGTGGGTCTTCACGGGTACAGGTAAGAACCGTGGGTTCTGTGCGAGTGACCCATCTCGCTATAAGACCCATCAAGGCCCGTGAGTACTCATTGGTCTTATAAGGGTCGCGCTTCATGGGGGAAACCTAGCTCTTTAAATCTGACAGTTCTATTAATCTTCAACAAATTCTGTAATTAATGAATATTACAATATCGCTTGCCAAACCCCAACAAAGCTCCGGAAAAATATCTCTTCACCTCCACAAGTCGATCTTACCACTGAAGGCTCATTGCCTCCCTCTGCAACTTGACACAGCCTCACACTAGTAAATATGGCCTGTACGACATCACACATTTGGCTTCTCTGGCTCTCTAATGCTCATGGCCTGGATGTAATTAGTCTCTCACCTATGTTGGCAACTCGTACAGCCATCCTGGCAATCTGTACAACCTCCTCGAAATATTGACCTCCACAAGGAATCTCAGCCTCTCCTGAAACCCTCACAACCTCAATAACTCGACCTCCTTGTCTGCAGAAACAAAAACAAAAAATGCTGGGAAAATTCCTCCTCCAAATCTCGAAAACTGGAAGAATACTAACAAAAGAAAACCCCAAAATATATTCATTGCTTCAATTGTTGTTGGAACCCTCACTAGTGCCAAATGCCAATGATGATTATGATCTCCAAAGCTGCCCATTGATTTCCTTTATAATCTCTTGTTGAGAAATCAATGGCCAAGATCTAGATATGAAATGATTTAATCAATGGTTAAGATCACTTAAAAACTTTACTAGAAGTCACTCGAGGAAAACCAATCATGTCTCAATTATTACTAATTAATTAATCTATTTCTCTAAGTTAAAACTTAGGAAAATAATTAAAATTGATTAATTAATTTAATTAAGACATTTACATTCAAAATAATAACTTGGGCTTGGAGATATTTTCTGCTTTTGCGTTCCTAGCCTCACTAACACCACCTAAGGCTAGAACACCTGTCCAAGCTACATCAACCAACACTCCCTCTTAGCGAGGAAGGTGTTTTACATTGTACATCATTGTGCTCTGTGCTTCCATATGGAACACCTATCTCCTTAAGTACCCCATGGCCCATTCCACTATGCCACAACTATCTTGGAATGTTACTGCAAAATATGAGTGCCAACTCATCCTCTATCCATTATCTACTTCTTGTCACCTTTTTTCTTGTGCGGGCAATTGTTTCAATAATGGCCAAACTCATGACAGCCATAGCACTTGATCTTCAACATGTCCTTCTTCTTTTCCTCCTTGGAGTTGGACCCTTTACTAAATCCCTTCTTCACTTTGCGCTTGCTCACAAGAGCAACATTCTCATTGTCATCTCCCTTTTGCTTGGAACTACTGTTGGTACCACTGTTGCCTTTCACAGGGCTCAGTTGAAGCTCCTCCTGTGTGAAGTCATTCCACAAGTAATCCAAAGCAGTAAAATCAAATCTTCCACTAACCACTTGCACGAAAACACCCCACTACTTTTGAAACCCATTTAGGCTAATTTGCACGAAATGGGGAAACGGGTACGATTTTCCAAAATGAGCACGGGTACAAAACATGACCCCCCCAAATTTTGGAAATGGGGAAATGCGATATATATATATATATATATATATTAGAATTTAGGACAATTAAGAAATGTTATGTGCAATCATAAAGCATACATGATACATTTAAATTTTAAACATTATGATTAAATTTACATCACATTTACTCATGAATGATCACATAATGAAAATAGCAATATTAGAATATCCAAAATCAACCTTTATTATATATCCAAATCTCAAAATCAACCTTTATTATATATATGAGGTTGCGAGTACAATAAAGACTATGAGGCTGCAAGAACTATAAAGACAAAAGACCACTGCTCTATTCCTCTTTTCTCCTTTGCTAAAATCATCTGTCTCCAAGAGAAATGACTTGCTCAATTGTGTGATGAGGAAATGAGACGAGAGTATTTGTATAACTTGAGAGAGGCATATAGAAGTATCCACAAGATATTTTATTCACCCAATAAAAAATTAGAACTGAAAAAACAAAAATAAAAGAAAAGAAAAATCACAATATGAAATGGAAACTCCGTCGTACGGCCTGGAAACTCTTTTCCGGCCATACTGACCACGTTTCCCTAGGTCGGAAACTCGTTCCCGCGTTTCTATTTCATTTCCTAACTAAAACGTCCTAGGGGAAACGTTTCCTGCAACATAGCATTTGGGGTTGTTCTCACAAACGCTTTTCCATCAACCTTCTCTCTAATGGTTGCTAGCTCATCTTTGACTGTTTTGATGCGGGTGAGATAACCAACAATGTTCTCTCCCTTATTTTTTCTGGTGGTTCTCAGCTTCTCTCTTAGGATCATTTTCTGGCTCATATTTTTATCTTGTAAAAGTTTTTTGATGGCATCCCACATCTTCTTGGATGTATCTTCTTCCACTAAATGTGGAACTATGTGGTCCTTGACCCCATCTAGAATAATACGCCTAGCCTTGGCATCATCTTTCTGGTACTCATGCAACATGATAAGATATGTCGGTACAACAATGTGTTGTAGCAAACTCCTCCAGCCATGCTCTTCCAAAATAAGAAGGAACCGAATTCTCCAAACACTAAAGTTAGATGTGCCATCCAACCTATGTTGGTCCCTCAATCCTGTTGAAGCCATTATTGAAGCCCTCAAGAGAAAATAAAAATAATATCTCTTCTACCAACTAACAAAGTACCTGGAAAACCTCACGATCTCCCTCTGCAAGTGATCTCGACTACTACAGGGCAACTCGCACTTCCTCTGTGAACTCGCGCTGCCCACTAGAACTGCACATTGTCCCTCCCAGGATCTCGCACTGCCTCTAAGAAATCACTCTAACGAATTTATCTACCTCCAGCAACTAGAGAAAGCCATTCGCACTACCTCCAGAAAATCGATTTGGCTACTGACAAGGGAAATTGTCTCCGGCAACACGCACTAGTAAACTAGCAATTCACACTGGTTAATTCGACCTCCCTCTTGCAGAAAATAACGTTGGTAAAATTCCTTTAAGTAAATATGGAATAAACTAATGAAATTGATATGGGCATTAAACCCTTGGCTATCTCTTCCAAACCCCTGCATTGATCCACTTCGATAAACGTCTACGCTTCAGATTTGCCCTGATACCAAGTGAAAAATCAATTAAATTATTTAAATATCACTTATTGCAATCAGCCAGTAATTATCCAATGAATCTAATTATGAGAAAAAAAATTTTACTACAAATATAGAATAAAAACATGATTTCAATATTCACAAAAATAAACTACAAAAACTCTAATAGGAAACCAATCACAAAATGGACACAATATTTTTGAACAAAATGTCCCTGGAAAAACCCCAAAGGGAAAACCAATTCTTCAGATATGAGAGTTTTATTAAATCCTCAACAAATTCCACAATTGATGAATATTCAATATTGTTTGCCAAACCCCAGCAAAGCTCCGGCAAAATACCTCTTTACCTCCACAAGTCAATCTGACCAGTTGAAGGCTCACAACCTCCCTCTACAACCTAACACGGCCTCACACTGGCAAATACGTCTTGTACAACTTCACACGTGGCTCCTCTAGCTCTTTGGTGCTCATGGGCCAGACGAAATTAGCCTCTCAGTTATGCTAGCAATTCATATGACCCTCCTAGCAATCTTTACGGCCTCCTCTTGGCAATCTTAGACTCCACAAGGAATCTCTGCCTCTCTCAGAGAAAACTCGGCCTCCCTATTTGCAAAAATTTAAAAAAAATAATAATAAATAAATAAAAATAAAAACAAAAAAAGGGTGGGATAATTTCTCCTCTGAATCTCGGAAACTAGAAGAATATTGATGAAAGAAAACCCCAGAAAATATTCACTGCTTCAACTATTGTTGAAACCCTCACTGGTGCCAAATCTCAATGATCATTATGATCTCCAAAGTTGCCCATCGATTTCCTTTATAATCTCTCATTGATAAATCAATAGCTAAGATCTAGATCTGAAATGATCTAATTGATGGCTGAGATCACTTAGAAACTTCACTAGAATTCTCTAGAGGAAAATGGACCATGTCTAAATTATTTCTAATTAATTAATCTATTTCCCTAAGTTAAAACTTAAGAAAATAACTAAAACTGATTAATTAATTTAATTAAGACATTTACATTCAAAAGAATAAATTGGGCTTGGAGAGATTTTCTGTTCTATTGTTCCTAACCTCACTGGCACCACCTGAGACTAGAACACATATCCAAGCTACATCAACCAACAAAGAGCCAATCTAAAGTGTGAGGAGGGTTGGTGAGTTAGTATTGACCTCCCTCTTAATTCCTCAAGGATTTTCTTGAGCTTTAGGTCTTTATCTCAAAAGGTGAACGTTTGAGAGGTAGCAGATATTTCTGATGATTTATTGGTTGATAAGATTTCGATTGGATCTATATTGGTTCCTTTCTCCATGACTCGGATTTTTACATCTAAGGACTACTCTAGTTCAGTAGTGGGATCAATCACTGTTACTTTACTAATCAAAGCTTCCTTGCTAGTAAGATGCGCTAACTCTTCCTATAGCAACCTTCTATCATTTTTTAGCTTCTTGATTTGTGCGACCAAACTTTGATTATGTTTTTTTAAACAAGATTTTTCTTCATCCTTCTCAAAGACAAACTTGTTATATTTTTCCTTTAGATATTGATTTTCTTCTTGTAATTTATGACTGAACTATTTCTCATTTTTTAAGTCCTTCATTTGAGTGAGCAACTCTTGATTACAACATTTTCAGTAATAATTTTCATCATCTTTCTCGGATAAGCTATACTTTTTTATTCCCCACTTGTAAATTTTGGTTACATTGGATTGTGATGCCTTGCAGAAGAGGTGTTTGATGATGGAATTTCCAATCATATCTTGTTTTCTTTGACTCTTGGACTACATGTTCCACTTTTTTTCCAAATTCTTGTATTGAGCAACTAAATCCATTTTCCAGTTCTATTTGAAGTTGATTAAATTCTTCATATATTTCCCAAACTATTGTCTATTGATATCACCATAATTACAATAGAAAAAATTGCAATAATACTTTTAATATTAAGTGGGTTTGCAAATTACTAAATCCCACAATTAGTATGCTTCAATGGCTCCTCTTTATTACGTGCCCTTAATAACAAATGAAGTTGAACTTAAAGATTAATTTTATAACCCTTGTTCCTTCTTTAATTGAGTGATCGAAATTGGAAAATTGTTACTTATAAGTTATAATAGTATTACTTTTGATCATTTTCTTTGCAATAGATGACTTTACATACTATATTTCCACATTTTTTTTTGGTATTCTTCACTTAATGAATGCCTCACTGCCTTTGGGAATTAACTAGCATTTGCACTTGATGTTGCAAAAGAAACGCCGTAAGGCATAAGTGTGGAAGAATAGTCACAAGTGAATGGACATTGTTGAGTCCAGGCCCGGATGGCTGGACCATTGCATTTTATCTTGCTTTCTATGAGATCTTGGGGCAGGACCTATTGAAAGTTGTGGAGCAGAGTAGAACTACAGGATCTCTATACCATGCCATCAACTCGACTTTCATTGCTCTCATTCCTAAGTCTGATTCTCCATCCTCTTTCGATGACTATAGGCCTATATCCTTGTGCGACTGCCTATACAAGATTATATCTCAGATCATTTCTAATAGACTCAGGCCTATTCTCTCTCGGCATATTGCACCACAACAATTTGCCTTCCTTGATTCCAGACAGATTCATGAAGCCATTGGATCGGCTCAGGAAGCCATCCATTCAATTTGGACCAGACATCTAAAGGGCATCATTCTCAAAATTGACCTGTCCAAAGCTTTTGATTGGGTCAGCTGGCTTTACATTAAGATGCTTCTCACCCATTTGGGATTTCCTCATAATTACGTTACATGGCTCATGGCCTGCATTACCACAACCACTTTCAGTGTCCTTATAAATGGTTCGGCTTCTCATTTCTTCCATTCTGAAAGGGGGCTAAGACAAGGTTGCCCTCTATCTCCTCTCCTCTTTCTAATTGTCATGGAAGGTCTCAGTCGCCTAATTGCATCGGCTAAGAGGGAAGGAGACCTTTGTGGCCTCAAGATTTCTGACGATTGTTTTCTTACTCATCTCCTATTTGTGGATGATGCTGGATGGTAGCATTCGGGATTCCCGTACTTTCTCCAAGATTCTACTCCTTTTCTCGTCCGCCACTGGGATGCTTGCTAATCAATCGAAATCTACCATCACCTTTGCTCGAACTTCCGTCCATGAATCCCAATTTGCACATCAACTCTTTCCTTACTGTATCCACGCTTTGGACAGAGGTCTCAAATATTTGGGATTTTGGTTAAAACCTACCTGTTAGAAGATTGCAGATTGGGTCTGGCTTATTACAAAACTGGAGAAGAGACTGTCCATTTGGAGTCATAGATATTAATCCAGGGGGGGCAGGCTTGTCCTTATCAAATCGATCCTGGTGGCTACCCCAGTTTTCTGGATGGCACTTGCATGGATCCCCAGGAATATCCTAACTCGTCTGCAACAACTGTGCAACCGATATCTTTGGAACAGGAATCAAGACAAAAAAATCTTTGCCTGGATTAGTTGGAAAAAGATTGCATTGCCAAAGAAGTGGGGAGGATGGGGTTTAAAAGATCTCCCTCTATTTGCGCAAGCCCTTGCTGCAAAAATGGGCTGGACCCTGCTGACTGGTCAGAATCTATGGACCCATATCTCATATCATAAATACATCTGGCCACAGAATATTATGGATTGGGTTCGACTGCCTAGTTGGCCGACGACAGGCATCTCATCCATGTGGAAGGCACTGCTTCATTCCCTTCCTCATATTAGAGACAATCTGGTGTGGAGAATTAACGATGGTTCCCTGGCTCGGATTGGCCTGGATCCTTGGATTGGAGGTGGAGGAAGACATCTGCTTTCTAGAGACCTCATACAGTATCTCCACTCTCATGAGATCAGGGTTATTTCACACATTGCAGATCTACAAAACACAGGTATTTTTTCACAAGCATGGAAATCTGCTCGTCTACTTGATCTACCCCCTCGATGGCACCAGGAATGGCAGGATTATATATCTGCGCTAATTGAATCTCACATCAGGATAAAAGAGGGCCCAGACGAACTAATATGGTGTCAGGCGGAGAATGGCATATACTCTCCAAAGTCAGGATATATTTCCTTGATTCAACACAAAAGGCCAGAACAGATTCCAAGTTGGTGGAGAATCATTTGGAAACTCACAGCACCGCCGCGCATCAGATTATTCTTCTGGTGTATTCTCAAAGATAAAGTACCCACGGGGGAACACCTTCTTCATAGATCTTTTTATGGGCCAACCTGGTGTATTCTATGCAAATGTTCATCCGAATCGACCGATCACCTCTTTCTGCATTGTATCTCCCTACACTCTCTTTGGCAAGTCTTATCCTCCTCTATTCGATTTACTGGGCAATGGGCTGGCAACGATCTTGGCAGTGCTTGGGATGACTGGTCTAATAGACATAAGGGATCCAAACTACAGTGCCTTCCCTTGATTGTCAGTTGGTATATCTGGCTGGCCCGTAATCGTTTCATATTTGATAACAGACCAGCGTGTTGGCCTCACATTGCGGCTGGTATAATCTCAGCTTATAATGAATTGCCCGACCCTCTGCCACCCAGAGAGCGCAGACCACATGCCCCTCCTATCATTGACAAAAGCACCCCTTGGGCTTTCTTTGATGGCGCTGCTAATCAACGGGGCTGTGGTGGAGGTTTCATTCTTTATATCAGTGACCAACACTTTTTCAAAGTCAAGATGGGTTTAGGAGTTGGAACAAATAATTTTGCGGAGCTCATTACCCTCTGACACTTACTTCATTTCTCCTTGGGGCACCATTGCATCAATTTAAATATTTTTGGGGACTCAAAGATCATCATAAACTGGTTCAATGGCATTACTGCATGTCACATACACACACTCAGTAATATATTGAATGAAGTTAATATCTTCAAGGCTGAATTTAACAATATCTCTTGCAATCATATCTACAAGGAGCATAACTGCAGTGCTGACCAACTATCCAAGGAGGCCTCGGCATTACCCAGAGGAGAGTGGTTGATACAAGAGCAGAGGGGGACAAATGAATACTGCTATTTTCATCGGCCATATATAGACCAGCAGTACCAGAGGGACATAAGCCCCTGATCACTATCTGTTTTTTGTTAAATACTGTAAAAAACACGAAAAATTTTGTTAATGTACATAGACATATATAATAGTTTTTCTATTCTGAAAGTGCCCTGCGTGGCTTATGTACAGGCATATAAAAGTTTTACACAACTGATATTATGGCAGATCACCCTGCGTGGTGTATCTGGACAGCTCTTAGTTTATTTTTTGTGCCAGTCCGTGGTGACTCAGTTACAGCATATGCAACAACATCTACAATATGTAATTTTTCTATGAATTAATGAAAAATTACGGATTTTTCCAGTGGAAAAAAAAAATGTGAATGGACATTGTTGAAAGAAAGGGTGGATGATAATGTTGAAATTATTAGTTACGTGCATTATGATATTTTGTAAATAATAGTAGTGTGTGGAAGAATAGTGACATGTGAATGGACATTGTTGAAAGCAACGGTGCGTGTTACCAGAATCAATGTCAAAACTTACATCTTTCAAAGGCTGCCAAATCACAAATGGCATTACTGCTACCAGATTTAATCTAAATTCCTCTTCAAGGTTGACTTATTCAAAAGAGGGGAGCAGGGGAGTGTTGAAGTGTTGAGAATTATAGAATCCTTGGTGTGTACGTTATTGGCTGTTAGAGATAAACCATCTTTATCCACATTTCTATGCAGTGTTTCAACCATTCTCAATCCTTCATGTAGACGATGGGTATGACAACTATATTAAAGTGACCTATAATAACATTGCTGCAATTCATATGACAACTATGTTAAAAGAAAGAGAGATAAAAATATTATAAAGTATTGCAAAGAACTTCTAAAAACAAGATTACACTGGCAACATTCATTGGCAGCATTGTTTCTGAGACAAAAAGATTATGGTGAGGACTTGGCTGAATTCCACTACCTATTGAAAGGCAGATTATAGAAACTTTCAAAAAAGCCAGCAAGTCTTTTGAAGTCTTCAAGGTTGACTTATTCAAAACAGGGGAGCAGGGGAGTTGTTGGAGTGTTGAGAACTATAGAATCCTTGGTGTGTACGTTATTGGCTGTTAGAGATAAACCATATTTATCCACACTTCTATGCAGTGTTTCAACCATTCTCAATCCTTCATGTAGACAATGGGTATGAGGATATGCTGAGAAAATGAGGGGATGTATAGGTATGTTCTTCCTAAAATCATAGATTTTAGGAAAAAGTTAATCGTTTGAAATTTTTGTGGAATGATATCAAGAAGGGACAAATTGAGATTCCAGAGTTTGTATGTGAGCATGATGCTCTGCTTGAGAATAGACCATTGATGGACTATGGAATTGATTGCTCACGAAATGCTATTGTTGGAGTGTTGAGAACTAAAGGCTGCCAGATCACAAATGGCATTACTGCTACTGGATTTAATCTAAATTCCTCTTCAACTACTAAGACAACAAAATCTTATGTCTGCAATAACCAAAAAATTTGATGAAAAGATATTCACTGGCAGCATTGTTTCAACATTATGTGCAAGAGTGAATTTCTGATAAAAAAACCCACAACCAGGGAACAGACCAAGTGGCAACCTCATGTGCAATAATGAATTTCAATGGTTTCAAACAACAAAATAAAAATATTAAATAAATAGAACCGTGAAATAATATTTCAATTCAACCAAATCATCTACCAACGGATTTCTCCTTCGTAACTTGTAACGATTTTGCAAGATGCAAATCCCAACGTGGGAACTGTAAAACTAAAAGCATGTATTTACCTCATGCTGTAATCGCTTAGGTACCTTGGCTTATTTCAATTCAACCAAATCATCTACCAACGAATTTCTCCTTAGTAACTTGTAATGATTTTGCAAGATCCAGATCCCAACGTGGGAACTGTAAAACTAAAAGCATATATTTATCTCATGTTGTAATCGCTTAGGTACCTTTCCTTGCCTGCATTCGGCGTTTATTACAATGGAATAGTATATTAACAGTACTTAACTCTTTTAAGGTAGCTTCAGTGCACCTAGATCTGTGCAATTTTATCAATTTCTTCATCTAACATTTATGCAAAACACAAAGCTGAAGAGAAATAACATCATTAAGCCCTTTCTGCTCTCATCTTAATTATAATCTTTCCATCAGAATAAACCTTTGAAATGCATACAACTCTGCATTTCAGAAATGTTTTGTGTATTAGAAACAGATCCTAATATAGACTCATTAACTACGCAAACAAAGAAAATAAATTCATTTATAGGAATGCTTTTAGTACAAAAATTGCTTCACGAGAAGTGCCACAGCCGTCTAGTGGTTGATTGTATCTCTCCCTATGTTTAATGTTAAGAGCCTAAAGTGCATGTTTTGAATTGAAGAGTAAATGCATGGGATTGTTTCACAACTCTGCATTTTGGAAATGTTTTGTTTATCAGAAACAGATCTTAATACAGACTCATTAACTACGCAGACGAAGAAAATAATTTCATTTATATGAATGCTTTTAGTACAAAAATTGCTTCACGAGAAGCGCCACAGTAGTCGAGTGGTTGGTTGTATCTCTACCTGTGGTCAATGTTAAGAGCCTAAAGTGCGTGTTTTGAATTGAAAAGTAAATGCATGGGACTGTTTCACAACTCTGCATTTCGGAAATGTTTTGTGTATCAGAAACAGATCCTAATACAAACTCATTAACTACGAAGACGAAGAAAATAAATTCATTTATATGAATTTTTTTAGTACAAAAATTGTTTCCTTGGTCAAATGGAATTCAGGATAGCTTTTCTTAGGAATTAGGGTAATTTAGTTGATTGAAAATCTAGTTTCTAAAAAGGGTTTGTGTTTTTTTGTTTGCCAGTGCAATGATTTGTCAGAACTAGAATGGCTTTCAAGCTTTGACCCATTCCTAGAAACTGGACCAACCTATCCTTATGATCCTGATTTTGGAGTTGAAGTGAAGGGAAAATCTGAAGAAGGGTAGAATTCTGATAAGTTCAGAAGCCCGAGTCCTACATCGGTACTGGGGCAGAATTCTGATAAGTTTAGAAACCTGATTCGTACATTGGTTCTAGAAAGCAGCTCAAGGAAAATTTCAACTTTTAGTCTAGAAATCACTGTACCGGGAAAATCAAGAAGCAAGAGGTCTAGAGCCCCAGTTTGCAAATGGGCTTCTAGGATTATTTCCACTACCTCCTTAGATGGGTCATTGGAGAACTCTTTCAGCAGTGATTCAGGACACTTCGTTACCAAGCCGGTCGACCCTGAACCCCTAAAGAAAATCATCAAGACAAACCATTGGGGTAAGAAGAAGGGGCAAGATTCAATTCAGGTCAGGAAGTCAAACTATTGGGGTAAGAAGAAGGGGCGGGATTCAATTCAGGTCAAGAAATGCTTGCACTGTGGAGTACAAAAAACCTCGCAGTGGAGGGCTGGGCCCAAGGGTCCTAAGATACTGTGTAATGTCTGCGGTGTAAGATACAAATCTGGTAGGTAGGAATTTCTCAGTAAAAAATGAAATAAGGTTTAATTATATACATCTCCTTCAATTTCAGAGGAGGCAAATGCACAGTATGAAGATAGTTCATGCTCCAAACCAATATTTGAACATTCCAAAAACACAACATGAGTGTTGAAGCAAGCAAAGGACCACAGTAGGTCCAACCAGAAGGAATTTCTATGCTTGCAGAATTATATGATCAGGCGACATGCCAAAGTGCGTGTTTTGAATTGAAGAGTAAATGCATGGGACTGTTTCAGGCATTAGAAAAAATTTCTAACACAGCCCATGATTACAAAAGGACTGCAGATAACTAGGTTGAATTCACAGCTCAAGTTTCAGTCTTGAGTCTTCTCAAGTTCCCAAACCAAAATATCAATGCAGTTTTGAAGAATAAAGTCATTTGAAGCAGGCACGAGGAAAACCATTAGAGAGGTGGACATCAGGAAAAGCGAAAAGTTGCTTCAAAAACGGCTATCTCAAATACAGAGTAAATGCATGGTACTGTTTTAGGCATTAGAGAAAATTTCTAACACACCCCATGATTACAGAAAGAAGGCAGATAACTGGTTTGGATTCACAGCTCAAGTTTCAGTCCTAAGTCTTCTCAACTTCCCAAACAAAAATATTAATGCAGTTTTGAAGAATAAATTCATTTGAAGCAGGCACGAGGAAAACCATTAAAGAGGTGGACATCAGGAAAGCGAAAAGTTGCTTCAGAAATGGCTATCTCAAATACTGAGTAATAGGGTCACATATTTAAAAATTGATATTTTGGGTGGTTAGTGAGCACAGGGAAAATAAGCAATACAGAGTAAGTACCTTACATCTTTACAAAGCTTGCTGCTGCCTCTAAGCTCTCTGCGAAAGCTTGATTTGAAAAGCACAGGGTTGAAAATGCTCCTTGGCAGTTTTGTGGATTTTGCTTCATTGAGAATATCCTTGTGATACTTATTTTGGAGTTGAAGTGAAGGGAAAATATGAAGAAGGGCAGAATTTTGATAAGTTCAAAAGCCCAAGCCTTACATTGGTACTGCGTCAAAATTTTGATAAGTTCAGAAACCTGAGTCCTACATCAATTCTAGAAAGCAGCTCTGGGAAAATTTCAACTTTTAGTCTAGAAATCACTGTACCAGGAAAAACAAGAAGCAAGAGGTCTAGAGCCCCAGTTTGCAAATGAGCTTCTAGGATTATTTCCCCTGCCTCCTCAGATGGGTTATTGGAGAATGGCCCAAACTCTTTCAGCAGTGGTTCAGGACACTTCGTTACCAAACTAGTGGAACCTGAACCCCTGAAGAAAATCATCAAGACAAACCATTGGGCTAAGAAGGAGCAGGATTCAATTCAGGTTAGGAAATGCTTGCACTATGGAGTACAGAAAATGCCACAGTGGAGAGTTGGGCCCAAGGGTCCTAAGACACTGTGTAATGCCTGCGGTGTAAGATACAAATCTATTAGGCAGGAATTTCTCAGTAAAAAATGAAATAAAGTTTAATTATATACATCTACTTCAATTTCAGAGGAGACAAATGCAAAGTATGAAGATAGTTCATGCTCCAAACCAATATTTGAACAATCCAAAAACACAACACGAGTGTTGAAGCAAGCAAAGACAGTTCTGATGGAGACATAGAGAGGCCACCAGATTCGGCCGCCTGACTAATCCTCCTACAACAAAGAATGTCTCTGCCCCTGCCCTCCGGCTATCCGTGCACGCACGACAACCCTCCTCATCCCCCTGCAACAAAGAACGTATTTGCCCCATGCTCTCTGGCTATCCGCGTGCGCACCACGACCCTCCTCATCCTCCTGCAACAAATAAAGAATGCCTCCTCTCTGTAGCAAATGCGGCTATCCAAGAGCGCATGACGGACAGGTTGGGTAGGGTAACCGGGTAGTATGGTAACCAAAATTAATTTTAATTAACTAATGTTACTTTAAAGGGTTTTTAAGGTTTTTTAATTAAATTGGGCAGCAGAACATTGTTTAATCGTCTAACAATGAATCTGAATCTGACAGTTAGGATTAGGACAGAAAGGCAATTAGGGGAATTGATTTCAGAGGGAATGCCTTATGGCGTAATTACTTCTAGCAATTTTAAATACCCTTCTATTATATATCGAATAGAGATTCACTTTCCTTTGTAGCAATATATCGAACGAATAAAGATTCACCTTCCTCTGTAACCATATTTCCTTGTAACTCACGAATTAATGAAGAGTGACAATAAATTTTGGTAACTTATGAAATTATGATGTCCATTGACTAAAATATAACTTATCAGATTATGATGCTTATTGACTAAAAATGAAATGATATTTTAACATCCACAAGGCTAAAATAATCTATGGGACCATTAGTTCCCTGCTTTTCTTATTTTGCAATTCAATCCTTTTTTTATTCAAATCGATGATGAGCTGGCCCAACCTTCCAACAATCCCCTCGCTGAAAATAACTTATCAGATTATGATGCCCATTATTTTTTTTGGGACGACCGTAAGTTGATGTAATTTTCAGGGCATGTTTCTCCCATGGCATGTGATTTCTCATATACCTTGAAAAATCATTGGTTCACTGTCTCAAAGCATCACCGATCTAAATAGTCACGCCTGATAGTTGTATGGATAAATTCTTAGGAGTTGTCTTTAGTGCGACTTTTTGGACTTTCCACTGGTGGAAAAATTTGAGGTGAAATCTTGATTTGTGTTATTTAAACTGGTTTTTTAATTGTATATATGGATTCAGCATCCTGAAAAAACCCTAGGGCACTTGGATTGTGCAGGGGTTACCCATCAAATTTGTGATTTCAATAAATTCCTGCCAGATTTTAGAGAAATTAGACCGGAAAAACCCAACAAAAAAGCTTCCAAAAAGTCGCACTAAAGACAACTCAAAATTCTTATGCCAAACCGAAAAAGATGAAGAGCCACCATATTACTCAGTTAGTTACGAAATTATGATGGCCATTAATTAAAATATAACTTGTGAAATCATGATGCCCATTAATTAATTTTTATATTTTATTTTTTTGGACATCAGTTGATATACCTTTTAAGGGCGTGATTCTCCCATGCCATGCGATTTATGAAATACCTTGAAAAATCCTCGCTGAATGGCCGCACAACATCACCAATCTAAATAGTCACACCCAATGGTTGACGGGTCAATCCAGGCAAATTAATGGTTGCTGTGCTGGCGGTTGCCTGTCTAATGTATGGCGGAGTTGCAGCTCGCGGAGATAGTATAACGAAATTGAAAGGATCATCCCGAAATGGTTCCTCTGCCTCATAATAAACGAATGCTTAATCGTTGTGGTCTTACATATCGAGTGACTCTGAAATTGCGGTAGATAACTATAGTTCGATTCAACCTTAACGTGGCAACCATGATTGCATATTCAATATCGTGACCACTTGGTTTCAATGTCCGATACAGAATCCAGAGGTTTAACACTGAAGCTAGCGGAATACTTTTTTATCATTTAATAGAACACTAATGTGGACGGCTAATACAATGTGTTGATGCTTGTAGCGTTTCCTTCAACCGAAAAAACATAAATAAATAAAATAAAAACACTCTGTACACACATGCTTGGTACTAGATATTGCGCTCTCAGTGGTGCCGAAACTTGATTTTCAGTTGCCGTTTATCTTGATTTGCAACAGCTGTACTTTGTCATTTTTAAGACTATGATTTCTTGCTGCGGAACAAGTTTTTCTTATCAGAATTATGAAAATGGCCAAACACCTAATTTTAGTCGACAGAATTCAAAGAAACTCTGAAAAGATAGGAGTTGGCCAAAAGGCAGGTCAAACAAGATCCGATAAAATGTGTGACGAATGGCCAGATGAGAAATGTAGCTCTGATATCAATGAAATGAGTAATGTTCATTTACTAACAAATATCCAACATAAGGACAATACGCAGAAATACATATAGAACAAATAAATTTTAGAATAAGATAGATTGATATATTAATTTACAATGACCCCATAACAATGCATATATATTATACACACAGACTAAGTTGGTATGGTCAATATATATAGGAGTACATAGATGTCCATTACAGGTTCTCACTGTAGTGAAAATTACAGTGGATTAGTGAATCTAATATAGAGATAAATTAACAGCTAATTTGCACATGTCCTAGCAGTCAAAACATAACATGGGAGGTTGATAGGCAGCCTTTGATAATTGCCACAACCAAATAAGCAAAACCCTAGGCAGAGAAGTTTCTATTTTCCAAAGAAGAGCAGCTGTTAAAACTGTAGTGATGGATATCCTCTGATAGAGAAACTAACACGACTCCCTTACCTTCTTAACTAGCATCGTCCCAATCCCTCCATAATTCCTATGTGCCACTGCAAAGAGGAGAAAAATGTATTATTGATAGTGATAGAACATGCATATAACAGATACCAGAATACTACTTGTCAGCATAAAACAGCATTAATCTGCAGTTTCTAGTGCATTGTATCTATGATTTAAAGCAACACACATTAGAAACTCCAAGATAAGGAAGTTTCTGTTGATATCCAAGCAAACACAATGTGCTCAAACACAAAGCACACAAAAGTACAACTGAGGAGCTAGAGCTTACTTTGCATATCTACCAATGGAAAACTGCAACAGATATCACAATGCATGACGAAAATCTCCTTCTGGAAACAACAAGAGGAAACAGTTCTAAGTACTCCAGCATTATCAAAAGCAGTGTTAAGCAAATCAGCCAAGAAAAGTAAATTACAGTAAACTGGATTTGTTGCTAGAGGTACCATTTAAAACAAATGTGTTACTGATGCACCAAGATGGGTTGGCCAGAAATCAACAATCTAGCCCTCAATAGAAAGAAAACACTCCCTCAATCATGATAGTAAGAATCTTACTGGATTGTCTTCCATCAAAAGGTCATGAAATTTGAACAATGCACCTGCTGAACCATGGGGTTTATCCTCACAAAGGTATCTGCAAATAATTTCATAAGCTCTATAAAGAAAGACATCGGCATTGTTTTTAATCTCATGTTATATTCTTAGCTAGTGTATCTGAGGAAACATAGCTTAATATGACACAATAAAACATAGAAGGGATGAATTTCAACGTTCAAACTACGAATACTTTCATAAGCCACATAAAAAATTAATTTATTGGTATCTGCTTCAGAACTGAGAAGGACAAGCATTTCAGTTGGTCAAATTCTCTCGATTCTTGAATCAGTATCTTTGCCATACTGAAGCATGAAAGAAGCTATTGTTTGGTTATACCAACTTAATTGGCAATAAAATGCTACCATACACGAATCATTTAAGTTAAACAAGTCATAAATTGTTTCTTTCAGTTTAGTATCTTCCCAATGCTTGCTTTGCACACTTTTCACCTAATCATCTGATTGAAGACTCCCTTGTGAAGGAACACTGGAAATCCAAATAGGAATGAAAACAACGGAGAAGCTAAGAATAGGGATAAACAAGTAACTAATTAAACAAACAAGAAACTGGAGGATGAGACCAAAATAGGAGTTGAAGTTGAAATTGAAATTTATATTAATCCTCGCAAAAGACCAAAATAAGCCAAAGGAACTAGAGAGTAGGGAAACTATCAATAGCCAAATAAGGGGGGGTGCAAGAAGCATCCCCGAAAGGAGACATAAATGAATACGATATAACAGCATACAGTAACAATAAAACAGACAAGTTAATATAGTAATAACATGAATTAAATAATGATAATGATTATTATAGTAGTAAAACATAAAACATAATATTTCAAACATATATTTTATTTTGAGGAGATTCTTCGGCGGAAATCACATAATAATACATTTGTCGACGCATTTCGAACCAACAAGTGTGGTTCATCGTCACGACAAGTTGAGGAACCAGATCATGTAACCAGACAAATGTATTATTATGTGATTTCCGCCGAAGAATCTCCTCAAAAAACTTGACATGGATCACAGAAGCCTTAATTCAACAATTTATTTTATTTATTTTCCAAAATAAATAATAAATTGAAATTAAAACTAATTTTAAAATATATAAAAAAAAATCATTAAAGAAAAAATAAAAAATATCTAATTAATAAATAAAATTTATATTTGTTATATCTATATTTAAAATAAATATATATTTAATTAAATATAATATATATATATATATATATGAAAAAATAAAAATAAAAATACTTAAAACAAACACAACAATGGTCCAAAAATCAGAAAAGCAAAAAAGATGATGGTCCAAAAAAATCCGGAAAGCAAAAAAAAACTAGTTAAGGATGGTGAAAGGGAGGAATGGCATGGTGCAAGGGTGAATGTATATCCAGCAACTAGTTAAGGACAGTGAAAGGGAAGAATGACGAAGAAGAAGCCTTGTCCCTCATTCTCTAATCTGCGCCCTCATCACTGCTCAAATTCCCTTCTACATCCTCTCTATCTCATCATGAAGACATTCAAATTGCATCTATAGGCACTCACCCTTGTTGAGAAATCTAGGGGCAGCTAAATTAGGTGATTTCTCTTACTTTGATAACTACTTGAGATGTATTTTTACTTAACTTGATTAACTTCTTCTTTTACTTGATTATTATTATGTTATTATCATCAAACAACTACCAAACTATGAAGATCAAATAGACAAGAGGACACAAAATGTAGGTTGCAAGTCAGGGCCGAAACCTCCCCTCTTGAGAGCAAAACCCACAAGAATTCTTCTCTTCTTATAGAATATTTAGATGGCAAATTCCAAGACCTAAGACCCTTGTCCCTAGCGGCTTCCAGCAATTTCCAGCAACTTCAACAACTTTGACCCAACAACTTCCAACAACTTCGACCTTGCAACTTCCAACAATTTCGACCTAGCAACAACTTTGACTTCCTCAACAACTTCTTCTGCGATTTCGACTTCCCCAGCAGTTTTCTTCTGCAACTTTGACTTTCCCAACAACTTCTACAATTTCAATCTAGCAGCTACTTTAGAAACCCTAACATGAGAGAGAGAGAGAGAGGTCCAAAACTTCGATCTTGCTTCTCTTTCTTCTTTTCCTTGATCTTCTTCCTTTTCCAGCTTCTTTCTTGAGGAGATAGAACTTGCTTTCTTCCTTGAATCAATGTATCTAAATGAAGTCAAGGTTCCTTTATATATAGGCTTCTTAGGAGGTCGAATTGCTGCCCATGAGGCCGACTTGATCATTCTTGTAGGCTGACTTGTTGGACAAGGTCTTGGAGGGTCTTTATGACACTTTTGACTTCACAAAAATTTTCTTTACAAGATACAACATGCCCAAAGGGGTCTTACATGTTTGACAAAGACTCTTTTGACTTCATAATTCTATGACAAACCTAGAAGCACTCAATGCGTGCTTGACCTACAAATAAATTTATCTGGAGCAAGAAACCCATGCATCAAGAATAACAATATAAATTTATTTTCTCTTTAATATCAAATACATAAAATAATGATTACAATAGACATTATGAAGACCAAACCTAGTTACACATTTCAACAACCCTAATCGCCAACGCATCCATCCAACTTAAGATAGGCCTCCCACTGGGTGATCAATGCATTCACAATTATCACTCCAAAGATCAATGGGTACCCATCGTAGCCATGGACACCAACAATGGGAATTTGGAGAAAGATGAGAAAGCCACTTTATTGATGATCGCTGGAGGAGAATACACACAATAAATACAATTGACATCACTTTTTTGGAAACCCTCGTAACCCTTAATTGTACCCTTTCAAATAATATTATATAGAACACCGCCTGTATATGGAATCTCACTTCCATGTACCTTTAGGTCTATCGAAAGTCCCCTAGGTATACCCAAAACCAACTCAGATCCACTGATCAGTCAACTTGTTGCTATAAAACACCGAGAATAGCACTCAGGGAGATCACTATCTAGCATCTGGGTAGCCAGGCCATATGGCTAAGCACACGATTGAGGCTCCATAAATAGTGCCCTGAGATATTAGGCTAAGTGTTATTGCTAGACCCTACAAGAATATCAAAGAGTTGTAATGGTTGACACTTGTATGTCTCTAGGACTTTGTAAATTCGAATGTCTATAGCTAACTAGTGAAATTCCTACATCTTTGCATCTAGAAGGAATTTGAAGATTTTGCCATCACTGCAATAATCAACTAGGAGCAATACTCCTACAGCAATAATACTCATGAAAAAATCCTATGTTCTTCCAATGCCATTATAAAGATCTATCTAAAAATATTCTTGGCATCATGCTAATCACTCACATCTCCCTCTCAATCAACACATTTTTTAGTGTGGGACCAATAGTATAGTATTTTGAGGTATATATGAATAGAATCCTTTCAAGCCATTAATTATAGTGAGATAAGTGGAAAATAACACTTCCACAAAATATTTGTGGTCCCATGGTTCAGACTTGTAACATGGCCAACTTGGAGAACTAACAACAAACCCAATCCACTCAAAGCCAAGATCTATATGGCAAGGTTCCTAGCATTAAGGCTATGTTACCCATCACCTGTGGGTGATATCCATTAGAGAAATTTTTTCTCCAAGATAGTCCTCAATCTGCAGCCAGTAGCCCCTTGCAGCCACCAGATAGCTCGATGTGCCACCATCTTTGCCACCTAACCCAGCGATTATGCTCCCTCGACCATCTGTTATGATCATATGTTTGAAGGTGGGCCTTCCAACCCCAAAGAGATGGATTTTCATTTGGTAGTAGGGTGTTTTCACTTACTTATCATGGACACTTTTGGGCATGGATTAGTGAGTGGATTCAGCTATAATATCCCTTATCAAGAATATTCCTCAAACACAAGCAAACTCCAACTAGAGATCGACTGGGAGGGCATTTACCAGATATGTCGCCTCTGAAAAGAGGACAAGATCTGGAGGCTACCTGGCCCTTTCCAAACTCTGTCTAAGAGTATAGGAGAAAACACGCAAGTGGTATAGTAGCCGGGAAGCTCAAAGAAATAAAAATAACAATGGTGCAACATATAACAATATAACCATAAGCAGATACTCAATAAATGCAGAGAGAAATGCTAAGCCATTTTATTATACTGAGTAATAGAATGAGTACAGGAGGTGATCAGAAAGGTGGCACCTCGACTTGCACAAGACAAGTGAAGAAATACACTCAGAATAGCAAAGGAATGGCCACTCTCTGAACTACGTCAAAGCTGTCGGAGAACTGTCGTGGTGCTGCTGCTGCTAGAAATCAAATGAGGATTTGGGGTTGTTCCCCTCCTTAGAAAATGCTCAAACTCTGGAATCGGACTCTACTCAAGAAACCCAGGAAAAACCAGAAAGATTTTCTGAAATGGCCAACCCCCGAAAATCGCCCCCTTGAGGACCCACGCAATCCCTCAAGGCTCTGCGCTGCTACTGAAATAAACCCACCACAACTCTGCCTGAAACTCAGCAAAAATTCTCCCATATGCAAGGGCTGATCTCCTGCTCAACCTCCTAGCACAAATCCCCCTGCAAAACCTCAATCCAGAACTCCTGCCAAAAAGAACTGCGTCATCCCTCTCAAGACTGTGCAGTCATCTAAGATGCTCAATCCTCCTGCCAAAATGTTGATGAAACTACTGCAAAAATACTGATGGAAATACCTTGCCCGAGCAGGCACTCGAAGTCCCCCAGGGCTAAGGGTGAGATCTCCGAATGGAGACACTCAATGCACTAAACAGTGCTGCAGACTAGCTAAACAGCCAGCGTGCTCTAAGTCGAAGTGACTAGCTCAAATGCACATAATCGAATGCCAAAATGAGGAGGCTCCTCTCTCCTTTATAGCATTGGCCTCTCTCAATCCCAAGGCTCACCTCCTCCAACGTAGCTTTCCTCTTGCCACGTGTTTCTCACCATCTGCGCAGTCACTCCAAGTGTCTACGTGGGCCCCTCCTCTACGTGGTTCTTTGGCCCCCCTTGGCTCACCCTTTAAGTTACAACGTTGTGCTACTAGGGAGTGTCTTCATTCATGAAGTGAGTATGTCCCCTCTCCTCACTTTTTTTTTTATTTCTAAATAGCTATTAGAAGGCAAAATTGAGCAAAATCGAATATTCCAATTAGCCATGGCTAATTAGGAATATTACAGTCTCCCCCGGAAAAATGTTACTTGTCCTCGAGCAACTGAAGTGATGGATGCTGCAAGATCTTCTCGCTCTCCCAAGTGGCATCCTCATCCGGTAAATTCTTCCACCTCACCAAGAATTCCCGGACTGTCCTGCTCTGCAGCCGCCTCGCCCTGGTATCAATAATAGCCTCTGCCTGCAACACCAAATGCCCCTCATCATCCATGGGTGGTAGCTCATTTGTAACTGTCACATGCTGCACCAATGCCTTCTTCAGGCATGATATATAAAAAATGTTATGAATCTTGCTGCCTTGGGGCAGCTCCAACTCATATGCAACCTGTCCAATCCTGCGTATCACCCTGTATGGCCCATAAAAGTGGGGCTTGAGCTTCTCAGCCCCCTTCTGCTTCAGTGACGACTGTCGGTATGGCTGTAATCATAGGTAGACCAAGTCCCCTACCTCAAACTGTCTCTCCACCCAACCCCTATCAGCATACAGCTTCTGCTGGTTCTGCGTTGTAGCCATATTATCCTTGAGAGCTCGGAGAATATCCTGACTCTCTTGGATCCAAATCTTGGCTCTCGGAGCCTTGCTAGCACCAAACATCACGTCAGCAAAAGATAAAGGATGATACCCATACAAAGCATATAATGGTGACATACCGATGGACATGTGATGAGTAGTGTTGTAGCAGTACTCCCCCAGATGCAGCCACTTCAGCCATGCTCGCTGCTGCCCACTGACATAGTTACGCAAGTAGCCCTCCAGCCACTTGTTAACTATCTCTGTCTGCCCGTCCGTCTGTGGGTGATAACTGGTACTCGGTGTCAACTCCGTCCCCACCAATCGAAAAAGCTCCTGCCAAAACCCGCCCATGAAACGGCTGTCCCTGTCACTGATGATGGTCTTAGGAAGACCATGTAGCCTGAAGACCTCTCTGAAGAATAGCTCGGCCACCTATGCTGCTATGTAGTGTGCGGATATGGCAAAAAAATGTGCGTACTTCGTCATTCGATCAATGACAACAAAGATACAATCCTTGCCCTACACCATGGGCAACCCTGTGATGAAGTCCATCAAAATACTCTCCCAATTCCCCTCCGGAATGGGAAGAGGCTACAATAATCCTGCGGGATGGCTCATCTCCCCCTTGTTCCTCTGGCAAACATCGCACTCCCGGACATGCTGGAGTATGTCCTACTTGAGGCCCTTCCACGAGAATCTCTCTCTAATGGCCCTGTAGGTTTTGGTAAACCCTTGATGGCCTGCTAATGGTGAATCATGTGATGCCTAAAGTATCTTCTTTTTGAGTTGAGACCCCTCTGTCAAGAAGATCCAGTCCCTATAGTAGATGATCTCATCGACCACCCTGTACCTGTCATCCGCCAACTGCCCATCCAGAACCTCACATGCAAATCTGTCCTTGGGGTACTCTACAAAGAGTCGAGCCCTCCAGTCTGCGTCCAAGCTCATAAGAGACAACATAGCTAGCCTACGTGAAAGGGCATCTGCTACCACATTGTTCTTACCCTTGACATACTCAATGTCAAAGTCATATGCTTGGATCTCGCTGATCCACTTCTGGTGCCTCTCCTGTAGCTGCTTCTGCTCCAAAAAGAACTTGAGGCTGTTGTGATTAGTCCTCACCCTAAACCTATTACCCACCAAATACTGTCGGTACCTAGCCAATGCATGCATGATGGCCAGCATCTCCTTGTCGTATATAGAATACAACCTCTCGTGCGGAAGGAGCTTCCGGCTCTCAAAGGCTATAGGGTGACCTCCCTGCATCAACACTGCGTTGATCCCTTCTCCCAACGCATCACACTCCAAAACAAATGGCTGGGTAAAATCTGGCAACGCAAGCACTGGGCAGCTGCTCATAACCTCCTTGAGCCTGTCAAAGGCTCGCTGCGCTGTATCTAACCAACTGAATGCCCCCTTCCTCGTCAAATCTGTCAGGGGCGCAGCAAGCTGTGAGAAACCCTTGACGAACTTCTGGTAGTAAGTACAAATGCCAATGAATCCTCGAAGTTCTATCACGTTTCTCGGCTCCAGCCAATCTTTGATGGCCCTGATCTTCTCCTCGTGGACCCTCACTCCGTCCACTCTTATGATGTGTCCCAAGTATAACATCTCCGTCAACCCGAACTCACATTTGGAGAGCTTGGCATAGAACTGCTGCTCCTCCAAGATGCGCAATATCGTCTCAATGTGCTGGAGATGCTCCTCCCCAGTCTTGTTGTAGATGAGTATATCATCAAAGAATACGAACACAAACTTCCTCAAGTGACTGCGGAAGATGTGATTCATGCAAGACTGGAATGTAGCTAGGGCATTGGTTAGCCCGAAGGGCATCACCAAAAACTCGAAGTACCCATAGTGACACTTGAAGGCGGTCTTGGGAATGTCTTGTTCCCTCACGCGAATCTGATGGTACCCAGATCTCAAATCAATCTTTGAGAAGAACCGGGCTCCTCTCAACTCATCGATCCTGGGTATGGGGTACCTGTTCTTCAGGGTCTTCTTGTTCAGGGCCCTGTAGTCAATGCACATCCTCAGTGTGCCATCCTTCTTCTTCACCAACACCACGGAAGAAGCGAAAGGACTCGTGCTCAGCCGAATGTGCCTAAGAGCCAACAACTCCTGAATGGCCCGCTCAATTTCATCCCGATAGACCTTGGGATGCCTATAGGGGGTAGTAATCATTGCCTGTATGCCTTGCTCAAGCTCAATGGTGTGCTCAAACCCCCGATCCGGTGGCTGTCCTGGCGGAATCTCCCCAAATAGTATGGCATACCGGTCAAGGATGGACTGTATCTTTGGGTGCACTGTCTGCCCTGTAGTCCCTGCCTCCGATGCACGCAGCTCCACTGCCCACTCTATGTCTCCCTTCCGGAAGACTGCCTCCATCCGATGAGCCGAAACAGTTTGAGGCGGATATGTATGCTGTCCCTGTATCTTCTCATGCCTCCCTGTCTTCTCATCATCCCACTCCATCTCTAAGGTCTTCCAATCTGTCGTGACCTTCCCTAGAGTGATGAGCCACTAAACACCCCGTATCATGTTGGTGTCCGGAATATCGACCATGAAAAAGTGGTCAGTCAATGTGTAAGTTCCCATCATCACGGATAACTCTGGTACATAACGTGCACACACCATGGTCTGATCTCCTGGGACCAAAACTGAAAACCCATCGAAGCTCTTTGTCTGTATACCTCTCCGCTCAACCATCTGTGCATCGATGAAGTTGTGGGTTGCCCCACTGTCAACCAAAACTGATACTCGATGGCCACGTACTGTCCCCCGTACGCGCAACGTCAAATACTTGGGAACTCCTCGCAATGCTAAAAGGGCTCCTCCGGTAGGTGCAAAAGTTGCACCACCTGCTGCTGCTGGTGGAGGTGGCAAATGATCCTACGCGGCATGACTACCTCCTGCCTCCACATCATCCTCCTCATCCTCTTCCTCGCTGCTTTCGGAGAAGACCTCAATAAAATGTGCTTTGCCAGCAGCACATCTATGTTCTGGTGCCCACGGCCCCTGACAGGTGAAACACAACTGCTTCTTCTTCAACTCCCTCCTGGCATCATCATCAAGCTGCACTCATCCTGGATTCCCATTCGGAGGCGGAATCCTCACATCCTTCCCCTTAGGCTAAAAAGCCTGCCGCTGGGGGTAAGGTGTGCGGGTCCTAGGTAAGACATCCTATAAGTCTTAGGTTTTGCTAATAGCATCCTGAAGGGTGGTTGGTCTAGCGGATCTGACTAGACCCCGAAGTGGCTCTGCTAACCCCTCAACATACATGTAGATCCTCCGTGCCGTGGATAGATCTAGCACCATCACTGAAACCCTCAAGAAATCTGAAATGTAGGTCTCTGGGCTCCCAGTCTGTTTGAGCCTCGTCAGCTCCACAAAGTGCTGTTCTGAATCCCTCCGGTCAAACCTCTCCATCAATCTCCTGGTGAACTCGGCATATGTCGTCACTGTGGAGTGTCTGAGTGTAACCATCCCATGGAACCACCAATCCTGGGCCTCACCATCCAAATGTAATGTTGCCACCTTGATGGCCTCCATCTCCGACATCTAGTTAAGCTGGAAGTAAATGTCCAGCTTCTCCACCCAAGACCTTGCTGAACTGTTTAATGAACCATCAAACGTGGGCAAGTGGAATCTACTAGCTGCACAGTGGGTGTCACCATCATGATAATGTCAGTACCCTCTGTGATGGTCGTGGAGTCTACTTTACCGCTGGAGCTGAACAAAGTCTCTGAATGAGAGAGCCTCCCTAAACTCCTTCCCATAGGCCTAGTATTCTACAAAATAATCGCCCATATGACCGGGCTCTGCCTCCTACTAGGCTCTGGCCCCCGTGTCTGCTCCTAAGAAAGTGGGCATGGTAGAGCGTGTAAGGGCACGTGAGGCCACCTGCTAAGTAGTATCACACTGCTCTGGCAAATGGTGGGATGCACCCGATCCCTCACCAACCTGGAAAACCCGTGGGCTCTCACACTATCTAACCTCTACTGCCGTGAATCTCTGCCCCATCACCTCAATCTGCCTCAATAGATCTTGCACTGATTTGAGGACCATGTCCGCTAATCTCTTCCCATCATCATCTACCATCGGATCCTCCTGCTCTGCGTCCACCACACGCTCCTCCTGTCCTGCGTCCACCATAGGCTCCTCCTGTTCTGCGTCCACTACTGGAACACAGTCTCCCTCTACATAGGTGTTCTCCAACCTACGCCCAGTGTCTCTGTACCTCCTACCTCTATAACAGATGTAGGGCTTTTCCCCCGGTGTCATAGATTGCTAGCTCCACAGGCTGAGCCAGATCTATGCTCTAATACCACTGTAATATCCCTTATCAGGAATATTCCTCAAACACAAGCAAACTCCAACCAGAGATGGACTGGGAGGGCATTTACCAGATATGTCGCCTCTGAAAAGAGGACGAGATCTGGAGGCTACCTGGCCCTTTCCAGACTCTATCTAAGAGTATAGGAGAAAACACACAAGTGGTATAGTAGCCGGGAAGCTCAAAGAGATAAAAATAACAATGGTGCAACATATAACAATATAACCATAAGCAGATACTCAAGAAATGCAGAGAGAAATGCTAAGCCATTTTATTATACTAAGTAATAGAATGAGTACAGGAGGTGATCAGAAAGATGGCACCTCGACTTGCACAAGGCAAGTGAAGAAATACACTCAGAATAGCAAAGGAATGGCCTCTCTCTGAACTGCATCCAAGCTGCCAGAGAACTATCGTGTTGTTGTTGCTACTAGAAATCAAATGAGGATCTGGGACTGTTCCCCTCAGAAAATACTGAAACTTTGGAATCAGACTCTACTTAAGAAACCCAGAAAAACCCAGAAAGGTTTTCTGAAATGGCCAACCCCCGAAAGTCGCCCCCTTGAGGACCCACGCAATCCCTCAAGGCTCTGCGCTGCTACTGAAATAAACCCACCACAACTTGCCTGAAACTCAACAAAAATCTTCCCATATGCAAGGGTTGATCTCCTACTCAACCTCCTAGCACAAATGTTAAGTTATGGTATGTTCTATGCTTATAACAATTTACTTCTTTTTCTTATTATATTCCACAGATTAGCCACATGTACATAAAGTAAAGTGCAGATAGAACATTAAATGATCGACAGAAAACAAGCCAAGACAAGAGACACAAGATGTGGCAGCTAGCCAGGGACAAACCCCACAATGTGTGGGGAAACCCTTTGATCAAATCTTCTTTTATCTTCAATAATTCAGCAGAGAGAAATAGTACAATAAATCTGATTCATATCAGTAGTAGCAAACCCTAGATTAGCAGCATCAGCATTAGCGGCTTCATTATCAAACTAGGGCAGACGATATCTCACAAACCGACTATCGGATTGACTTCATTCCACCACCAAAAGTTGCGGCTTCCAGAGGAGGTTCAGATGAACCTACAACACAGTTCAGATGAGGAGATCTTCTAGGCCACGCAGGTCAATCTTTACTTCTGCAGTTGCAGCTTCAGTTTCAGCAGTTTCCGGCTTCAAACTAGGGTAGTCGATATCTTGCAAACCGTTCATCGGATTGACTTCATTCCACCACCAAAAGTTGCGGCTTCCAGAGGAGGTTCAGATGAATCTACAGCGTAGTTCAGATGAGGAGATCTTCTAGGCCACGCAAGTCAATCTTTGGATCTGCAATTGCAGCTTCAGGTTCAACAGCTTCCGGCTTCACATGTGTGAGAGAAAGACCCATTTCTACACAGTAGAGAAGAGACTCATTTCTGCGCAGTAGAGAGAGAGAGATGTGATGAGAAGAGTGAGTGCAAATGAGGAAAAGTCCTCTTATATTTAACACAACGTTGGGGTTTGAATAGATGCGACTGTTGGGCTTCTGAGCCTACATGAATTGTAGGTCGGCTTGATAATAATTCCATAATCAAAATAAATTCATATCTCCATGAATACTTATCGGAATTGGATGATCTTTATATCAATCCTACACCTCTCGACGAGAGGAATCTAATAAAAATATTATCAGCCATGAATAAGATGACCCACATGAAGTTTTGCCCTGGTTGCCAATTTTAACACTCCCTCTCAACCAGGGAGAACTTCATCTGCAATCTGTCTATCGGTCGTTACTATTCATCCATCAAATGCACTGCCTTGTACAGCCTGACCCTTGCCCTGCTCTGCTCTATTCTGTCTGTTCTGCTTTGTCTTGTTCTGCCCTATACTGATCAGTACTATTTTGCTCTGTTCTGCTCTACTCTTACATTGTTCTTGTTCTGCTCTGCTTTTGTCCGAATTATGAAGAAGAAGAAATGATCGAGGATGTATCATACTGACTCAAAAGTCAATCTCAGAGTATGTACCACTGGTCCCAGACCAGTCTCAACCAACCTGAAGTCAGCGTCATAGTATGTACCACTCTCACTGGTCCCAGACCAGCACTGCACTGACACGAAGTTAATCTCGAAGTATGTACCACTGGTCCCAGACTAGTCTCAACCGACCCGAAGTCAGCGTCATAATATGGTACAACTCCTACCACTGGTCCCAGACCAGTATCGCAGTCTCAGAGAGTGTACCACTGGTCCCAGACCAGTCTCAATCGACCCAAAGTTAGCGTCATAGTATGTACCACTCTCACTGGTCCTAGACCAGTACTGCACTGACACGAAGTCAGTCTCAGAGTATGTACCACTGGTCCCAGACCAGTCTCAACCGACCCGAAGTCAGCGTCATAGTATGGTACACTCCTACCACTGGGCCCAAACCAATATCATTGATCCTAGATCAATGGAATTCATCCTAGCGTAGGGAGTACGGTAGATACAACGATGCGTCCATCGGTACTACTATGGTCCCTAACTTCATTTCCCTGCTCATTGATCAGATGAGAGGTACTTCCCATGAGTCCCAGACTGCATGGGTAGGATGCCTCGACAGGGGAACTAATCAATCCTGTCCTCACAGGAGAACACATCAATCCTGCTACAATCGCCATGGAGAACACATCAATCTAGGCCGCCATGGAGAACACATCAATCCAGGCCTCACAGGAGAACTAATCATCCTGCTACACAGGAGAGCGAATCATCCTGTTCCACAAGAGAGCGAATCATCTTGTCCCACAAGAGAGTGAATCATCTTGTTCCAGTGTGCACCACCAGGGGAGGGTGAGTCACCCTGTGGTCGTATGTTGTTCCAGTAAGAACCACAAGCCCTCAAAGCTCCCAGAGCTCAATGTATGCAGGACCCTTTTACAAGGGTTTCTTGCCGACTCCAAGTCATTTGGGAAAATCACAGATTAGATCTTTCCTCAGGGCTTTGACAAGGTGTATCGACCTGTACATCATCTTAATGCGATGGAGCCTCCTTGCTCATTGACTTGCCATATCCCAAATGATGTTTATCTGTTGGAGCAATCGAAGAATACAGGATTCCTCAATAATCAAATCCCACCTCTGGTTTTTACAGAGAATCATAGTGGTATCCAATGTAAATCCAAACAGCTCACTGAAGAGCTTTCGCAACCAGACTACCTCACACGAGGTCATGCTAACAATAATATATTCTGCTTCGGCGGTGCTCAAAGCCACCGACTTCTGCTTCCTGCTCATCCAGGATATCGAAGCAGATCCCAAGGTGAAAGAGCACCCAAAAGTGCTCTTACGGTCCACCACACTGCCTGCCCAATCAGCATCAGTATATCCAAGTAGTCTCACATCTCAGGCAGTGTATCTTAACCCATTGTACCACGAAGATATCTCAGAAGATTCTTAGCATCAATCCATTGAGGCTCAACCAAATATGAGCTCACAATGCTAACTGCAAAACATATGTTCGGATGGAGGTTCACCAAGAACATCAATGCGAATGAGTTTATGAAACTCAGAGGTATTTCCCAAATCTGGTCCGACATCACTACCATATAACTTCTAAAAGTTAAGATCCTCGAGGTAGTCACAGGCTTGTAGTTCATCATACCGAATCTTTCCAATATCTTTACCGCATATTTTTCTTGAGATAGGAAAATTTCCCTTGGCTTCTGCCACACTTCAAATCCTTGGTCCTTCATTTCAAATTCAGAAGCCAACTCCCTCTTACATTGTGAATGAGAGGGTTTGCACCTATTAGAAAGAGGTCATCCACATACGGCACCAGTATGAGAGGCTTGTCATCTTCAACCTTAAAGTAAAGGTTAGGATCGGCTTCACTCCTAGTGAATCCTAGCTTCATCAAGTAGCTATCGATCCTCTCATACCATGCTCGGGGTGCTTGCTTCAGCCCATAGAGAGCCTTCTTCAACCTGCATACATGAGATTTTCAATCATAAATCTCAAATCCTTTAGGTTGCTCCACATAGACTTCTTCTTTGATCGAGTCGTGTAAGAACGTAGTCTTGACATCCATCTGATGTAGGTTCCATCCTGTGAAGCGGCAAGGGTTACGATCGAGCAGATGGTCGTATATCTGGCAACAGGTGCAAATATCACATCATAGTCTATACCTTCCTTCTGGGAGAAACCACGAGCAACAAAACGAGCCTTATAATTTTCCATACTTCCATCTGCTGCATGCTTTATCTTGTAAAGCCATTTGGAAGTAACAACTGTCTTGCCCTAGGGTTTGGGAACTACTTCCCAGACATCATTCTTCATGATAGACTCATATTCTTTGGTCATAGCATCCTTCCATACTTGATGCTTGACGGCATCTGAGAATGATGAAGGCTTATTTTGTATGATCGTGCTCATGATGGCCAGGTATCCCTGATACCTGTTAGGTTTCTTACTTTGACGGAAGGTTCCTCAGAGTGCAGCATGTCCTTCAGCATCATCAAGTATCCCCCTAAACCATGAAAGCCTCTTCCTATAAGAGGAAGGCTCATGTGGATGAGGATCAATCGGATCCATGGGTTCTTCTACATCAGGCATTGATTCATCATCCTTTTCTTTCAGTTCCCTGGTGTCAGCTTCTTGAGAGCTCCTCAAAGTCAGAAAAGTGTTCACCTTGCTAAGAGCCATATCTTCGTCAAAGGTGACATCATGACTAATCATGACTTCCCTTTGACTGGCGGTGAACATTTCTTCAGGAGTCTTGGAACCCAATGCTTGATGAGGGCATCGATTTTGTACATATACGGTGGTGTTTGTAGTTTCAGCCCATAGAAACTTCGGAAGTCTTTGATCATGTAGCATGGCCCGGACAGCTTCCACAATCGTGCGGTTCTTCCTTCCCGCCACACCATTCTGCTCAGGAGTATGTGGTGTAGTAGTCTCCCTCTAAATGCCAACCTCAGGTATGCCTGAGTGAACCAACTGTAATATATCGGAGGTCTTGCTTTGGCTTGAGGGGAATGGTCCCCTTTTAAGCTTTCCTACGGCACATCCCGGACATACACCTTCTTTCTCTACTTGGAATTCGGGCATCCCTGTTACCATCTGTCTTACATCGGGTAGAGCTTTGTAATGAAGGTGGGCAAACCTCCGATGTCAAAGTTCGGACTAAAGAGTTGTGTCACAAGACATGACACCTAGCAGACTTCCATCGACCTGATATAATGAATCAACACTAAACCCAAGAGTAAAGGCATCTTTAACATTATTTTTCCATATACGTACCTTGCCATCGCTAAAGGTTACCTTGTAGCCTTTCTCTTCCATTGTCGAGATGGACACTAGGTTCTTTTTGAGGTTAGGTGCATTTAATATATCCTGGAATTTCTAGCCTTCTTGAATGGTTGTCCTCTTCCTCGATTCCTAGCTCTCCTCTTACCTTTGTTATTGAATTTTTCATTCCTTTGATTGCCATCAGAGGGATTTTGATCATCGTCCCAGTGTGAGTCCTTTCTATCAGGGCACTCCCTTGCATAGTGACCTGCTTTATTGCAGATGTAACATCGTCATTTTCTTCCAGCCTTTCCTTTTGATTTAGTCTCAGAATTATTTATTTTCTTAGCACGAGAAGAAAAGGCAGTAGGAGGACCTTTAGGCATGGGCATTTCTTGCTCTTCTACCCTTGTTTCTTCTTGAATGCATCTAGCTATTAATTCCTTGAAACCAAAAATTAGATGATTGTTCAGAAGAGTAGTCATGAACACGTACCATTTGGATGGTAATCCTCCAAGAGTTGTGAGTGCCATTTCCCAGTCTATTGTAGATTTCCTTGGAGGTGCCCAGTTCAGAGATCTAGGCCACCAAGTGCTTGTCGATAGAGTCCCAGATGATCTTCTACTTTGACTTCTTCGGTTTTCCATTTGTTCCATGCAGCAACGGATGCATTTGATGGAGGCTCAACAATATTGCCTCTTACATGGTCCAACACTCCTTGATCTTCTAGGGTTAGATCGATAGACATCTTCCATCCATGATAGTCAGCTTTCTCACATAGCTTGTCTTCGGTAGGAAAGAGTGTTGAGGACCCCATAGTTCTTTTAGGATAGCCTTGCTAATCTTCTCTTCGGTGATTGCTCTTGCTCTTGCTCGGACTTTGTCTTAACCTGGCTCTGATACCATGTTAAGTTATGGTATGTTCTATGCGTATAACAGTTTACTTCTTTTTCTTATTATATTCCACAGATTAGCAATCACATGTACATAAAGTAAAGTGCAGAAAGAACATTAAATGCTCGACAGAAAACAAGCCAAGACAAGAGACACAAGATGTGGCGGCTAGCCAGGGACAAACCCCACAATGTGTGGGGAAACCCTTTGATCAAATCTTCTTTTATCTTCAATAATTCAGCAGAGAGAAATAGTACAATAAATCTGATTCATATCAGCAGTAGCAAACCCTAGATTAGCAGCATTAGCGGCTTCATTATCAAACTAGGGCAGACGATATCTCACAAACCAACAGTCGGATTGACTTCATTCCACCACCAAAAGTTGCGGCTTCCAGAGGAGGTTCAGATGAACCTACAGCGCAGTTCAAATGAGGAGATCTTCTAGGCCACACAGATCAATCTTTACTTCTGCAGTTGCAACTTCAGTTTCAGCAGTTTCCGGCTTCAAACTAGGGCAGTCGATATCTTGCAAACCGTTCATCAGATTGACTTCATTCCACCACCAAAAGTTGTGGCTTCCAAAGGAGGTTCAAATGAACCTACAGCGTAGTTCAAATGAGGAGATCTTCTAGGCCACGCAGGTCAATCTTTGGATCTGCAGTTGCAGCTTCAGGTTCAACAACTTCCGGCTTCACATGTGTGAGAGAGAGACCCATTTCTGCGCAGTAAAGAAGAGACTCATTTCTGCGCAGTAGAGAGAGAGAGATGTGATGAGAAGAGTGAGTGCAAATGAGGAAAAGTCCTCTTACATTTATACACAACATTGGTGTTTGAATAGATGCGACTGTTGGGCTTCTGAGCCTACATGAATTGTAGGTCGGCTTGATAATAATTCCATAAACAAAATAAATTCATATCTCCATGAATACTTATCGGAATCGGATGATCTTTATATCAATCCTACACCTCTCGATGGGAGGAATCTAATAAAAATATTATCAGCTATGAATAAGATGACCCACATGAAGTTTTGCCCTGGTTGCCAATTTTAACAACAAATCCCCCTGCAAAACCTCAATCCAGAACTCCTGCCAAAAAGAACTGCGTCATCCCTCTCAAGACTGCGCAGTCATCTAAGATGCTCAATCCTCCTACCAAAATGCTGATGAAACTACTGCAAAAACACTGATGGAAATACCTTGCCCGAGCAGGCACTCGAAGTCCCCCAGGGCTAAGGGTGAGATCTCCGAACGGAGACACTCAATGCACTAAACAATGTTGCAGAATAGCTAAACAACCAGCGTGCTCTAAGTCGAAGTGACTAGCTCAAATGCACATAATCGAATGCCAAAATGAGGAGGCTCCTCTTTCCTTTATAGCATTGGCCTCTCTCAATCCCAAGGCTCACCTCCTCCAACGTAGCTTTCCTCTTGCCATGTGTTTCTCACCATCTGCGCAGTCACTCCAAGTGTCTATGTGGGCCCCTCCTCTATGTGGTTCTTTGGCCCCCCTTGGCTCACCCTTTAAGTTACAACGTTGTGCTACTAGGAAGTGTCTTCATTCATGAAGTGAGTATGTCCCCCTCTCCTCACTTTTTTTTAATTTCTAAGTAGCTATTAGAAGGAAAAATTGAGCAAAATCGAATATTCCAATTAACCATGGCTAATTAGGAATATTACATTGGCGGAAAGAGTGGGCTTGGTTTGTACTCTTGTTTCCTCTGTCAAAGTTGGTGGTTAACCTTGTATCCTAGTCTCGTGGGATCTCCTTTATTGGATAATAGCTTTAGGAATGACACTACATGGGAAATCTTGATTTTGGTTGCGTGGTCCTACTTCCTGACACCACATACATCACTCCCCTCTACTCAATATAACCCTTTTTCACATATTTCCCATTCAGGTCCACATTTTTCCAATGGGTCCACAAGGAGTTAGCCTCCCCCTCCCCTTGTCCACGATTTGGGTCAAGCCTAAAACAATGCCCCAGAGGTTGATGCAATTGAAAGGAAAGTAAAAAGGATAATTTGGCCACTCTCAATAGGAAATGTACTATAAAATGCAAAATATGGTCGAGACATACAAAATTAGCATGTGGGCAAAAGCCAACATGAGCTCTACCCCCTACCATTATGGCAATCGCCCTAGTTGCTAGGACCCCTATATGAGCCCCCTGCATCATTAAGGAACTCATGATTGTGTTGAGAAATCTAGGGGTAGCAAGATAGTCGGTTTCTCTTACTTTGATAATTGCTTGTGATGTATTTTTACTTAACTTTATTAGCTTCTTATTTCACTTTATTATAATTAATGTTCTTATCATCAAACAGCTACCAAACAATGAAAAACAACGAGACAAGAGGACACAAGATATAGGTGATTAGCTAGGGCCAAAACCTCTCCAACTGAGAGGAAAACCCGCGAGAATTCTTCTCTTCTTATAGATCTTCAATTGATGAATTTCAAGACCTATGACCCTTGACCAAGACACTACAAGACCAAGTCAAATATTTCCTGCTTTCCAGTAACTTATGTAATTTCGATCCCAGCAAATTCCTCTGCAACTTCAACCCAACAGCTTCAGTGCTTCGACCTTTCATAGCTTCGACCTAGCTGGAACTTCATAGCTTTGATGAAACTTCATAATTTCGTCTTGCCCAGTAACTGTAAAAACCCTAACACAAGAGAGAGAGAGGCCCAAAACTTCGATCTTGCTCTTCTTCTCCTTTTTCTTCCTTTTCTAGCTTTTATCTTGTGGAGATCGAACTTTCTTGAGAGTGTGTCCAAATGAGGTCGAGTTCTTTCTTATTTATAGGCTCTTGAGGGGTACAAATTGTTATCTTTAGGCCGACCTGTCCATTCATGCAGGCTGACTTGATCTTTTCACCACGACAAGGTCTTGGAGGGTCTTTTGACTCAAATAAATTTTCTTTACAATATGTAACATGCCCAAAAGGGGCTTTCACACATGACAATGACTTAATTGACTTGTAGACTCAATGATAAGCCCTAGAAGCACTCAATGGATGCTTGAACTAAAAATAAATCTCCCTTGACTTGAAACCCATGCCTCAAGAATAACAATAATAAATTTATTTTTCTCTTTTCATTAAATACATATAATCATGATTACATATGTCATTATGAAGACTAAACCTAATTAAATATTTCAACACTCCCTCTTAACTAGGGAGGTATTCATAATTCATACAAGGTACTTGGACATTCTCAATCTGAAGAATTCTCATAAGAAGAGTTAAATTGGTAACCCATCTATTTAGCATCATATCATCCAACATTGTCACATAGAAAGGCCTTGAGTAACAACTCTATCTCTCCACAAGATTAGAGCACAATGCTGGCGAGACCAATGATGTATAGACACCATCATCAATGTTTCTCAAGGAACATACCCCACCTGGGTGTTCACAGGGTATGTCCTTCCTGGACTATTCTTATCTTGGATTCTCAGTCCTCAAAGAATATTGGTCCTCTACGACTACTCTTATCTTGGATGTCGTACCACATCCTCAAAGAGTATCAGACACCAGATTCTTACCCAATCCTCCATTCTTTCTTCGCAAAGTGAAGACAAGAATGATGTGTCTATCTCTCCTTCTCAACTAAGGAGGATATACCCATTCCAATAAAGGAATGTACCCATCCGTACAAAAGGAATGTTCCCAAGTTCCCTCTCATCCCAGACTTGTCCAAGCTCCCTAACCAGGGACTTGCTTGCAAGCTCCCTCTTAACCAAGGACTTGCTTCCAAGCTCCCTCTTAACCAGGGACTTGTTTCCAACAACAGCTATCTATTCTTTGGTGGAGATCATGGGACCTATAACTGCTTGTAGGGCTCCTCCTTTTGATGTCATGAATTTCTTCTTCATTATTATGGAGCCTTCATATTTTCTTTGTAGGGCATCAGCCATCCATCACTTTCCTTCACGAACAATGTCAGTCATGTCATCCTTTTCTTCATCAGAAAGTGATCTTCTAGTCCACATCTGGCTTTCCTTCATACAAATACCTTTTCCATGTCATGTTTCTTTTAGGATCTTCTATCCCACCACATGAGTGCTAGTTGTAGGTGACATCTACAACTTTTTTTCTGGTAACCCTACATTAACCCATCCAGATGTTGTTCAAAAATAAAAAATGAACATCAAATCAAAGTTACCTTTTGTGATGGCCCTTTATCATGACATCTTCTTGTAGCAGCGTTAACATCCTACATACATATTGACACATCTCCAAGATATTCAATGTCAAGGGTCTCATTTCTTTCTAGACTTCATCAGAGTCTTTATACCTTTTCCATGGAGATGTCATGGTCAATTCTCCTAGTCATTGGATGTTGATTTCCTTTTCTACGTGCTCATAGTTGCATCTTTCATGATCTCTTCTTTCTTTCTTCACATATTGCTCCCCAGGAACTTTCATTCATAGTTCCTTCATCTTTGTCAACCACCTCATATTCCATATGAGGACATATTATGTTGATTTCATCTAGTCAATATGTGAACCATGCCCTCATGCATCTTTCCAAAGGAGGAGATCCCTTTTCTTTGATCATGCTCATGAGATAGAACATTTACCCATGCAACCATATGACGACATGACTCAATTAAATACATGCATACATACCTCTTTCCTTCTTTTGGTCACCTAGGCTTCCTTCAACAACTTCCTTTCCTTGATTGAGAGTACTTCAACCATATTGACATGCTACATTCCTTTGTCATCATACCATCATTCTTCTAAACAATGAATCCCATACAAGGTGGAATTCTCAGCAAGGCACTTGTGAAAATTCCACAACCGGAATTCCTACTGCAGCAAACTGATGTTACTTCTCCTGCTTGTTAATCCATACAAGTTATTTACTGTGTTCTATGGTAAATATTGAAGTAAATACATTGCAGCCTTCACTTAATTAAATATTATGCGGAAACAAGAGACTAAGAAAGAAAGAAAATACAACACAATTGACATCGTTATTTTTGGACAAATGTCCCCGAAAAAACCCGATGCGGGAAAACCGGTGCAGTAGCTTTGAAAGTTTTATATTATTAAGCATTAGTTTTTGAATACAACACTGGATGCCCTCTCGGCAATCCAATTATAAAGAAATACAACTGGCAGAGAAGAATTGTGAGATTACCTCACTCTACCCGGAAAATCCTGGTTGTTCCGACCACTGAATCAACTGTCCCTGGCTACAACTACGCTGCCCTTGCGCAAGAACTGCATGGGCCTGCATGGAGCTCTCTGAGGCTCTATGTCAGCTTAACTGGGAAACGTCTTGCCTTTTAGAGCAGTTTCCAGCCCTCACGACTCAGAAATGTCAGCTCCTCTGCAAAACTCAGAATTCTACGTGGGTGACTGAGCTCCCTCTACGTGAGCCCTTCTGGCTCAGCGTCAAGCTCTGCGTGGGCCCTGCTGGCTCAGCGTCAACCCCTCAGGTGTCTCTCTGCCTCTCTCTGTTGCATATCCTGGGCTTTGGAGAAGATACTCCAACCCAACTATCCCTGCCCCTCAACTGCAAGAAATCTACTCGATCAGAATTTCCTCCTGAGAACTTCTCACTTCATAAATTCGATCTCTTGATCTCTATTTTCCAAATGACCCTCAAACCCCTTCCTATATATTCCTATTAGACAACCAACCGCCTAGATTAACTCTTAATCAAAGGCTCAGATTGTTTTGACTTGATCTTTGTCTTTATCTAGAAGATTCACCCACAATTAAATTAATACCCATTAATATTTTAATTTTCATAGGTTTAGACTTAGGAACCTCATTAAAAATATTAATTATTCTAATATAATCGTTTCTGGGTGGAATTTCCCAAAACGGTTTCTGGGTTCTTTGGAATGCATGTGCCCAAGCCTCCCTGCAAAATTTGAGGCTTAGAGCACATCCGATGCTACCCCAAATCAACAACACTTGCTTCTTCCAAGAGGTGAACCTTCAAATGAAGATTCCAACAAAGGATCTTGATTATCCTCATCGTGCAAAAGCTTCTTCTTAATGATGTATAATGAGCTTTACACTAGATGACTTTCTTCTAACCATAAGTACTACTTATGCTTTCAATGACATTACCAAGAGCTACTTCCTTATATGTTGACTACTACAACCATGTAGACTTCTACTTTAGCTACCTTTCAAGCTTTTATAAGGATGTCTCGAGCTCTTGCTTTAATCGCATGCTTCTAACATGATGCCATCTTCTACTAAGATGTATCTCGTCATAATGCTTCTCATCTTCACTGCCATGGTGAAGGTATTTTCACCTCCCACTTCTCCTTGTTGTGAATTGGAGAAACCCTTATAGTGAAGATCTATCCCTTTGGATTTCTTCTCATCAGGTTCTTCTACTTCTTCAATGATATGAGCCTCATTTCTTTCTTTCCTTTTGTTGTCCTTCTTGAATTTCATACAATCTTTCTTGTGATTCCCATATTCTTAACAGCCATAGCATTAGATCTTCGACATATCCTTCTTCTTCTTTTTCTGAGGACCAAATTTTCCAAGCCTTTTTTTCTCTTAGTCATGGCAGCAAATACTTGGACTTGTTCACCTAGTCCCACATCAATCTTTGCTTTTAACTTGGTTTCTTCAATTTTACACAATGACCAGAGTTTACTGAATGAGGTGGCTTCCTTCTTTCCAAAAATGCTTGATACTAAGTTGCCCCATTCATCAAGTAGTGCATTGAGTACCACAGTGGTCATTTCTCTATCTAACATGATTTCCCCCAACTCTTTTAGTTGGTCTCGTATTTCTGACACCCTCATGAAGTATGAGGTTATTCCTTCTTCCTTTGATATCTTCATCTTGTAGAGCTTGAGTTTCTTCTTTTGGCGGTTTGACAATTAAACCCTTAACATGACCAATGACTTCATTTTCTAAGAGGATCAATGATGCAAACCCAACCCCATATTTGAGAGTAGGTCCGTTCAGAACCCACTAGGCCCAGTCTTCTGTCTAAAATGGCACTTCTTCTGGCCCTCGGGATATAAATCCACTTATAAAATTTAATCACAGTAGGAGGAGTTTAACAGAGACAGTCCTTCTACGCGAGTGGACTAATTATATTTACAGGTGGGAGGATCCAAAAGGGTGTCGTTCCCTTTCTTCTTTAGCCCAGGACCTTCGCGGCCCTACTTCACTTTTGGACTAGTCTTCACAACATCGTCCTCAAATAACATAATGCTCCAGCAATAATCCCTTCACAACCTTTCTTTCCCTGTGCATACCTTCGCTTCCCTTCAAGGTCAAAGCCCTTGCGATAGCCCTAGAGCCAAGCTCCTTATTCTTTCTTCGCCCCTGAATCAAGCGCTATGACCAAGCACTGAATCCGATGTCTCTCGGCCTTTTAAGCCTAGCGCATAGCCTTGGGAATTCCAACTTTATATGGTCGCGTTAGGCATCAGTCGGGTGGGCTCCACCCTCTCCAATCCAACCAGCGTTGCAATCATATATATATATATATATATATATATATATATATATAGAACCACCAGGTATTCAAACTAGTGTTGCGAAAATCGCAATAATATCAGAAAATCGCAATTTTTAAACTTTCGCAATAATATCGCCCGATTTTTACACTGATTTATTTTTTCGCGATTTTTTCCGAAAAATCACGATAAATTGTAAATCTCGCGATTATTTCGTTTTTATCGCAATTCGATCAGTTGTTATCATTGGGCCGACAGACAACGGGTTTATAACACAAAAAAAATAATAATAATAATTCATTTGGATAGACAGCGGCAGCGGCGTGGATTGGGAGTGACCTAGGAGAAAAACCTTGGTCGATTGGGAGCTGAGGAGGAGAAAAACGACTCAAAAACCCTAGTGGATTGAGAGCTGAGGAGGAGAGAATCAATTTTCTCCGGCAAACCAGTATGGGCACCAAATTTGTGTGTTTTGTTTTTTTTTTTGGTTGGGTTTGGATAACCCATTGTTTATCAAATATTTTTGAGTTGATTTGATGGTGTTTCTGTTTGTTGAATTGTCAAAAATTCAATGTGTTTTGTCATGTTACTCATGTATGTATTTTTTTTTTATTTTTGTAACTTGCAATCCTTATTTTGCCATAGGTTCACCGTTCAACTTCAAAGTTCAAAGTTCAAACTTCATCTTACAAATTTAAAACTCAAGAGTCAAGAGTTCAACCAAGTTACAAACATGCCAAGGAAATTGGACCCTCTGTGGGAATTTGGTGAACCTGATGGAGGGTTTGATAGAATAAACTTGAGTTGCAAGTTGTGTGGGCATCATATGTCAGGGGGGGTTTATAGATTGAAGTATCACCTTGCACAAATCCTTGGATTTGATGTAGGGCCTTGCACAAATACAAATCTGGAAATCATCTGAAGAGCCATGAGATCATTGGAAGAATTAGAGCACGAGAGAGAGGCCAAAGCAGAAATGAAGAAGCAACTAGCAAAGAGGGTGTTAGGCTCAGGTGAACAAGGAAGTGGCACTGGTTCTACTTCAGCATCAATATCTACAACCAACCCGGTAGCTGCCTCATCATTTTTTGTTCCTAGAACCACGCCTGGTTCACAACCATCTATCACTTCAAGGCTTAAAAAAACTGAGAAAGAACATGTCTACACCCCGCCATTACACAGTTTGCCACCAGTTTCATATCTCTTCAATCCCTCTTGAATTCTATGTGGGATGTGAAGAGAATGTTTCTTTCAGAGGAGTGACATGCTTTGACAATGAATCGCAAACCAGAGGGAGAGGCCATATGCAGATTAGTTTCATACCAAGAAGACTTTTGGGAGGGAGTGCAGGAGGTGTGCACCGTTATTGAACCTTTGGTAAAGGTTCTTCGATTAGTTGGTGGTGAGAAACCCACAATGGGCTATATGTATGAGGCCATGGACAGGGCCAAAGAATCTGTTCGGGCCTACTATGATGATAAGGGAGATGAGGGGTTTCAGAAACAACTCCTCCTATGGGAAGTGATTGATGAACGATGGAACAACACACTCCATCGTCCCATTCATGCTGCAGGGATCTACCTGAACCCCGCATTTTCTTACCCATGTGGGTTCGTATTTGATGTTGATATCATGGATGGATTTTTAACCTATGTTCAGAGGATGGTGTGATCTCCAGCAAAACGTACAGAAATCTCCAAAGAAATGGAGACATACAGGATGGCAGGTGGCACATTTGGCTTTGAGATGGTTGTGACTGATAAGACGACTAAAATGCCAGGTATTTTTTAGTTTGTTTCAAATTTCATTGTCTCTTCAAGTTCATAACTTCATACTTTGCTTCAACTTTCAAATTTCATTTTTTTCTTATGTTTATTTAAAATTTTATTTGTAATTTTGTTGTAGATGCATGGTGGAGAATGTATGGTGCCAGGCAGTGATGCGGGGGAGCGCCCCCCCCCCCTTCGAACCCGCTCCCGAAGCGCGCTCCGGGCGGGAGCGGCTCGGGAGCGGGTCGGGAGCGCGCTCCCCAAATCGCTCCCGGACGGGAGCGATTTTCGGGAGCGCGCTCCCGTAAAAAAATTTGCGCTCCCTGGTCTGTGAGGGAGCGCTTCAGGGAGCGATCTCTCCCGTGCTCCCGCGCTCCCAGAGCGCTTTTTAATGCCCGGGAGCGATCGGGGAGCGATCGCTCCCTGATCGCTCCCGGGCATTAAAAAACGCTCCGGGAGCGAATTTTAGTGAACCGGGAGCGGTTCGGCGGAAAAAAATTCCGCGGACCCGAAAAAAACAAAAAATTTAACTAATTTTTTTGGGTTTATAAGCCCAATGGGCCAAAACAAAATCATTTCAATGAGATTGAGCTTGAGTTTGAGAGCAAAGGAGCAAGGAGCAAGAGCTGAGGAGCAAGGAGCCAGAGCTGAGGAGCGAGGAGCAAGTGCCAAGGAGCGAGGAGCAAGCTTGCAGAGGTAAGTAACTTAATCATTTAGTTAGTTTAGCTGGTTAGGTGGTTAGTTTGGTTAGTTTAATTTACCTGTTTGAGTTTAAAGATCATTAATTTAAATTAAATTAATAAATTAAATGAATTAATCCCAATAAACTAAATTAATTTGCAGATTCAAGACTCAAACCCTACAAACATCAAACACGATGGACCTGGGGATTTTTATTGGCATTTTCCTCTTCCTGGTCCCTTTTCTGGTTATTATGGTGGTGGAGAGTAGGAAACGGAGGGGGCCTGAAACTGAAGAGGTGGATGAAGAAGCCGGAGGAAGTCAAATAGGTGAAAACCCCAGTGAGGAGGATGTGGAGGAGGGTGAACATGAGGGTCAAAAAACTAAACAAGACCAAACTCCATTGTGGAAATATGTTCAGAGGCCTGAAACAGGGAGAGGGGGTGGAACCACTAAATTTCATTGCCCCCATTGCAACACTGATTTCACAGGCTCATACACCCGTTTGAGAAGACACCTTTGCGGGAAAAGGGCATGGGATGGAGAGAAACAAATAGGAATCAGAACTTGCGACGCGGTGTCAACAGCAGATAGAGCCAAATACATAAAGGAAGAGGAGGACGCCCAATACAAAGCAAAAAGATCAAGGGGTTTCTTTGAAAGCTCACAAAGAACTCCTTCAGCATCCTCCCAAGGCAGTGGATATGGACATGGAGGCTCAGGGTCATCATCTTTACGCCGTAGAACCATATCAGATTTCCTTGATGAGGGGTGTAGGAATGATGTGGATTCAAAAATTTACAGGTTCCTCTATGCAAATGGGATACCATTCAATGTTCTACGCTCACCTTATTGGCACGAAATGGTTTCTGCCATAAATGATGCCCCTAAAGGATACAAGAGCCCTGGGTATGACAAGGCAAGAACAGTTGGCCTTGATCATGAAAAAGCAAAAATATCACATTCTTTGAATAAAATGACAAGTTCTTGGACTGACAATGGGGTGTCCATTGTATCTGATGGATGGACAAATGTAAAAGGCAAGCCATTGATAAGTGTTCTCGCTGTGTCCCGAAGTGGTCCCATTTTTCTAGCTGCACATGATTACTCAGACAAGTTCAAGACCGCTATCAACATTGCAGAAGCATTGCTTGAAACAATTGAGCGTATTGGCCCATACAATGTCATCCAAGTCATCACTGATAATGCTCCTAATTGTAAGGCAGCGGGAGCAATTATTGAGGATAGATACCCGAACATATTTTGGTCTGGATGTTTGGTTCACACATTGAACCTTCTGTTGCATGATATTGTCAAAAACAAAAATGAACAATACCAATGGATTGGTGATTTGTACAAGAGAGGAAAAAAAATGATAAAATTTATTACAAATCATAGCAATACCCATGGCCTTTTCCGCAGTCACTCGAGATTGGAGTTGCTGAAGATTGCGAGGACTAGATTTGGTAGCTATTACCTCACCTTCAGGCGCCTTTTGAAGGTAAGAGAGGGTTTAGCTAGCATGGTATCAAGTCCAAATTGGCAGGTGTTAAAGGAAAGGGCTACAAATGTAGCTGACATTGCAGGTTTTGAAACGGTGGAGGAGGCCGCTCTTGATGGGCAGTTTTGGACAACTGTGAGACAGGTATTGGATTTCACCAAGCCAATTTATAACATGATTCGGTTTGCAGATACAGACAAACCAGTGATTGGCGAGGTGTATGAGCAAATGGATACCATGTTGGGGGAAATAAAAGACATTGTTAATAACAGAGATCCCGACTTGTACAATCTGATTCACGATTGTGTGTGTGAACGGTGGAAAAGGCTTAACCTTCCACTACATTGCTTGGCGTATATCCTTACGCCAAAATACTACTCAGATTCTTGGTTGGGCAAACCTGCAGCAGGGGGTGGTGTTAGGACCAAACCCCATTTAGATCGAGAGGTAACTAAAGGATATCTGGATGCATTAGAAAAGTTGGTGCCTGACAGGGAGGAATGTGCAGCTGTGCGCCTTGAAATAGGCAGATACTTCACTGGCAGTGGTTTGTATGGTAACTTCCATGCAATGGACGACAAAGATAAATTTGATTCTCTCACATGGTGGGAAACATATGGCGGCGACGGACTTTTGCGAAAATTGGCATTGAAAGTTCTTGCACAGGTTGTAAATTCTTCTTCTGCAGAGAGGTGTTGGAGCACCTACAGTTATATACATAATGTGAAAAGAAACAGGCTCAACGAAAACCGAGCAGAAAGCTTGGTTTATGTGCACTACAATTTGAGGTTGTTGAGCCATTACTGTGATCGGGCTAATGAAGATCCCACATATAAAATTTGGGACAATCACCCTGAGGACGACAATTTGGAGGATGGCATTGTACATATGGAAGAACTAGAAGATGAGCTTGTACGGGATGAAGCTGAAGCAGCTGCAGCAGCCATGCCACCTCCACCTCCACCATCCAGTAGCAGTTCTCGGGGCCCGAGTCTTGTTCCATTGCTGTCGCCACCTCCATCGACACCCTCGCATGGAGGCTCTAGTTCTGGTCGTCGGTCTGGGCGGGAGACTCCTAGAAGACCGCCAAGACCTACTTATACTCCTGGAGACTCTCGTGGCAAGGGCCACTTGTAGATTTACAGTTTACTTGTCTTTTTTAGTTTCTATTAGACTTGTCACTTTAGTTTTCATAACTGTTCAGTGTTGAGTTTTGAGTCCTTGACTCTTGACTCTTGACTCTTTCATATCATTATGACATTATGATATTTTTTGTAAACATTATATCACTGTGACAATGAAAATTTGAAGTTTGAAGTTGGGCCTTGGCAATTATAACTCATTGGTAATGATTGTGAATTATGAATATGATGCTTTGTGAAAGACTAAAGTTGTTTCATTTCATCTCATTATTCATGTTTCATTTTATAAATTTTTAACATTTCATATCATGTTAACAGTTAGAAGTTAGGACTTAGAAATATCTTCGATATTACTTCTTGTAATGGTTAAACTTGGCTTACAAGTACAACTTGTTACTTTGGTGATCAATGATGATAAATGTTATTGAATTGAATGTTATTTTAATTTGTTATTTTACTAAGGTTGATGACGATTATAATTTCTAGATGATTGATGTGATATGGTTCAATGATCAATTTATGTTTTTTTATGTTTTTTATGTCTATTTCATCATTCTACATGTTTTTGTTGACATATATGTATCAAAAATTAAAAAATATAAAATATATATATATTTTTAAAAAATCGCTCCGGGATTCGCTCCCAAACCGGGAGCTTCTGAAAATGGTCGCTCCCGCTCCCGCTTCCGCTCCCGCTCCCGCTCCCGCTCTCGCTCCCAAGTAACACTGGTGCCAGGGTACCCCATCTGCAAAAGCTTGCCATTCGAATCCTCAACCAAACATGTAGCTCCTCAGAATGCGAGTGCAATTGGAATGTATTTGAAAAAATACACAACAAGAAGCGCAACAGGTTAAACTTAAAACTTAAAATATTGCAAATTTCCAATTAATTTTTTGAATTCATTAAACAATATTATTTTATAATTATTATTTCATGCTCTTTATACAGGTTGGAGACCCAGTGACTTAATGACATGGTCTACGTCTACTACAATCTTCGATTGTGGGTGAGGCAACTTGAGAGGATACCTGATATGGAGGCCATCTCATTGGATGGGATTGACACCACTGCTGCATGGAGGGTTGAGGCCAAGAGGCCTCTCATGGAGTCTGCCAATGATTGGTTAGAGCAGGAGGTAGTGGAAGGCGTAGAGGGGGAGGAGGAGCAACAAGAGGAGGAGGTGACACCACCTACCCGGGCTACCCCTGCCACCAGTAGAGGACATAGTCTACCTCCTGTATCTCCTACTCCTAGTTCTTTGACTTCTAGAGCACAGCAGAGTCCACTGCCAACTCCACCGGCATCTACATCTAAAGGGAAAGGGAAAGCTATTGCATTTTTTCGCAAGAGGGGCAGAGGAAATCAATAGTATTAGACTTTAGTTATTTGTTCATTTCATTGTATATGACATTATGCCTCATGATATGAGATACATTATTATATTTTTTGTTGATATTTTGAGGCTGAGTTGGGACTCAGGACTCAGGACTTACTATTTAGGACATGATTCACTGTTATGTGTGATGTAGCACTAGAAATGATATTACACATCTTATATATTAGTTCTTTTATCATATTTATGTGTCAATGTATTTATTTTATGTTGTAAATGCTTTAGATATTAAAAAAATTGAAAAAAAATGAATATTTTTGTATTTTACGATTTTTTCCCGATTTTTTCCCTTGCCGATATTATCCCGATAACGATAAATACAACATTGATTCAAACCCCTGGGCTAATCCCTCGTGCCACATAAGCCCGACTCTTAGTTGGCCTGACAACACCGTTATGTGCTTGTCCTTCCAAGACCTCCGAACGGGGTCCACTGCTACCTCTCTTCTGTTGCGATGTATATAAATAAAGCATCGCGTAGAGCTAAGACTCATGTAGATTCAGACACTCAAAGGCTTGGCGCCTTATCACATAATACATTCCACTTGGGATGCCACGTCCACCCAATGCCTAGTCAACCGACACTCCCTTCTTTGTCTCTCCTTCTATCAAGTGTTGTATTCCAACGTTGTTAGTTAACAGATCCCGGTTGCTTAGACTTGGTGTCCCGACCAATTCTTTTGGGCTATGGTCTCCGGGATGATGTTGCCCAGTGCTTTCATTCTATCTCCCGATGTTGTCTATGTTGGTTCTGACACTGTCATTTGACAAATTCTTCGTCAACAACAATTACGCTAAGTAATGGCTCCTCTCGGCTCTACGTTTGACTCTAATTTCACCTCCTGCTCTAGCTTGTGGCTCATTTAGTTGATGGATAGTTGATCCACTGTCAATCAACAAACAACTTTTATCTCTCCTGAGCTTTTTCTACCAAAGGATTCTCACTGTAATCTGTCATGCCTCTCCTGCATACGCTAGTATGGTTTAAATCTGAACTTCAGCTTTAATCACTCTAGCTGGGCTTAAGTCTCAGCCTTCCTCTTAGGCTTCCGAATTAAGGTTTACACTATCCTTCTTGAGATTGATGCCTGCAACCTCAATACATATATAAGCAAATTCTCAACATTCACAGTGAATAGAGACTCTCCCTAGGAATACTCTCGAAACATAGTATTTTTGCATTATTTACAAATAATTACAAAAGGCCTTTGGCCTGCAAATACATCATTTTGGCGCTCTTTGGCCTTAGGGCCTCTCTCAGCCCTCAAAGCCTCTCTGCTCTCTGTACACACTCTTTCCTATCTCCCCCCTACATGCATTTTGGCTTACAAAAAACAAATAAAAAAGGGAATTCTGAACTAGAATTAGTTCAAATCCACAAGTTTTTCAACAAATCCATATCTCTAGATCTCTAGATCCACAAAATCCTCTCATGAATCCAACTAATTTTAAAATCTCTCTAACTCTGTCATCACTCGAGATCTCTCTTTTTAGAAGAGATCTAATTACATCAATTCCTCACATTAAATCATTTATGTGCAATTATCTAATAAGCATTGAAAATACAATAAATTAAATAATTCCACACTTAGGGAACCAACTCCCTTGGTAAATGGAAGACCCTCTTGCCTAGTCAAAATACATTTTGACTTGGAGGTAAGATGCTCCTGCATCATACTCCCAAAGTTCAAAAGATTGATGGTCTCCTAACCATATGCTTTCATAAGCTGATGTAATCCTCCTGGATCTGAAACTTTGACTTGCAATAAGTCAATTGTTTTGTCATGCTGTTGTTGTCCCATTGCTGCCTCTTTATTTCTCCCCAGTTTCCATACTTTATGTTGCAGCTGCCCACTGATTTTGCTGATGCAAAGTTCTTCGGTTAGTTGCACCATTCCATGGTCTGTCTTCCTTTGTCTGCTGCATATTTTTTGCCTCCTAAATGTCTTCCTCGTTAGCATCCACAGTTCACCAATTTCTATCTCCAACTTGTCCTCTAGCTGGTACATGTTTTTCCAATCCATGTTGCCACTGGTCTTGTTTGTTGACTACTGTTGACTTCCACAAGGAATTCGTAGGCTTTCTGTCAATTCCAACTCCTTATTCCTCTGTTCAACATAAATATATGTCTTATGTTTCATGCTTTTGAGTTGCAACTTCAAGTTGTCTGCCTGCTCCAACAACTCCATATCCTACATTTTCTTAAGAAAAAAAAAAAAAACAAAACAAAACAAAAAATTCCTGGAAACAACTTATACCTTTGTGCAAGGTTTCCTCCATGGTTTTGCTCCATTCTTCTGCAGTCTCTTCTTCTTTTACGAGTGTCATGTTTACTTCCTTGTATCCCTGCATAACTTCTCCCAAAGTTCCTTGTGCTTCTCTAATCGAAGTATCTTCGAGCCAACATATCATTCTCTGCATACTTTCACTCTCTTGGCAGTTTTCTCCACTCGCATCTACACATTCTCCTATTGCTATCTCCTCATTTGAAATGATAGAGTTATAAGTTTGTTTTCCCTTGCATCTTTCATTTCTTGTAGTCACAAACCAATCATTAATTTTAAAAACATGAGAATTTAGAGTCTCTGCAGATGCCTCTAATGCCTCCTCCTTATTCATTATTGAGAACATGAAACTGTTCATCAAGTTCTCATCTGCTTCTTCTACTGCAACAACTTCTTCCTCTTCCTGCTTGATCAAAGTTTCACCATCCTTGTCAATTTCATTGGAAAAGGTAAATGTCTCCATCTCAGAAATCTCAAATAAAAATCCCTCTACCTCATGGTTTTCTTTCACGACTGCATTCAACCATTGTTTGCAATCTCCATCTTGATTGTCTTCACAAGACAACTTTGCCTTCTTTATAGCAGTACTTAATGACTTCTCTCTATCTTCACCTACAATCATCCACCAATCATTAGATTTAAAAACATAAGGCTCTTTAGCCTCAATCTCAATGTCTCCATCGCTTTTACTTTCTCCTTCTCCAAGGATTGATCCTTGCTCCGGTTCATAGTAGTGAACTTCCTCATCACACTTAGCTACTCTGAGCTTTCCCTTTATCCTGGCACATATTCTTTGCTTCAATTTCTTCTACAATGAATCCCATATTACCTTCTTCTTCCTCATTATCCGGCCATATCTTTGGTCTCGTAATAGCTATCTCAAATGATTGAATTTTGCTTTCAACTCAATCATTTCCCTCTCAAATTCTTCATCACTCTTCTTTTTTATGCCAACTACTTTGGCATTCTTCTTTGAATGATTGTGAATCTTCTTTTCTCTAAACCCTTATCATAGCGATTAGTAGCCATGCTTTCCTTTTTCTGTGAACATTCCTTGTCCACTTCTTATGAGTTGCAACAAGCCTCTCCTCTTCCTCTTATAGCAAGTCGTGCACCTGCTATCAATACCTCACTAAGCTTCCTCCTATGCTCAACCTTTTGGTATTCCTGGTCCCCTTTCTGGAACTTCCTCTAGCAATTTACCCACACTCACTGTGGAATTGCCATCTCTAACAACTTTTGCCCAACTGCTGCTTGTTGGAAGTTGCCCTTCTTCTCTGCCTCTCTACAGTAGAACCTTCTCTTTCTCTTTCTATGAGCACACCTACACCTTAGCTTTCCTAGTTGTCTAGTTGTTGCAATTTCCTTGCTCACTTCCCCTTTGGGAACTCTGTTGTCCTCTCTTCTTTTTCAGCAATTCATTTGTTGCTGGGTTCTGTCAAAATTCTCCTTCCAAATAATTTTCTTGTTATATGGCTGCTATCTTTCTCAATCTGCTACCTGTAAACGAACTCATAAAATTTTTATACCTGTGCCAAGATCCTCTTCAATCTTCTTTGGATCTGTTCTCTATCCCACTGAACATCTTGCTTCTACTTATTCACAAGTAGTTATCCTCCCTGTCTTCAAAACACTTCATTTTCAATTATTAATTCAAATTGAAAAAAAACTTTACCTCATCCAGATCCGCTCCTGCTTCTGAAAGACTGAAACTTTGAATACCACTTGTCCTCTTAGAAGTTTAAGCCTCTGTTGGTTCTGCTTCATTATAGCAATCTCCCGATCAGGCATCAAAATTGATGCTCTGATACCACCTGATGCAAACTCGACCTCATATCTAAGAGCAGGTTCGTTCAGAACCCACTAGGCTCAGTCTTTTGTCTAAAATGGCGCTTCTTCTAGCCCTCGGGATATAAATCCCTTTATAAAATTTAAACACAGTGGGAGGATTTTAACAGAGACAGTCCCTCTATGCGAGTGGACTAATTATATTTACAAGTGGGAGGAGCCCAAAGAGTTTCGTGCCCTTTCTTCTGTAGCCTAGGACCTTTGCGGCCCTACTTCACTTCGGGATTGGCCTCCGCGGCATCGTCTCCAAATAACACAATGCTCCAACACTAATCCCTTAACAGCCTTTCTTTCCCTGTACGTACCTTGGCTTCCCTTCGCAATCAATCCCTTCCGATAGCCTCAGAGCCAAGCTTCTTATTCTTTCTTCGCCCCTAGAATCAAGCACTATGACCAAGCGCCGAATCCGATGTGCCCGACCCTTTAAGCTCGACACATAGCCTTGGGCATTCCAACTTTATATGGCCAGGTTATGCATCAGTCGGGTAGGCTCCACCCGCTTCAATCCAACCGACATTGCAATCATATATATATATATATATATATATATATATATATATATATATATATATATATATATATATATATATAAATAGAACTGTCGGGTATTCAAACCCCCGGGCAGGTCCCTCATGCCACAAAGCTCGAAGCTTAGTTGTCCTGGCAACACCCTTGTGTGCTTCTCCTTCCAAGACCTCCGAGCGAGGTCCAATGCCACCTCGCTTCCGCTGCGATGTATATAAATAAAGGCTCGCATAGAGCTAGGACTTGCGTAGAGTCCGGCGCTCGAAGGCTTAGCGCCTTATCACATTCCACTTGGGATGCCACGTCCACCCGATGCCTAGTTGACCGACGCTCCCTTCTCTTTCTCTCCTTCTGTCAAGTGTCATATCACGACACTATTAGTTAACGGATCCCAGTTGCTTAGACTTGGGGTCCCGAACAATTCTTCTGGGCTATGGTCTCCAAGATGACGTGGCCTGGCGCTTTCATTCCATCTCCTAGCGTCGTCTATTGTTGGTTCCAGCACTGTCACTTAACAAATTCTCTGTCAACGCCAATTACGCTAAGTATTGGCTCCTCTCAGCTCTGTATTTACGTATGATTTCGCCTCTTGCTCTGGCTTTTGGCTCATCTAGTTGATGGATAGTTGATCCACCATCAATCAACAAACAACGTTTATCTCTCCTGAGCTTTTTCTACCACAGGATTCTCACTATCCTTTGTCATACATCCACTAGATACGTTGGTCTGGTTTAAATCTGAGCTTTAGCTTTAATGTGATATTCCCGCTTAGAAATATTGCTAAGGGAAATATCAATCTTGCCCAATTTTGTATTATTTCATGAATTTTAGGATTAAGTGGGGGCCCAGACATTAGGAAGGAAGGGAAATATTGGGGCTCTAGTGGAAATTGTGTCTTTGCCATAGCACGCTTGAGCTGAAGCCAAGTCTATAGTGTTGTTTAGCACACGAGTGTCTTCAAGCGAAGATCTCAAACCTTGATTTTGTGGACTTCAAGTGCCATCCCAAGGAGGGAGTCCTACCTATATCAATTCGTACCAACAGCAAGGAGTGCGATTTTGTGGAGAGGATTGGCAGCCACAACACAGGGACTGCGTAGTTCTTGGAGGAGGCACGCTTGGAGGTTAACAAGTGAAGAGAGTTAGGGGCTGAAACTTGAGGTGGATTCCAGGGAAGTGTTGGGGATTTTCCAGCATTTTGGCAGAGAAGAAAACACAACATTTGCTACAAGTTTCATCTTTTGCTTGCGAAGGAGGGCCAAGCTTTTGGGGGTCAATTTTGCTGCGTCAAAACTAGGACAAACCCTTTATGGGTTTTTCTGGGTTTATTTAGGAGAGGCCAATATTAATCTAGAAGAATTTTATGGGCAGATTTGAGGGGTCAGACATGGGTCCCAACTCACCCAGTAGCTAGAGGAGCTAGGGGAAAATTGGGCTGAAATTCCAAGGTCAACATTTGGCCAATTCCTTTGTGTGTTTTTGTGGGTTATTGGAGGAGAGACTAGGGTTAATTTCCCGAAATTTTCTGAGCATTCGAGAAGGCCCTAGCGGTAGTTATTTGCAGCCAACAACATATTTTTTGGGTAGTTTCAGCGCAGAGCCAGGAGAGAGCAGCATCATATTTGTGGCACTGTTTTTGGGTACTTTTCTTAGCACGTGCATCATGCGTTAAGGGTTCTACAGTAGGGTTTCTCAGTCAACGAAGGAGCCAAGAAAGGAGTCTATATCATCATACATCCTAGCTGAGGTCACAAGAGAAGTCTCCTAGTCAAGCAAAGAAGGAAGATATCTCAAATCAGCTCACACGTGAGAATTGCAAGGGTATAGATAGACCGAGAATTGCAGATCCGTGGATAAGACCAAAATTGCAGAATTGCAGACAATTTGTCTTGCGTTGACCATAGAAGAAGGAAAGAGATGCAAGTTTGTTTCAAGAAGGATTTCATCAAGAAAGGTTTGTGACTTGGTCTTGGAGTGGCAAATAGGTCAAGGGTCTTGGTTTTGGTATTCATCAATTGAAGTCTCTATAAGAAGAAAAATTTGTTCGGGTTTTCTTCTCAAGCGGGGGAGGTTTTGGCCCTGGATGATAGCCTACATTCTGTGTCTCTCGTCTCTTTATGTTTATGCATTGTTAGTTGTTTGATGAAGAAGAACACTATAATAACATAAGTAAAAGAAGATCATAATCTAAGAAGTAAAAAGCATTCACAAGCAGTTATCTAAGAAGAGAAATCACCTAATACTTGATGCCCTAGAATTCTCAACATGGTATCAAAGCTAAGGTGACTAAGTCAAGGATGGGAATCTTATCAAGGGACACTCAAGGATCAAATCTCGAGGAAAGCATCAAGGAAAAGATCATCTTTAAGACAAGATCAACAAAGGAAGGATTATAACCCTAGATCGAAGGAGTCTACAAAGAAGTATTAGGATCATCATCAAGAAAAGAAGGTCAAGCTTAAGAGATCTACGAATCAAGGTCCTTACCATTGAAGACATCAGCAAGAAGTCATCATTAATCTTCATCAAATGATCCAAAGAGATCTCACTCTCTGTGGGATCAAGGATCAGTCTTGAAGAAAACTACCCTCACCAAGGAGAAGTTTTATATTCTCTATATCATCATCAACATCAAGGAAACAGCAAGAAGGAGCATCCTTTCAAGTAAGTATATTTATGTCCACATATGAATCTGTCAAAATGTCTTTTTGCAAGGAAAGCAACAAATTGGTTGGGGCTTCAAACTATCTTGCATGGAAGAAAAGGACAGTTCTGAATCTCATTGAAAATGAGGTTATGGAACCTGTCAAAGGATCTATCACTAAAACTAGAAAGGAGGATTCTCAAGCTCTTGCAAAGTATATGAAAGGGGAAGTTAGGGCTCAAAGAATTCTCATAGAATCTATCAAGGATCCCCTCATCCCATATGTATCCAAACTTGAAACTTCAAAAGAAATCTATGACAAACTAGTAGAGTTGTATTCCGTAAGCACTGTTGCAGAAGTCATCTCATTGAAGCAAGAACTCTAGAAGCTGAAAATGTCAAGGGAAGATGGAATAGCCTCATACTTTATGACGATATCTGAAATCCAGGATCAACTACAAGATCTGGGAGAAGTCATGTCTAATAGAGAAATGACTATCGCTGTATTAAATGCACCACCGGAGGAGTGGGGTAACTTTACTTCAAGTGTTTATGGGAAGAAAGAAGCTACTCCATTCTAAAATCTATGGTCTCTATGCAAGATTGAAGAATCTAGACTGAAGGCCAAATCTGATGTGGGAGCAAGTGAGCACAGTTAAGCTTATGCTACAATGACAAGAAGAAATGGAAAATTTGGAAAGTGTAGTTCTTGGAAAAATAAAAGGAACATGTCTAAGATTCAATGCTATGGGTGTCAAGAATATGGGCACTACAAAAGATATTGTCCTAAAATCAAGAAGGACAATAACAAAAGAGGAAGAGAAAAAGCCCATATCACTGAAAAAGTGGAGGAAGCTGAAAAGAAGAAATCCAGGAATGAAGAAGTAAGAGATCTCTATTACGATTGAGATAGTCTTCTTCACCTAAGTTCTTCTCAAGTTCCTAAGTCTTCTATTGTAAGATATGGCTATCATTATTCACTAAGAAAAATGATGGGATGCATCATGGCATCATAGAAGCATTGAAAGCAAGAGCTCAGGACATCATCGTAGAGAAGCATGAAAGATGGTTAGAATCTATGGAAGTCAAGACTATAGCTCTTGGGAATCTCATTGAAACATAAGTGGCAAGGTAATCTAGTACAAGGTTCATCATACATTTGTCAAAAGGAAACATCTACTAATGGGGATACTTTAGATCCTCAATATTCTTTGATGGAATCTTCATTGAAAGATTCATTGATCATGAGGGGAAGAAATTGTTTCATCCGGAATTCCAAACTTGTGGAATTCATGGGATGATGGCATGATGACATAAAAGAAGTAGGGCAATGGATTGAAGCTTTTCCAATCAAGGGAGTTGCTACAGGACGTCTGGATGACCCAAAGGAAAATGAGGTATGTATGCTTATATTCAATATTAAAGAGTCATGTCATATGATTGCAAGTAACATGGACCAACACTCTATCTTGAGAACATGATCAAAAAAGAATGGATCTCCTCCCTCAAAGGAATGCAGAAATGCATGGATCACACATTCACTATATGAAATCAACATAATATGTTCTCATATGAAGTATGAGGTGGTTGACAACAATTAAGGAAATCTGATTGGAAGCTCCTGGGAATGAAATGTGTGAAGAAAGAAAGGAAGAGATCATGGAACATGCAACCATGGTAAAGGCAATCAACATCCGAAAGACCAAGAAGATTTGACTAAGATATCTCCATGAAAGATATGAAGACTCTGATGAAGTCTAAAAAAGAAAGAGACCCTTGACAATATATATCTTTGGGAGATGTGTTGATATGTATGTAGGATGTTGATCCAAACTAGAATATTTCATGATGAAAGACCATCACAAAGGTAATGTTGATTTTAATGTTCATTCCTTTATTTTTGAACAAATATGTGGATAGGTTTATGTAGGGCTACAACGGGAAGATCTATGGATGTCTTCCAGCACCAATGCACATGTAGTAGGATGAAAGATCCTTAAGCAAACATGGCATGAAGAAAGAAACATGGCATGAAGGAAGGCCAAATATGGATTGATGGATCACTTTCCGATGATGACATGGATGACTCATGGATGAAAGTCATGGATGGTCAGTGCCCTATGTAGAAGCCCCAAACATGAAGACTCCTAGATAACAAAAAGAAGGTCATGACATCATGAAGAGGAGTTATTCAAGCAGTTTGTTGTCCCATTATCTCCACCAGGGGAGTTGTTGTAGGTCCCTAATTAAGAGGGAGTCTGGAAACAAGTTTCTTACATGGTAGAAACTTGGAATCAAAATTCCTAAGCCAAGAGGGAGCTTGGTACATTCCTTCTGTAAGAATGAGTACATTCCTTTATTGGAATGGATATGTCCTCCCTAATTAAGAGGGAGAGATAGACACAACATTTTTGTCTTCACTTGGGAAGGAAGAATGGAGGATTGGGTAAACATATGGCATCCGATGCTCTTTGAGGATGTATTAGGGAATCCAAGATAAGAGTAGTCGTAGAGGACCTATATTCTTTGAGGACTGGGAATCCAAGATAAGAATAGTCCTGGTGAAACACACCCTGAGAACCCGTCCGAGAGAGACAATGATGAGGGTGTCTATACATCATTGGTCTCGCCAGCATTGCACTTAGATCTTGTGGAGAGATAGAATTGTTAGTCAAGGCCTTGATATGTGGAAATTCTGGTTGATATGATGCTAAACAGATGGGTTACCAATCCGATTCTTCTAATGAGAATTCTTCAGATTGAGAATGACCAAGTACCATTATGAATACCTCCCTAGTTAAGAGGGAGTGTTAAAAAGTGTAACTAGGTTTGGTCTTCATGACATGTGTAATTGTGATTTTATGTAATTGATGAAAAGAAGAAAAATAAAATTATTATTGTAATATATGTCTCATAGGTTTCATGAGCAAGGAATTTGTTTTAGTGATGGCTTCCATTGTGATCCTTTAGGAGTTGTCATCTAGTCATAAAAATTCAATTTGAGTCTATGTCAAGTATAAAGGACCCTTCTTGGGCATGTTACATTTTGCATGAGCCACTAAATAAGTATGAAAGCCCTCCAAGACAAGCACAAGAGCTCTCCTTCAAGTCGGCTTCAAAAAGGAATAATATAAACCCTCCAAAGGACATGTCAGCTCACATATACTCATGTCGCCTCATTATGATGGGAAACAACTATTTATAGGCAGCTCGACCTCATTTTAGAAGGTAGATTTCGGTGAAGCTTTCTGTCATGGTCTGCGGTGGACAATGTTGAATTTTCTAAGTCTATCCGTTAGAAAATTAATCTGTAATCTGCTGGTTTATTTCTTCTACTTGTAAATTCTGAACAAGTTATTTAAAAAATTTAAATACAGAAATAAACACAATACAGTCACAACATCTACAGATCATCAACTGAAAGAAAACAAGCATACAAGTGACACCATTACTTTTGGACAAATGTCCCCAGAAAAACCAAATGCAAGAAAACTGGTGAAACTATTCAGTGGGTTCTATTATTATGCAGTCTTTCTGAGTACAACAGGGTGCCTAACCAGCTCACCCAACAGAGAAAAATACACGGCAGCGATACCTCTATATTCGGAAACAGGTATTCAGAAAACCTCTCCCACGAAACCCTCTCCGGCACAATTGAAGCTCAGCACTGGCCCTTCTGGCCTCTGCGTCAGCCCCTCTGCGTCACTCCAGTAGCCTCTACGTGGATGACACAGTCCCTCTCGTCTCTGCACTGTCTCTGTTGGGCTATGCGTAGCCATGACTAGCTGCTGCTCTCGCTCTCTCTGCTTCCGCGTTGGTCTCTCAGTATTGTCTCTACCTCTCTGCCTCATACTCACTACCCCTCGCTGCTGATCACTAATTCAACTTTCCTTAGCAACCTCGCTCTAGCAAAATGAATAACTGATCACTCTGGTGTGTTCTCCAACTGACCCTCAAGCCTCTTCTTATTTTCTCATTGGTCCTTCAACGACCGAGATTAAATCTCTAATCAATGGATAAGATTATATTTGGCTTGATCCATGACTTTTCGAACCTTCTAACCCAGTTTTATATTAATACCCATTAATATTTTATTTTTCCTAAGTTTAGACTTAGGAACTCCATTAGAAATATTAATTATTTTTAATATCTCCCAAACCGGGTACAATCTGTCCAAACCATTTTTGGGTCTTGGAGATCTCATGTGCTTTAGCCTCTCCACCAATTTTCATGGCTAGAGCACATCCGATGCTACCCCAAATCAACAGACAGAAGTGCGAGAAAGGGAGATAGAAGCCTCTCATCAAGAGAAGAACAAAGGAGGATAATTCGAGCTATTTGCAGCACTGTTTTTTAGTACTTTTCTTAGCACGCGTGTAATGTGTTAAGGGTTCTGCAGTAGGGTTTCTCAGTTAGCAAAGGAGCCAAGAAAGGAAGTCTCTATATCAACATACATCCTAGCTAAGGTCACAAAAGAAGTCTCCTAGTCAAGCGAAGAAGGAAGATATCTCAAATCAGCTCACACGTGAGAATTGCAAGGGTATAGATAGACCAAGAATTGCAGATCTATGGATAAGACCGAAATTGCAGAAGTGCAAACAATTTGACTTGCATTGACCATAGAAGAAGGAAAGAGTTGCAAGTTTGTTTCAAGAAGGATTTCATCAAGAAAGGTTTGTGACTTGGTCTTGGAGTGGCAAATAGGTCAAGGGTCTTGGTTTTGGTATTTGTCAATTGAAGTCTTTATAAAAAGAAGAATTTGTTTGGGTTTTCCTCTCAAGTGGGAGAGGTTTTGGCCCTGGCCGATAGCCTACATTATGTGTCTCTTGTTTCTTTATGTTTATGCATTGGTAGCTGTATGATGAAGAAGAACACTATAATAACATAAGTAAAAGAAGATCCTAATCTAAGTAAAAAACATTCACAAGCGGTTATCTAAGAAGAGAAATCACCTAATACTTGATGCCCTAGATTTCTCAACACTAAGTACCCCCTAGCCTTCACTCACTTTAGGGTGACTCCCAAGAGGTGTCTTAGACACTGTCGGTTGGCTGTAATAACAGATCACCTTGCTGCCCCGACATTTTTACGCAGATTTCACAGTTTGTCCCACAGAACAGAAAGTTGTTTTCACTCATAACTCTTAAACCATGTATCGAAACAAAGAAATAACTCCATAATCAAATAGGATAAATTCCATAGACAAAAATCCATAGGTTACAATGCATATCTTGAATGATATGGCTACCAATAGTGTTCTGTTAGAAATCTGCACTGTTTTATCATTGTTTTATCAGCAAAACAAGAAGCAAATCTAAATAACCTTCACCCCATTGACTCCATATAAGGAATTGATCGCATATTGGAGTGTTGGGGGCAGTGTTGCAGGAAACGCCCCCCCCCCCCCCCCCGAATCAAAACCTCGATCCACAATCCGTACGGATGCGTGGGGGAAGCGTCGTACGAAGCGCGTTTCGGGCTGATAAACACGCTTCCTAGAAATTTCAGAAGCGTGTAACTGAAACGCGCTTCGTAGTACAAAGCGTACGGATCGCGAGCGATTTCATACAACTTCCTCTGTTTCCAATGCACGGCCAAAAAAAACGTTTTTTTTTTTTTGGCATTTTGCTTTGTTGGGGTTGGGTCCACCTTGGGTTAGGGTGAGGAATGAAGGGATTTAACCCCCCATTCATCTCTCATTTTCTCACTTTGAGTTTATGAGAGCTTGGAGAAGAGAAGAGAAGAGACGAGAGGAGAAGAGAGGAGAGCTTGGAGAAGTGAAGGAGGAGGAGCTTGGAGTAAGAGCTTGGAGGACTTCCATCTATAAAAGCTAAAGAGGTAAGTGCAAACCCCAAACCCCTTATTTTTTTGACATTTTTTTTTGTATTTTTATCCTCCCTCTCCTACTCTTTCCCATTGTTTCTACTTGCTCATTTAATTGCAGGTTGTCCACCACCTATATCCATATTCCAAGATGGTGTTCTTTTGGTTTTAAATTTTAATGATGGCAAGGGGGAGTAGGAATAGAGGGGAAGAAGCACAAGAGGATAGTGGTCCCAATATGAGTGACCTAATGTATGATGAGGAGTAAGGGTTTGAAGAGAAAGGGGATGAAGTTGAACTTGAAGGGGAAACTGAAACACTAGAGGGGAAAGCTACATTAACACCCTTGTGGAACTATGTGACCAAACTTAAAGGGGGAAAGGGTGGTGGAAGCTACAAATTTTTGTGCCCTCATGGTTGTCATGGAGGAAAACCATTTAGTGGTTCATATACCCGTGTGAGGAGGCATCTTTGTGGGGTGATGGACAGTGATGATAAAAAGGGTGTTGTGGGGATACAAATTTGCCCAAACATTTCAGCTGAACAAAAAAGAAAATACATCCAAATAGAGGAGGTTGCACAACAAAAAAGCAAGAAACAAAAAACTCATTTTGAATCAAGTGCAACCTCTAGATTTGGTAGCTCATCTCCTCATGGTACTTCTGGAAGCTCTGGAGGTAAAAGAACAATAGGGGATTTCCTTAATGTTGCTGGGAGGGATGATGTGGATGGAAAGATAGTCCGATTTCTTTGTGCTTGCGGTGTACCATTCAATGTGCTTCGCTCTCCCTATTGGCATGAAATGGTAAAGGCCATCAATGAAGCCCCAAAAGGATACAAGTTCCCCAACTATGAGAAAGCTAGAACAGTGTTATTAGAAATAGAAAAAGCAAAGGTTCAAAGAGCTTTGACATGTTTTACAAATGAGTGGGTAGATTGTGGGGTATCCATTGTATCAGATGGGTGGAAAAATATTAGAAACCAACATTTGATAAATGTTCTTGGTGTTTCTGCTAGTGGTGCAGTATTTATTACATGTCATGACTCCTCCTCCTTCAGTGCATCTTCCCAAAACATTGCAGATCTCCTATTGCAATCAATCAAAGATGTTGGTCCAAATAATGTGGTTCAAGGGATCACAGATAATGCAGCAAATTGTAAGGCAGCAAGAAAAATTATTGAGCGTACTCATCCACACATCTTTTGGTCTGGGTGCCTGGTTCACACATTGAACCTTTTGATGCATGATATTGTGAAGCATAAAGAATGTGGGTGGATTAATGAGCTTTACAGGAGAGGGAAGCAACTCATTGAATTCATCACAGGGCATACAAGGGTAAACTACTTCTATGGCACTTACTCCAAGTTGTAGTTGCTTAAACTTGCAATGACAAGATTTGCCAGTTATTACCTCACCTTTAGGCGACTAGTGAAGGTGAGACAAGATTTAACTAATATGGTGTGTGCTAAAACATGGGATGAAATTAACACTGATAGGGATGGTGCTAATGCAGCCAAGGACACTATTCTTGACATGTACTTTTGGTCACAGGTTAAATATGTTTTGCAATTCACCAAACCAATTTATTACATGATCAAGTTTGAAGATTCAAATCGACCAATAATTGGGGAGGTGTATGAGCAAATGGATAGCATGTTGGGGCAGATTAAAGACATTGTTGAGCCTAGATATATCACCTTGTACAATTATATTCGTGCAGAGGTGGAAAACCGATGGGAAATGCTATATGTTCCATTGCATGCATTAGCATATGTTTTGACACCTAAATACTATCATCCATCATGGCTTTCAACACCAGCACCTGGGGGGGAAGTAGTAGAAAACCACACCAAGATCAAGAGGTGCACAAAAAATATATGATTGCATTGACTAAATTAGTCCCTGATGAGGAGGAGGTTGCGATGATACGGAGACAGTTGAGCAACTATACACTTAACATTGGTCCATTTGGGAGCATGCATGCAATTAGAGATCGAGAGACTTTTTCTTCTCTTGAGTGGTGGAACATGCATGGAGGGGCTACTCCACTTCTACAGACTTTGGCATTGTGGGTGCTATCACAGGTGGTAAACACTTCTTTTGCAGAGAGGTGTTGGAGCTCTTATTCTTTCATCCACAACGTTAAAAGCAATAGGTTAAGTTTAGACCAGGCAGAGAGCATGGTTTATGTTCATTACAACTTGAGGTTGTTGTCCCATTACTGTTATGATGCAACGACCTTAAGATTTGGGACAGGAATCCAGAGGAGCCCAATTTGGAGGATGGAGTGTTGCGATTAGAGCAATTAGAGGATGCTCTTATCCAGGTATGTCCATTGTGGTATGAATTTTGCTTATAAAGCTTTTCTCTAATTCATGTTTTTAATTTTTTTGTTAACTAGTGTTTTTTTTGTATGAATTTTTTGAGCGATTCCAGGATGATGGTGATCGTGTTGAGATGCCAACTCCATCTGGTCCCTTGGTTCCTAGGTTCCATGGTTCAACACCAATAGCAGGGGGTTTGTCTTCATCAGTTTCAGTGCCACAACTTCCACAGGCACCATCTTATTCATTGCCACCACGTGGAGGCCCGCCGCCACATTCTCTTCATGGTGGAAGGAAGAGAGATTAGTAGATATATTCACAATTTACTACTTTTGTCATAGATTAATCATTAGACTTTTAGGCTTGTGAATTTGAACCTTTTTGTCTTGGCGGTGACCAAGTGACCTATTTTGTAAACATTATTATTTGAATTTTGGACATGACAAATGTTGACAGTTGCTCACTTGCTAGATAAATCATAATATGCTCTATGTTTTATGTTTTATAATACGCTCAAGTGTTTTATGTTTTATAGTATGCTTAAAAATTTGATGTATGTTTGTAATTGCTAGAATATAGATGGTTGATGTTCGAATAATTAATCATTGATGTACATACTAGTAACTACAATGGAATCATGGATGCCATATCTATCTTGATTTATGCAAAAATATGCATGTTTTCATGTCTTCTACAACTAATTTGGTATTTGGGATGTTTGTTTTGAGTATAAATGCAAAAAAAATATTAAAAAAGAAATATATATATATAGCAGATGCTTCGCTTCCTAGTTTTTTGGAAAATGACGCTTCCGCGTCCCCGCTTCCAAAAAACGTCCCCGTTTCGTCCCCGCTTCATGCAACATTGGTTGGGGGATATTTAGGGAAGCCTTCCTTGGTTGTTTAGGAGGTGTTGGGCCTTAATAGCGGGGACTCGGACTGAGGTGATAGTGGGTCCCTACCTTGTTTGTACCAATCTAGCAAGACTACCAAGACCTTAGCAGCCTTGCTAAAAAGATCAGTAACATTTTTTGACGTCATTGCTGGGGTGTAACAACCCTGCTAAATTAACCCACTTTATAAAGTTTAAACTCTATAATAAAACCAACTATGTGGAAATTTAAAAACTATAAGTATGATAAGCTATATATATGATTTAAATTTAAAACATATATAAGAGTAAATTTTATAAAATATATAACTTAACCTTATAATATGTATATAAATATATTAATATTACAACACATGTAATTAAATTTTATAAAGTATGTATATATCTATCTCTAAATTGTATAAAGTAAAATATTATAAAGTATAAAATGCAACTTTATATGTAATGTTACAAAATACAAAAGAAACTTTATATATGGTTTATAAAATACAAAGGAAACTTTACGGAAGGTTTATATGTTATAAAATCTATAAATTGATTCATGTTAATAATATACAAAACCTACCTATGAGTCACCCCAGCCATTAAAAGAAGCGCGTCCGAACCAACTGAACATTGATTGCTAAACGCAGAAGTCAGTAGAAAATATCTGAGAAACTTGAATGCAAGGATGGCGGTGGCTGCAAGTGGGAGGGCGGCCACCGCCAGCCCAGGGGTTTAAATAGCAGGGTCTGAACCTGAAGGGGGGGTGAAAAAAAACCAGCGAATTATGGATTCAGGAGCAGAAAACCAGGAGAAGTAACCTTGCAGTGGAAGAGTCTTGAGTGATCTGAGTTCTGGGCACGGAGGGACAGAGAGCCTTTGTGGAGAGCTTCTCTGGATTGGGCAACCAGATTGCTCTGTCTGGTAGGGTGGTATTGGCCATCTCTAAATTGAATCAAATCAATCAGCAGTTCAGAATTACCAGCTCAGCAGTGGAAACGGAAGTCAGCCAGCAGCTCAGGTAGGTACAGATTACAGTTTTATGCATTATTGATTTTCAAATTTTATGTGTATTATATGGTTGCTGTAAATTCGGAATTTGGGCACTACACATGGTATCAGAGCACAGTTTTAAACTCTGCGGCACCTTATTGGCCTACACCTGTAAAACACGCTGTTGAAATCTCAAATTCTTGCAATTTCACACCCGAAACTTGACCACCACATGTGTACACACCCAGAAACAAGTTTAGCACTGATTTCGACCTCTGCTCTGCTTCTAAAATCGACCCACAATCTGAGGATGAACTATGGCTTGACTGGAAATGAAACTCGTGCTACAGGATTCCAGAACTCGTCCCTTCTTTCCCCTTCAGATTCAACATTAATTATAATGGGTTCAACCAGAAAAATGAGAGAGAGTAAACCGGTCTCTCTATGCCGACGCTACCATCGAAACAGGCTTCGGGAGATCGAACCTCCAAGACCACAATATCGTCGTCCAAATTCGAAGAGGAGGCGGCTGTTACGAAAGGAACAGGGGAGGGTGTAACCACGGCAATGAAAGTTTTGTCCGGGATTTGGTTTTTCTGTGAGCGAATAGGGATTTGGTTTTTCTGTGAGCGAATTTGGTTTAACGCTTTCGATAGGGTTTCTTTATGTTTAATATAAATTGTTAGAACTAGATCAGTCTGTCTTCTTATTATTACCTCCGTAAGCGAAAGGGAACAGAGCATGTTATTAGTGCAGAGGTTATGTCGTTACATTGGTAAACTAGTGAAATTCCATAAATACGATGATAGCTGGTGTATGGCGGGGATGCTATGAATTATATATATATATAAATGGACTAAAGTCCGATATTTTAAAAAATGTTGATCCTAGTCCCTATAAATCATTCACGGGTTGTCTTAGGCGCTGGTCTACGAAACCAGAGATTCTGGGTTCGATCCCCAGCGGAGTCGAATAGTTAGCCTTTTGGGCCTACAGTAGAGTTGTTTTTATGTTTATCACAATAAGCAATAATTTACCACCATTTAATCAGCGGGGCATGTAATCGGGATTCTATGCTATATTAATAATAGTATGCGAGGTTTTGGACGTTTAAAATTAGTTAAAAAAAATTAAATTAAGTCTATATATGTTAGAGGTTCTACTAAAACAAATTATTAACAACGGAAAGATTATGGGAGATGTTGCGATTTCGTTAGAGATTGTCGTTTAAACGAAATCTCTTAGTTGCCTTCTCTGTGCTGATAAATTACCATGGATGGAATAGAGCGAAGATCTTTTCTTTGAAAATTAAGAAACATATTTAATCATTTGACGGAAAATAGTCGGTTCCGTTTTACATTCAGAGTGAAGCGTTTCCTCGTAGCTTGAGTATATTCCCGTCATTTGGCGAGGAAGAAAGCTTGTTTTGGTTTTGAGATGGGTGTGCTTTGTTGAGATTCTATTTACTTGTGAGTTTTTCAGTTTAACGTTTTCGGTAGGGTTCCAGTAGTTGGATTAGTGAGCTTTGACCCTTTGCAACAGCACTTCATGGGTAGATGAATTGAACATGAAATTTCGGAAGTTCACGATCATCGATTGACCTTCACGATCATCGATTGACCCCGCCTTTCCAGCAGCTGGGTCCGTCCAGATTCATCGTCAAAAGTAGAATATAATAACATAAGCTTTTCAGATTTTCCAAATTGGGGTTTATGGGGTATCTCCAGTATCACTGTGTTTATCGTATGACTGTCTTTAGATTTTATTTTTCTCTCTTTCAGCAGTGATGACGTGCAGTCATGTAGCACTGCCATATAAAAGATACAAGATTCTTAAAATTCATTCCAAGGAGTCATCGACATTAAAAAAGACAGAATCTCTCTTTTTGATGTTGATACCACCCTGAAATGAACGTAATTTATGTGTATCCACACAAAACGAGTCAAAGCTGTCTTTTGGTTATTCTTTAATATAGAAGTTCTGTCACAGAACAGGACTTGGTTCATATACCCACCCATCCAAATCAAAAACAAAAATATAAGTCACTATGTTGTTAGAAAACAAATACTACTTGAGAATTCCAGTTGGCTTCTTCAAACTCATAAATATGCTTATCTTTCAGCACCAGCTCTTAATAGTAGCTATGCCCATTAAAAAAAAAAAAAATGTCAAAAAAAAAAAAAAAAAAAAGAAGAGACAAAACTGTTCAAGAAAGAGAATTCAATTTAACTGAACCCCACATACATCGACTATGTTTAATCGTACATGTTCATCCATGATATCATTGGCTTTAAGATATGACAAATATCCATTCGTGACCAAGAATACTTTTGACAGCATTTACCTTATGATGCCATTGCACCAATCTCAGTTACACCACTGCTGCACCTTCACTGAAATCATCCTGTTGTACCCTCATTGAGGTCACCATTGCTGTACCTTTATTGAGATCATAACAATGTGGTCTTTATGATAGCTACACCGAGATAGGGATCAGGACCTTGTCTTCATAAGAGAACAAGATCATGACTGCTATTTTCACCAAGATCTTGACTGTGTCTAGAATGCCAAAATATATAGCTGTGAGGTCACAATCATGCCGAGATTGTGACTGTGTAATGCTAAGAGTGCCATATACTTAATTAAATTAAGTTTAACAATTAAATTAAGTATGCATAATGGTAGTCTTTAAAAACCATATGTTATAATAGTGGTCCATGTTTTAATCCAAACCCTTGTAAGTTATTCGGGGTATGGATACAGATGACCCCTTAAATGTTACAGTCAGGTTGAGGTATGACCGTTATGTTACCGATGTACATTGTAAACGAAAAGCTAACATTTTCGTTTTTGATGTCATTAGGTAAATAAACTTTGGATGTCTTACCTTAGGGACTAATAACCATACCCTTCTGCATTATTCATTTTCATTTTTAGAAAACCCTGCATTAGGACAAGGAGGTCGCATGGCCACCCTCCTTGACCTCGGTACCAGTAAGATCTGCCTAGCGGGTAAAAATAGCAAAACTATACCCGTTTTTAAATGTGATGTTGCAAAGAAATTGGTGTGTTAAAATTCGGTTATCCGCCTCAGATTTTTTTTTTTATATATACATTTTATTTGTGCTCAGGAACCCTTACGATGGTAAAAACGTATGAGCGACGACGACGTGACCAGGCAGCATCATCACCATTAATGCCGCCACCGTCACCATCGCCATCCCCCTCACCCTCGTCACCACCAAGGCAACCGTCAACATCAAACGCTCCAACGCCAGAGTTGACTGTGATAATGAAATCTTTGGAGGCCTTGTTGGAGACATTAAAGGAATCAACTAAGGCTAAAAACAAAGAGGAATTTCAGCATGTAGCCACCAGTTCAGCGGAACCACATAATTTGGAGCCCAGAGGATCGAGAGAAGACATCTCAAGAGAGCTTCAGAAAATTAGACTCCCAGAATTTTCAGGAGGTCGAGCTGGTGAACGCGCTGAGGCATGGTTGGAGGGGATGAACCGGTGCTTTAGGTTAAGAGAATATTCGCCTTCAGCAAAAACAAAAATTGCCGTGTTTCAACTAAAGGAAAGTGCCCTGATTTGGTGGGGAAACCTGGAAAAGCAGCTACACCTTACATCATACAACGTTCCTTGGGATCTGTTTGAGGAAAGGTTCCGCGCGAAGTATTTACCTCCATATTTTCAACAGCAGCAACCCAGAGCCTTTCATACACTAATTCAGGGAAGTAAAACGGTGGAAGAGTACGAAATAAGGTTTATGGAGCTGGTAAAATACATTCCCTACTTGGACTCTGATGAACGTCAAGCTGAACGCTTCATATTTGGGTTAAACCCTCGCATCAGGGCCCTGGTAAGTATGTGGAAACCATCATCGGTAGCCGAGGCAGTCGAATGTAGCCGTTATGCAGAAGAACACCTTGGAATCAAAAAGGATATAGGGCCAGCAGGGCCTTTACAATCAGGACTTCCAGGGAAGGCTCCCCGGAACTTTTTCAGAGGAGGTAGCTCGAGGCCACCTTACGGTAACAGGTATACCCCAAGTATGGGGACAAGAGTTCCCATGGCGGTAAACACTATAGCTGCAGAATCGTCCAGCACCAGACCATGGGCATCGCGAGGGACTACCGGTAGAGGAAGGGGTGCGAGAGGAACCAACATGGGAGGACGCGGCTCGTTCTCTAGAAACTCACCCCTTAATTCAAGAGGATCAGCGCAACTCAATTGTTGGGGATGTGGGGGGCCGCATTTCCAGCGTAACTGCCCAGAAGCGTCATCGGACATATTGCAAAGCAGTGGGAGGGAGCCGATATCAGCCAAGCGAAGTAATCATAGAATTCATGCAGTAGTCAACCACGACCAAGCAGCCCATCAATCCACTGTAGTGGAATCTTCAGGTATGATCAATGGTGTAAAACTCAAAATCTTATTTGATACTGGTGCCACAGATAGTTTCATTTCGTCATATGCATTAAACAAATGTGGGCTGGCAGCTCGTAGACAAAATGATTTCCACCAAGTGGAAATGGCCTCAGGAGAACTCCAAACCGTAGGCTTGAGTGTGGATCAATGCAAAATTGACCTAGGGGTCTGTTCGACTAAACTAAAAGTCTACGTCACCGCCCTGGGGACGTATGATCTTATCATAGGTATGGATTGGCTGGAAGCTCACCAAGCGTGGGTAGATTGTTATGGAAAAAGGATTTTGGGCTTAAATGATGAGGGAGAAGTAATCCAAATTCAAGGGATCAAGAGAGAAATTTCCTTACGCTACATTTCGGCAATGCAGGTGAAGCGTTGTTTAAGAAAGGGTTGTCAGGCTTATGCAATTCACGAAGTAAGCCAGGAAAAGGGACCATCCTTAGAACAATATCCGGTGCTAGCCGAGTTCCCGGATGTATTTCCAAAAGAACTACCTGGATTACCCCCGGTAAGAGAATTGGATCTCACTATTGAATTAAAGCCAGGTACCCAGCCGATCTCTAAAACGCCTTATAGAATGACAGCTCCAGAACTTCAGGAATTGCAAATCCAATTGAAGGAACTACTCGATATAGGGCTTATTCGACCCAGTACCTCACCTTGGGGCGCTCCTGTAATTTTTGTGAAGAAGAAAGATGGATCCTTAAGATTATGCATAGACTATCGGGACTTGAATCGAGCTACAGTAAAGAATCAATACCCTATGCCGCGGATCGATGATCTTTTCGATCAAATGAAAGGAGCTTCTGTCTTTTCAAAAATTGATCTTCGATCAGGATATCATCAGCTAAGGATTTCTGAAAATGATATCTCTAAGACAGCATTCCGGACACGTTTTGGGCACTATGAATTTACTGTGGTACCATTTGGGTTAACAAATGCGCCAGCTGTATTCATGAATCTTATGAACAGTGTTTTCCGTCAGTATCTTGATAAATTTGTACAAGTCTTTTTAGATGATATTCTCATCTATTCCAAGAATGAAGAAGAGCATAAGGAGCATTTGCGGTTAGTATTGTCCTGCCTTAGAGAACGTCAGTTATATGGAAAACTGTCCAAGTGTTCCTTCTTTCAGGAAAAGATTCATTATTTGGGTCACATTATATCCGGTGAAGGGATTTCAGTAGATCCGGAGAAGGTAAAAGCGATCATGGATTGGCCAATACCGAAAAATGCACATGAGATACGAAGCTTTATGGGCTTAGCGGGTTATTACCGGAGATTTGTGGAAGGATTCTCCAAAATCGCGAAGCCAATCACAACCCTCCAGCGTAAAGGTGTTAAGTATGAGTGGACCGAGGAATGTAATAATGCATTCTCTGAACTCAAAAGACTACTCACCAGTGCACCAATCCTAAGAGTCCCTGATATGGGCAAGGACTTTACGGTATGTACGGATGCATCCAAGCAAGGGCTGGGTGCAGTGTTAATGCAGGACAGGGGAGTGATAGCTTATGCTTCCAGAAAACTAAAACCTCATGAAGAACTTTATGCTACTCACGATTTAGAATTGGCCGCTGTAATGCTAGCTTTAAAGATTTGGAGACACTATTTGGTGGGGCGAAAGTTCACACTTAAAAGCGACCATCAAAGTCTACAATATTTGTTCACCCAAAGAGACTTAAATGCTAGGCAAAGGCGATGGAGTGAATTCCTAAGTGAGTATGACTTCGGAATATCATATATTAAGGGAAAGGAAAATGTGGTAGCCGATGCCTTAAGCAGGAGACCCCGGATATTTTCTCTCATACCCATTAAAGTGGACTTAAGACAACGAGTGCTGGATCGTCTTACAAAAGACAGCTGGTATTTAAAGGTGAGGGCAAGTCTTGAGGGGATTAAGGCAAAAGAATCTAAGTTCGAGGGTTATGAATTAGAAAGCGATGGGATCTTGCGATTCCATGGAAGGATGTACATTCCTGATGATAAAGATCTTCGAGATACCATCCTCAGGGAAGCTCACAAAGCCGTATATTGTGCTCATCCTGGAGTAGGGAAAATGTATGCGGATACCAAGAAACTCTTCTTTTGGGCGGGCATGAAGCGGGATATCACTCAATTTGTTGCAAAATGTTTGGAATGTCAGTAGGTAAAGGCAGATCATTGTCACCCAGCGGATCTCTTACAGCCCCACGACATTCCTATGTCTAAATGGGAGACCATTTCTATGGATTTTATCACTGGACTACCTCTTACTTCTCAAAGACACAATGCCATTCTGGTAGTGGTGGATAAATTAACAAAAAGCGCCCATTTTATTCCGGTAAAAGATACTTATGATGTTGCTGACGTGGCTCGAGTATTCATAAACGAAATTATCAGATATCATGGAGTACCTAAAAAGATTATATCCGATAGAGATTCGCGATTCACTTCCAGATTCTGGACGTGCATGCAGACAGCCTTAGGTACTCAGCTAAATTTAAGCACGGCTTACCATCCTGAGACTGATGGGCAAACTGAAAGAGTAAATCAAGTACTTGAAGACATGTTGCGGATGTATGTGATGGATCAGCAATCCCACTGGGAAAAGTATTTACCCTTGGTTGAATTCGCATACAACAACAGTTACCACAGTTCGATTGGGATGCCTCCATTTGAAGCTTTATATGGCAGACCGTGCAGAACACCGTTAAGTTGGGACAGGTTAGAAGATCGAGTGATAATAGGGCCAGAATTAATCCATGAAATGGAAGCGCAGGTCAGACAGATTAGACAGCGATTAAAGGAAGCACAGGATAGACAAAAGAGTTATGCTGATGCTCACCGAACTGATAGAAGGTATGAAGTAGGGGACCAAGTCTTCGTCCGCATCAAACCAAATAAAAGTACTATTTGATTCGGGAAAGGGACAAAGTTGTCACCCCGATTTATAGGACCGTTTAAAATCATGGAAAGAGTTGGACCTGTTGCCTATCGTCTTGCCCTGCCACCTCACCTGCATAGAATTCATAATGTATTTCATGTTTCTGTATTAAGACATTATGTAGCTGATCTATCTCATAACATCCAGTGGAAAGAATTGCAGGTATCGGACGAGGGAGTCATAACGGTCGAACCGTTACGTATACTGGAACGTAGAGTTCGACAGCTGAGGAACCGCCTGGTGGACCAAGTTAAGGTCCAGTGGGACAAGTATAGTCCCGGATCAGCGACTTGGGAGAATACAGAGGACATATGTCAGAGATACCCTAGTTTATGTCCATTTTGAAGAACTTTACACTATGTTTAGTATATATATTTACTTCACCTCTGTCAGAAAACCAAAAAAAAAACATTTGAATGATTAGTGATAAACATGAAACTTTGCGGCATAATATGTGTTTACAATTCCTGCTGGTACGAGGATACCAAAATAATATGTGTTTAAAATTCCTGCTGGTACGTGGATACCAAAATAATATGTGTTTAATTCTTGCTGGTACATGGACACCAAAGCAATATATGTGATTATATTACTAAATTATAAATGTTGAAGTAAAGTTATGACCGTCAAATGATTTTACTTCCGGTAGGAATTGAAACAATATAAATCTGTTTTATTTTATGCATGTCAAGAAATGAACAACTGAAATAAAAGATAGGAAGTGAATACATCCTATAGAAAAGTCAGAATACATGCATAGAAAATAACAAAATTCTTTTATGCTATAGTATCATATGTAGATAATACATAAGTTGTTTCGAATATGCTGATGCACATTTCACAAATACTGGGTAAGTGTAAGATTGCAGATAAACTATGATTGCAGATAATTGATCCAATTTTCGAGATGACCACGTGATGACAGAACTCAGATCAGTTAAAGCTCAAAGTGATTCTATGATAGGGAAGTAGCCCTGATACTACTGGAGGGGTGGAGGTGTTACCCACCGTTTATCCTCCGAATCCTGGAGTCATGGGAGGACTCTGCGAGTCACGCTCCCCTTGACGTGTGATGATGACTGCCGGATGCCTACTGGGAATCAGGTCGGTATAGTCGACGCTGTTACCTTTGTGTTATGTATGGTTAGGTCAGTAAATTGACGCCATGGCATACTCTAGTAGAGGACGGATAGGATGGGAGCAGAAGAGATTAGGAAGGATAGGATGAGTTTGAATAGCTTGGGAACCTGGATAGGAAAGGGCATGTCCGTTAAAACCTTGAACCTAAAGCTCTAACTTCGGGACGAAGTTTTCAGAAGGGGGAATGTATGTAACAACCCTGCTAAATTAACCCACTTTATAAAGTTTAAACTCTATAATAAAACCAACTATGTGGAAATTTAAAAACTATAAGTATGATAAGCTATATATATGATTTAAATTTAAAACATATATAAGAGTAAATTTTATAAAATATATAACTTAACCTTATAATATGTATATAAATATATTAATATTACAACACATGTAATTAAATTTTATAAAGTATGTATATATCTATCTCTAAATTGTATAAAGTAAAATATTATAAAGTATAAAATGCAACTTTATATGTAATGTTACAAAATACAAAAGAAACTTTATATATGGTTTATAAAATACAAAGGAAACTTTACGGAAGGTTTATATGTTATAAAATCTATAAATTGATTCATGTTAATAATATACAAAACCTACCTATGAGTCACCCCAGCCATTAAAAGAAGCGCGTCCGAACCAACTGAACATTGATTGCTAAACGCAGAAGTCAGTAGAAAATATCTGAGAAACTTGAATGCAAGGATGGCGGTGGCTGCAAGTGGGAGGGCGGCCACCGCCAGCCCAGGGGTTTAAATAGCAGGGTCTGAACCTGAAGGGGGGGGTGAAAAAAAACCAGCGAATTATGGATTCAGGAGCAGAAAACCAAGAGAAGTAACCTTGCAGTGGAAGAGTCTTGAGTGATCTGAGTTCTGGGCACGGAGGGACAGAGAGCCTTTGTGGAGAGCTTCTCTGGATTGGGCAACCAGGTTGCTCTGTCTGGTAGGGTGGTATTGGCCATCTCTAAATTGAATCAAATCAATCAGCAGTTCAGAATTACCAGCTCAGCAGTGGAAACGAAAGTCAGCCAGCAGCTCAGGTAGGTACAGATTACAGTTTTATGCATTATTGATTTTCAAATTTTATGTGTATTATATGGTTGCTGTAAATTCGGAATTTGGGCACTACATGGGGAGAAGGTCTTTCAACTTGGTTTTATATGACATCCATCCACTTGGGTATATTTTCATTTATTGTTGTCTATTTTGATGAGATTATTGTGAAAGGCTAATTTGCAGGTCTCATCTAGCAACTCCAATTGAGGGTGCCCTTGCAGAACCTAATCACATTTGAAGGTACACTACAAAACACTGCTCTCCAAGGTGAGAATTGAGGTAAATACTGGCAACTCCACATTTATAAGTTTATGATTGGTAAGCATATTATGAGCTTAAAGAATTATCATCCTATATGTCCAAAGTATTGATTACACTAAGATTTTTTCTTTTAAATATATACATGTTCCTCTTGATCTATCGTGTGTTTCAAGATATCCACATTCGTTCTCATTTGATGTATTTTCCCATGTTCCAAAATTTGATGGGAACCCATCATTATCATCTAATTATTTTGAGTCTTTTATGAACTATGTGGTAGATACTAACATTTTCTATGAAGATATATTGATGAAGCTATTTGCATTCTCAATGCAAGGAGAAGATGCCTAGAATTGGTACTCTGGTTTCAGGCCTAACGAAATTAGATCATTCCCACAATTAATAAAGGAGTTTTAGAGAAGATGGATCCATTGTTATGAAGAAGTCGATGATATCAACATCTATGAAGATATACTAATTAGAAACAAGGAAAGGCTTGATGACATATGGAGGAAATATCGTGAACATCCCACCAATGGTTCTCGTGAGGAATTAGGAAAAAAGGAAAAATGCATCTATTAAACTCTATTGGTATGTTTCCACTAAGGGTGCGGCTTGTTGGCCAGTGAATGCACTGCTAGGGCGTTCATGTCGTTGTGCAGGTCACAAGTTCAAACCTCGACTTACCCGTGCATCGTGCTTGGGGGTGGAGCGGTTGCACCTGGAGGTTCTAGTGACAGTCGTCGAGGATCAAACCCGTGTCACGCGAGTACGAGAGTCAAAACCCTATTGGTATGTTAAAGAGAAATATGGTGAGCCTTTTGCACTGAAGACTAAAAGAAGGATCAAGAAGAGGGTCATCTCTCCCCTCCCTCCCATGAGCCATTGTTGATAAACATTGCAGGAAATGATGAAGAAAGGGAGTCCCCTATGGAAGATGTCAAAGAAATATACAATGAAAATGAAGGGACTTCTAAGCAACAAGTAAATGGAGAGGAGCTTGATGACAAAATCATTCAAGAACCCACCCACCCTCCTCCATATGAAAGCACAATTTCAACAAGTTGCACTCCTTTCCAAACAATTGATATTTAGGACACATCTACTAGTGATTTGGAAGAGGATGATTCAATAAACGGGCATACTATTCAAGAGGATGGCGACCATGAAAAGATGGTCTCCATTGATGCATTCCTTAAGGTGAACAAATGTAAATGGGACTTGCGTTTTTTCTATTCACAGGTTATCCTATCTATGACACGGACACTGAGGGATATCAAGTTATAGAGTTTTGGACACTTGACTAGCCAAGACATTCCATGGAGCAGCCATATCATGTGATTTAGGAACAAACGTATGTACCAGTGCAGAAAGAGGAATTTTGCATTCAGGTTCCAAAAGCAATTCATCGACAATGGATGTCCTTGATATATGGTTCACAGGTGTACAGAGATCCACTTGACAAGGAAGATCAAATCTGGTAGTAGTGGGAAAGTTGCACTTCAGATCAAAACATAATTCAAGAGCTTCCAACATCCTATTTTGAAGCAGCAAATTCTAAGTGGTCATTTCAATATATTCTTGATCTTTGTGAATTTTCTTATAATTGTTGTGTGCATGTGATTAGTGTTGATTTATGGTAGCATCGAATGTGCTCTAAATCTCAAATTTTGAATGGAGGGTTAGACACATGCATTCTCCAATACCCATAAATCATTTTGGAAAATTCCACCCGGAGACAATTTTATTAAAATAATTATTTTTTTTAATGGGACCCTAAGTGTAAACTTAGGAAATTAAAATAATTAATGGGTATTAATCTAAACCATGGGTGAAACTTCTAGAAGAAGGCGGAGATCGAGTCAATATGATCCAAGCCATTGATTAGGATCTAATCTGGGCTGTTGATTGATCAACAAGAGGATTATAAGAGAAGGCTTGATGGGCACTTGGAGAACATACTAGAGGCAGATACTCAGTTACCCGAGTAAGATTGATTTTCTCACTGGTCGAAGTTAGGCAAGAGAAAATCGAATCAGAGGGAGAGTTGCAGGTGAGAAAGGAAGAGAGGGCATCAACATCTTTCAAGAATGCAAGACAGCAAGACACAGAGCAGGGAGAGACAACGAAGAAGCAGGTTGACGCAGAAAGAGGCATCACAGAAGCAGGTTGACACTGGGACTGCATGGGCAGCTAGATGTTGGGCCAGCGTGTGGAAATTGATGCAGAGAGACGTAGAAGGATTTTGAGGGAAGAGGAGTACTTCACCTGGATCATGTTAGAGTCCTATAGTGATAGGATTCATAATTTTGAATTGGCTAAGGTTAAGCCTTGTAATATTGTACATACCTTTGCTTTCTGCAAATGTTTTCCATATTAAAAATTTTAAAAATATAAAGAGGGTATGTACTAAAAGAAATATCAAAGGACAAAAAGAATAAGAAAAGATCAAAAAATGAAAATATATGAACCCCAAAAACAAAAACAGATCATGAAAGTGTGCAAGTATAAATGCCACTATTATTTTACTACTCTACTGTCTTAAATAATGGTTGTGTGCACCTTGTCATACATGCCACAACCCATGGTAGTCAAATTGTTTAATCTTGGCTATTTCATGCTTTGAATTTTATGTTTATAGTTAGAGAATAAAATCTGACCAAACAGCTTAATCTTAGTAGATCATTAGATAGGTAGAGAAAATAAAAGGAGCTCATTAGTTTAATCTGAGCCCTTGGATGATATAAGGTTAGAAGTAGATAGTTTGTTTTATAAAAGAAAATGATAAGGGTCTGCTAGCCTAAATGCACCCAAATAAATGAAGTAAAAATGTTAGAGTAAGTAATGGGTAAGGAGAAGAAAGGTTGCTGAAGTATAAATTTGATTGGATAAAAGCACATTTATCATGCTTGACCGTATCTTTTAATGTTCATAAGCAGTTAACAAAGCAAAAACAATGATTTACAACTTGATTTAATTAACTCCCCCTCATTCATTTCATCCCTTTATTTACTAATTTCCCCATCCACAAGTAAATTCTAATACTAAAAATCCTTCAAGTCATAAAGACTCAGAGCATTTCTTTGACTTTTGGTGGGACCGGACCCTCAGCTTAATGACTTATGGATATCAAGTGTTAAAATTCCCATCATAAAATTAATTTCCCTCCATTACACTAATAAAACCTCTTTTCCTAAGGTTAAACTTCATTTGCCTATGAAAAGTAAACAACCCCATGTTGAATTCCATTTCATTCAAAATACCCACAAAAAGATTTAATCCTAAGTATGAATTGTAAGTGAATAAAGTGCGCAAAATTTACATTTATGCTTAAGGGTACGTTCACTCCGCTCATTTCATATTAATTCTTAACATAATATTATAGTTCCCAATATACCTTTTCTCGTGTATAATTAAATCCCTTATATAATACCCCAACCCTTAGTTTAGCTATAAACTATACTTTATCCCATATACCTGACTTAATTCGCCGCTTCGCCGTAAAGCTAAACTAATCCCGCCATTAAACCCTGCCCGATCATTTAATCCCATGATTAAATCCTAAATAATCCCAAACCGCCAAGGATTAAAGCCCTGGGCCCCCCGAAACCTATGCTCATATCATCTGCGCACATCCCTTGCCCGACTGTCGTTCGATCATCAGCGCCCACATCCGATGGTCCACAGCCATATCGGGTTCATCCGATGATCGACCTTTACCCGCCCGATAAAGTGGTTTTGCCCAACCCCCTATCTGCTATGTGTCAAGCGCTGGAATAGATCAGGTGACCCCTCCAAAATACCGCCTCGTCCATGAAAGCAGTGTGATGGCTCAGGAAACCGCCTCCCTGCTCAACCCGAAAAACTGCCCACTGTTCATTTGTAAAATTACTCGCCAAAAAGTGACCGTTGCTCAATAAAAAGGCCAAGAAGCCCTATTTCGCCTTTTTCGCTCATTTTCTTTGTAAAACCTCTGCAAACCATTGCGACACCTGCACACGCTAAAATCGCCAATTAACCTCAAATTCCACTCTTGAAGAAGCTGCAGAGACCCCAATCAACCTCTCAATCCGTACCAGAGCCATTCAAACTTCTAAAGTTGCCGAGAACACTGAATTTGAAGCTAATTCACCCAATTCCAGGTATTTGAAGACAAATTACTATACAACCCTTTCAATTTGAAAACGTTCAGTCTTTAAGAGTTTTAATTAAGTAAAATTAATTGAAATTACTTTTAAAACGCATACCTAAACCCTTTTGAAAGCTTCCAATTTCCTTCAAAACCTCTGAATACACCTATAATGCCAAATTAAAATCCACATGAACTGAATTATGGCTGCCCCCGTCGCCATGGATGTCAGAGCTATCACAACTCCCCATTTGGACCTTGCCCACCTCCCCCTGGCGAACAGGGATTTTCAAATCAAAGATACAAGTGCCTATGAAGTCCTGCTCAAAATTCATTGTTTAATTAAGGACAAATATCTAAACCATTCTGATGACATTGGCCTTTGGGACTCCAATTTGCCCAAATACCAGTTTCAACAAGTTCATATCTTTCCTGAGATTTTCCATATGTGCCATGCCTATCACATTCCCAGCTAGAGAGCTATAATGTCCCCTGACCAAAAAGTCTTGTTTACTATCACAGTTGAATCAATCAATGAGATGTTGCAAGTCCAACCAGGTCCAAACCTGACCCCACTCTCAATTGGGGATTTGTTAGACCATTTCACCAAATTGAGTCCATCTAGACTGGCCCAAATATTCCAAACTTTCATTATAGAAGAGTAGCACATTCCTAAATATGCCCCTCCATATGTTTCTGCCATTTTCTCTGAAAGAGGCAAGCAAATTATAATCATGATATCATGTATTCTGGGTTGTACCACTCATGAATTTGTTGATGAGCTCATCCTGGCCTTCATGTCCATTTTCACCCTAGGAAAGCCTCTTGCTACGTTGTACAATTATGCCCAATTCATCGCTGAAAGGATGCATGAACAGTTTACTAGAATGCACAATGAAAGAGTATTCAAGTACTCATTTGTATTATACCACATGTTTCTGTATTATCAGTTAGATAGATTCCCCTTCACCATCTAGAAGCTGGATACTAGAGGCCAACCCAAGTCTGTCATATTTTGGACACCATTATTCCACAAGTATTCATCACCTTACACCTACACAGATTTCATTGACTCTTTTGTCCATCCAGTCATGACCATGCTAACAGGAAGCCCTCCACCCAAAATAAGTCAAGAAATCAAAAGAGTGCTCCAATTATCCAAGCAAAGTAAGGTGGGAGATTGGTACCTTTACCAAAACCACACTAAAATAAGAATCTATGGTTGCCAGCTTGCCCCATACAAACTGCCCAAATACCTCCTTATGAGGTTATTTGCTCTAGAGTATTATAGGCAGATAATGAACTCTGATGAAGTCAACTTTGTCTCGGCCAAGAAAAGAACTCAGTTCAAGGTCAAAAATCAGTTAGGCCCTTTCATCTGCAATTCTAGAGAAGCAGATCAGATTCTGCAACAAGTGAAGTTCCAAAACAGTTTCATATGGAGGTATGACCCCCAAGGGTTTATGACCAGGCTAAGACAAAAGGTCAAATTGGGACCTTACATTCATCATCCCATACCAAAAATTGAAAGATATGCCAATCAATCTAAGTGGTTGGAAAACACTCTCATAGACAGGGATAATACAAAGGTAGATGTTGAAAATACCTTGTTTTATTTAGAGAGACAGCTTGATGAAAGCTCATTCCTGTAGGTACCGGAGCACGAAGGAACCATGAGTACCCCTACTATTTTGCAAACTCCTTGGAATGAGGAAAAGAATCCCCAAAGGAACGGAGAGGAAGCCTCCAGTTCAGGCATGGACACATCCAATGTATAGTATGAAGCCAGCCAGAGTAAAAGGCCAAGGCTCAATCCTGTTTCAGAACAGGAAGACACAAAAGGCTCAGTAGAAATAACTAATACTAAGTTAGACATGAGCAAGGGCACAACTCCATCTGGAGAAACACAAGAGCCATCTACATCACAAACTCAAATGTTAGAAAGGTAGCTCAGTGTAGAAGTCTCCTCATTCAGTAGGCTTGCTGATAAAGATAGGGACATTAAGGACAAATTCAAATACATCAAAATGAGAAATGAGAAACTGAAGGCACAGTCTTATGCACAGTATCTCAAGCTTACACCTACCAATCAAATGAGGTTGATGTCAGCTTTTGACATCAAGGAAGGAAAGATGCAAATGTCCTTCATAAATCCAACTGTGCAACAACCAAGAACATCAGCAGATTTCAAGAAGATTGATTTTGAGGTATTGGCAAGGGATATTCATCCCATTGACCAAATTGAATTTCACAAACAGGCTGGAGAAATGATTTACTCCACCCTTACAGGAAAAGCCATAGCTTCCCATCAGTTGCAGAATTCATTGAACAACATTTCAGCCCAGTATCAGTTGGAAAAGGCCTCCTCACAGGCCAAAGACACCAGAATCAAGTCTTTGGAAGACTTAGTGATTGAATTGGGACATGATCCCAAAGACATCAAAGCTATTGAACAACTAATCAAGAAAAAGAATGATGACATTGCAGCACTCAAGAAGCAATTGAAGATACCTCAACTACAACATCCCCAGACACAGGAAGTATTGGAAAATCAAACAAGGCATGAAGAGTTGATGGACTTAGTCCTTAAACTAAATGATCAGTTGAGGGAGACAGAAAAGGAATTGGACAGTTTAATCCAATTGAAGCAAAGTGATATTGGCACTACATCAGTGAATGTCATCCCAGCAGTCACCACGGCTGTTCCTTCCACATTGGCAGCCTCATTGGCTCCCACAGCTCCAATGGCCATAGCACAACTAGTTTCTACAGAGTCTACATCAGCAGCAAGTACATCAGGTGAAGAAGCAGCAAGGTTGGTTAAAGCTATGGAAGAAATGTCCATACAGACAACAGAGATGAATAAGCTCAAAGAAAAGGTGACAAGCTTGGAAACTGATTACAAGCTTGCCAAAATCATGCACAAAGAAGAAGTGCAAAAAGCTGCCAAGATGAGTGAGAGATTGAAAGCCATGGAGAAGGACCTAACACTAAAAGAACCCCTTGGGCAGGCTAAGGAACTACTATGGGCCAATATCATTGACTCTGTCAATGATATTTGGCCATCTATTCAGGTGATTTTTGAACAGATAGATTTAATAAAGATGGCTACAAAGGCCATCCAAAGAGTAAAAGAAGAATTAGGAGAAATGCCAGAAGAAGCTACCAGAATTATCCAATTCCTTAACAGTAAGAATAAGTATGAGCTTCAGGAATTGGAAATAGAGGACAGAACAAAGACAATTTTGGAGGTGAGAAAGGTCCTCTCCAAGAGAAACTTAATGCTAAACTTGGAGGACAAGTGTCAGAATATGCAAGTAGCCATTGACAGATTTATGGCTAAGTTTCAAATTTTGAGAGAGAAAGGGTTACCCAGTCCCTTAGTGATAAATGACAAGCTCATGACACAAGAGGATTACAACAACAAAATCAGAGAGATAGAAAAAAGAATAGGTCAACACATCATCAATCAAGACAATGCCAACAGGCAAAGTACTCTACCAGACATTTGAAAACTTGTTTTACCTCCAACATGAGGTAAAACACTTGTTTATCAATAAGCCTACTTTTTCCAAATACACCGAGGTAGATGAAATATATAGGAGGATGCTAAAAATCCAATTACCTGATGCTGAAACATGGGAAAAATTGACTGATTTACTGTAGAAAAATGCAGTAAAAAAGTTAAGGTACAGTAAAAGTGAAAAAACATGGTAAAAGGATGAAGACAGATCAGCAGAGTCAAAGTGTATCAGTGTCAAAGTGTATAAGATGAAAGGCTAAAGTAAATGAATCTTCCAGCGTGAAAGATCAAACAACAAAGCAGCATAAAGAGCTAAAAACCAAAGTTCCAAACCATAAAAGCCAGCAGTACCAAAATAAAAGGCACAGCGTGAAGCAGTTCAATAGTTGTCTCTATCTTCTTGCAAGAAGATATTTTTATTTCCTAAATTAAATCTCAAATTAGTTTGAGATTTTTTGTAATAAACTTTTGTATAAATACTTCACAATTCGAAGTATGTAGGTGTGGATTCTATTAGACATTTCTATAGACTTTTTGATCAAGAAGAACCAGAAGGTTATTGTATCAGTTGATGAGCCAACAAGCTGGATTGATTAATAAAGATCAGACTGTTCCAAGGATTCATGTGTTGAGCAAATTTCAGACAAGTATTTTCATGTGTTTTTGTCATTTTTCTCAAAGTTATTCATAATCTTATATGTGTTTCAATATAAATGCTATAACTGGAATAATATTTCAAAACTTGTTTAAATCACACTCTATTTTAACAGTTAAGCATTTGAATGTTTTCTTCTGATATTTAAATTAAAGAATTCTTAATTGCTCTTTGGTTTAGATTGATTTCATGAATAATCTAGGTTAAAGGATTCTTAACTGCCCTTTGATTTCGATTACCCCTTCCTTCCTCATTCATTATCCGGGTCTGAGAACCCTTAACTGCTCTCTCACCCCGAGTGAAACCCTTTCACCCCTCTCAAACATCTGAAATACACTCTGCTATCTTGCCCTTGGAACATCCCCTTTACTGAGTTTATCCAGTCTTGCTTCCTTATCAGTTGACTCCATAGCCCAATGGTCTAAAAGACATCAATTTATCCATCTATTTAACAGATCCCACCACCCAATTTCAAACAAAATCAAAATTCCTTGAACAATCATAGCTAGCCTAAAACTTCTTAACTAAAACAAAGTTAAATCTTAAAGAGAGAGCCTTCTCTGAGCATCAGGAAGACTAGGTCCTGATCTCCAAAAGTGGATAGTGGTTACCTTTGGTTTTTCCTTCTTATTACTTCAAAGGAATTATCAGAGTGATAACAGATCAGAGATTTGTCAGGAAGCATCTGTAAATTTTCTCACTTCTGTTTTGCTAGTTGTAATTTGTACATGAGATTTTGCTGAAGAATAATAAAGAAACCCTCATCTACTGCACATGTTTTCCCACATTGGGTTTTTCCGGGGACGATTGTCCAAAAATGACTATGTCATTGTGATTGTATTTGTGCCAGTGTTTTTCCTTGCATTTACTTTCTGCAATATTTTAATTGTGAAGGCTGCAGTAAAATATATTTCGATATTTGCCTAAGAACACTGTGAATAACCTATTTTTGAGATAATTAGAAGAAATAATATTAATCATTGCAGTTATATTTCTGTTTAGAAATTTTCACATGGTATCAGAACTTAGGTAAAGCAGAAAAAAAGAGCTAGAAGATCTAGCGTTGAAGGAAGAAAGGAATTCGAAATTCCTGCAGGGGTAATAATTCGAATCTCCAAGGGGTTTGCACAGTTCAAGCGAGGAGGATTAGATTTTCATGGTAAAACTCTCTCTGAGTGAGTCAATAGAGAGGTAAGTTTTCCTGATTGAAATTTGTCAGTGGCAAAAGGAACAACGCAGCAGGGATTCGATGAAGAGGGGTTTTCTAAGGTGGGATGTAGTTTTTCCTACATCAGTGGCTGGGGTAGGATAGCGTCAGAAATTAGTTGAAAATAGCACAAGATGGATACTCAAAGTGTCTCAAAGTTGTCTACCAGATTAGAAGAAGAATTTGCGTGCCTAGAAAATTCAGTGTTAGCAAATGTTTGGTACATTGATAGCGGGGCTTCAGCTCATATGACTGGAGTACGAGAACATTTCTTGAGCTATCAAGAAGAACAAATGGACTTCCAACTTACTATGGGAAACAGAACGAAATGTACTCCCGTAGGGAGAGGCACCATAGCATTTCAGACGGAAGCAGGGACCAGCATCTGAGCCACCAAAGTTCTGCATGTGCTAGGATTAGGAATGAACTTGAATTCAGTGTCCCAGTTACAGGACAAGGGATACGATGTATACTTCATAGGAAAGAAAGTATACGTCAAGCATCCAAGCTGGACGAAGAAGAGGCAAATTGGGATTCGAACCAAAAAATTGTATAGGTTGCAGCTTGAGTCACCAATGGCACTGATAGGCAGCAACTATAACGGTGAAAAGGAACGAAATGAATTATGGCACAGGCGAATGGGGCACTTACACCATGGACCATTGAAGATGGTCAGAGAGACTGTTACAGGAGTACCGACCCTTAGTAGTGAACATGATGACTTATGCCAATGATGCATGCTAGGGAAGTATGCTAAAGCATCTTTTTCCAGAAGTAACAATAGAGCAGAATGTGTATTGGGATCGATACACTCAGATATCCATGGTCCAATGTCCACAAGAGCTCTTAGTGGTGGCGAATACTTCGTCACTTTTATTGATGATCACTCCAAAAAAACCTGGATCTATTTCTTAAAGACCAAGGATGAGGTCTTTGATCGATTTAGAGAGTTTAAGGCTCTCGTTGAAAATATGATAGGGAAAAAGGTCAAGGTATTGCGTTCAGATAATGGTGGAGAATATACGGACAGAGACTTCACAGATTTCTGCGCAAACGAGGGCATCAAAAGAGAGTGGACAGCTCCATATAATCCGGAGCAAAATGGAGTAGCAGAGCGGAAAAATAGAACTAGTGTTGGGGAAGCCAAAGCTATGTTGTATGGTCAGGATCTACCTAAGTATTTATGGGCAGAAGCTTGCAACACAGCGGTGTATATCCAAAATAGAACTCCTCATAGAGCATCGGTGAAGGTCCGTAAAGAGCAGGGAACTTTAGCTGAGGTGACAATGGGCTATTGCTCCATCATTGCCACTTGACCTAGTAGTTGCTCCATAGGAAACCCTCTTGGGCCCCCTACTAGTTTGAGTGGTAACAATCCCCATTAATGAGGGGACCACCAGTAGTTAGGGTTTTTTCTATTGAAAAGCTATTTAAAGAGATAACAGACTATGGAATGTTTGTCTCATCTTGTGTATTCGGAGCTTTTCTTAGTGAAAAGGTCACCCCACCTTAGGAAGCAAGTGAAAATTGTTTCCTTCTTCGGAATATCTTAATACAAGGGTATCTCTTACATCATTCATATTGTTGTCTCTTGTATCTGGTCAATGTAATTATTCTCTGTATACTTGGATGTGTTTCAATATTAAGGGTTAAGGAACACTACATATGCCCTCCTACAGTTTCATACAGCAGTCAATGAGTAGATGGGCATTTATGGAGTGAGAAATAGAGGATGCATGCATGCTTTACCTTCCTCTTCCACCATAGTAGACAGTAACAGCAGTATGCACTCCCTCTGCAGTTCTGTACAGCAGTTAATGGGGACATGGGGGCATTTATGGAGAGAGAGATAGAGAGCACATGCATGTCAAAACCGTGAATGCACCATCCTCAGTTCAGTTCCAATTTAGATGCTTTCCCATATTCAACAGTTTGGTTCTATTTTTTAGTTTTTCTTTAGTTAGTAGTTGCATGCACAGTGAGTTAGAAGGCACAGTTCACTGGTTGGACTAGGTGCTTATGTATGTGGATGCAGTCCTAGTTCAGGTGCTGATCCCAATGAGGATGCATGCTTGCATGCCTCTGTTCATCTCTAGTAGAGGCACACTTCGTATGGTTCATCTATCAATGCAAGGAAGGCACATTAGGGTCAGGGTTTGATACTTTCCATTGGTGCACTGTTGTGCATGTGTCCAGATTCATTGTACCTTCTCTTATTCCTACTCTATAAAGGATAAGCAGGGTGCACCACCGTGGTGTTTCAAGAGTTTGACTCTTGAGCTACAGGATTTTTAATTTACTGTTTTCAGATTTAATATTAAAAAAGTGATGCTGCTTTTAGAGTTCAGATTTGCATGTTTGTTGGTGATATTATTATCAGTATATGTTAGTAGGTTAACCTACTCAGTAGCTGTTGTTTTAATTGATGTTTTCAGTTTTTATCTACCTAGAATTTCAAGTTAAATTCCTGAGTCCCAAATCTACTTACTATCGTGTGAATTTTTACAGTAACACTGTCGAGAACCACTTGGACAAAAAGAAGAGAAAGCTCCAGTAATTTTTCACAATTGCACATAAATAGAAGTTTTACCCTGTGAATTCTAGTAGGTAATTGGTTAAGTACCCCTCGAAGTAGCAAGGAGATCAAATGAAACTCAATTTTGCAGAATCCATAAAAACCTAGTTCTTAACATCAATGTTGGGCATCAATTGATGGCTATGAGTTTAGCCCCCTCATTTTTTGTCAATTTCCACTAATGGGATATAATAGGGCCAATACGAAAAGAGATGCTACCATACACTAAAAACTGATATTTGGCTATCATTACATATATATTTGTTGTTGATGTTTTATGCTGATGGTTTGTCTTGAGATTTCCATTTTCTTTCACGCAAGGCATAGAAGCCTGTGGCTGAATTGTTATGTTCCAGCAAGTACTGACTCAAACCTGTCATCTCTAATTGTACTAATCCTATCATGTTAAGCAAGAATGTAAATAAAATGTTCAATTCCCCTTTATGATACATCACTTGTGTCTATAAATGGAAGAACGTGGCTGAAAGTATTACAAGAACACATATAGAAATAAATTTATCCAGGGCATTCACATCAGTGTTGCAGAAATCTCCAATTCTTAGACTTTTCTGAGTTTTATAGGTCCGAGTTTATTCTTGTTGAGTTTGGCCAACTTTTTGCTGATAACAAGTTTCGCAACACTGATTCACATAATTTGAAAAGAGGCTTCAGATATATGACAGTGCAATTTCAGACACAAGCTACTAAATTTGGACTCATAAGCAAGCTGTGGAGTTTTATACCACTTAGAAGTACAACTGTCATGCAGACACTAAATAACGTATTCAGATTTAATAGTTCACCATTTTACAGCTCAACATTTATATTAGATCATAGAACAAATCCTAACTTAAACAAAAATCACTTGTTAATTTATGCACATATAATTGTTATTATTATCTGTTATTTATCAAACTTTTATTTTGAAATAATGCAACCTGTTTTGTTATTAAATCAGCATGAATGTTCCTACATTCACAAGATGGATTTTTCTTTTTTGGGGGGAGAAAATTCAGAAACCAACCTGACAGGAATTTTCAATTCACTTGACACATTGGACAGGTAGAGAGAAAATAGACGCTCATCATAAAAGCCAATAAGGTAAATTTGAGCTAGATTAGGTATCTGCAACAAAGACACACATTTCCTTTCAGCACATTTCAGTATTCCAATTTCCAAAGAATCCTTCAATGACCATTGGCAAGATTTATGTAAAATTAAGGTACCTTCTTGCAAGCAAGTATAGGATGATGGACCATTGGAAACCCAGCTAAAGGGAACAGAGGCTTCGCTATGTTGAGAGAGAGAGGCCTAAAACGTGTACCTGAAAATACTCCGGATATACAAAAACAAAATAAGAAGAGCTAAAAAAAACAAAAGAATTATATTCTTCATGAAATCTACCTAAGCAGGGCATCTCCAAGTCATATCCTCACCTTTTGTTGGCCCTCCCACCATGATGACAGCAATCACTTTGCCTTCACCTGCCATCCTTGCTTCGTCCTGAAAATTTTATATCTTAAGGAATCAAATACATTGGAGAAAAGATATCATCTGTTTTTTTTATCAGTAATAAACCTGGAATTGACTGCACACAAAGGAAAAAAACACAATGCAATATTCTTTTACCGAAAATCTAGGTTATCTAATGCATGGACAAGGATAGGTTTGAAGTACATATTTATGTTCAAACTATTTCTGATAGGAGAGTCGCCAACTTGAAGATTGCTTCTAGATAAGTACCTAATAAAAAGCCTTTAGCACTACAATACTGCATGCATTAAGGATGAATAAAGCAATGCATTCTCCAAGTACCAGTGACTTTTGAGTACATGATGATAGATGGGAACTTAGTTGACCTTACTTGGACTACTGTTCATTGGTCACTAGCTCGTGTACCTTTGCAGCCAGCATGTCTCACTTTTCATTCTGCTCACACTAATCTCAGCTTTTGTAGTTTATTTATTTTGTACCTACCTATTTGTTATCATGCAAATTTGTACTAAGAAGAAAGAACAGATCCGAGTGATAATTATAGGCAATCTAGCTCTGCCACCACTAGATGCCTCTCCGTCTGGGCTGATGCTTTTCCAGTCACAGGAGGTGTCCCTAGGGTTTTTTTATGTGCTGTTATTTCTGTGTGTAAATATGTATAAACTTAGAATAAATCATCACACTAAGCTTCCCTCAACCACCCAGAAAGTGCCCTAGAATAGGGTAAAAACTATAAATGAAATTGCATGAAGTAGGATTAGTTTTGCAATTAAATTTCAGCAGCAATACGGAATGAGGAGAAGAATATGAATTTTGAGTGTGTTGCCCCTCATTTTATATGAGGCCCACACATGTGATTTTCACCACACATGTCACAGGTTTGCAGGATCATGCTAACGGAACATTTGATGGACTAGGGGTATACAGTCTTGGCTTGGAGAATTGTGCTCAGTTGAGATTCATGTGGTCTCATCTTTGGATTGATTGTCATGATTTATTCTCTTCATATTGCATATTTTATTTTTTATTAATGTATCATCCTCCTAGTAGATATTTTGATGAGTTGATTGGATGGAATGCTCTACCTCACTCATTCAGTGTTTTGCAGCATTATGGTATTATCCTAGGTATATTTGTTCATTATGTTGAGAGAGTGCTCAACCTTTCACGCATGGCTGATGATGTTCTAGCACTCATATTGGTTAGATGTTGATGAGTTTTGATGTCATTTAAAGCTACTGGTGGGACACCCTAGTGCATTTGGGAACTCTTGGCACGTGGATCTATTCTTGTTGACGCGTTCTACTCTCTATCCCTATTAGAATGCTCCCTTGATCTCCTCTTTCTTGGCAATATGTTGAGGTGTTGGCACATGTTGTCACTTGCTTGATGGGGCTGTCCCCTTACTTCATGGACCTTTCCTGCACTCTCTTTTAGATTGATCTTCAGTTGTTTCCATGGTATTTGATAGAGGTTGATGGCATATGCACGTTGTTATATGTGGTGGTTCTGCTTTGAGAAGACTTTGTGATTATCTTGGAGGATGTGCCATCATCTATGCACGTGGTACTAAGTTATACCCCTTTTTGAGCTCTCAATTGGATACGTCACACTTTTAAGCACACATTTCTTGAGCAGTTATGTTATTCTATAATGTCCCTCTTTGAATGTTCACTCCAAGATTAAAAAAAGTTATAAAAGAGAGACCCGTGGTATCCTGATGATAGAAGAGAGATTGGAGCTAACTCTTTGGGCATGCATAATCATTTCCTTATATCGATTTGGAGAGCTCTTGTGACTTTGGAGTGCTAAGGGTGAAACCCTTGAGCAATTTTGTTTCGGTGGTAAAACAAACCCACCCTAGCAGTTGAAAAGGAAGGATCACTCAGATCTTTCACAAGTATTTATTGTTGAAGATTCGTCTCATTGTCAGGTAGAGCCAAAGATCATGGGATTCTTGGGAGGTTGTATTTTCCATCTGCAATTTGTATTTTCTTAGTAGTTTGAGCGATTGTTTGTTGGGACATGGCAACAAAAGGGAGGGCCGAACCAGCCATCAAATCTGCTACAATATAGTAATTTACAACAGTGTAAGGGGACATTTCAATGCTCTCATCATCTCCTATTTTCCCAGCAAATCATGCCATTAGCCATGGCTATTTATGGGCTTCTAGAAATCTATTTTTGTAACTCATAAGGTTGATCTAGCATGTAATTCCAGGTCAGATTAATAAAACAGATCAGAATATATAGGTTGAGTTTGTTTGTTGTGGCATTTTTGCTTGTGGTATGATGGTTGAGTTATTCGTTTAGCTAGAAGGTATTTTGTGTCAACAATCCCAAGAAGTAGTGGACAAAATTTTTCAAAGATCATCGTCATCATTCAGCATCATTTTTGTCATTGTAAACCCAATATCTACAAGTTTATGTTGTAAATGATTCTAGTATGACTATTAAGCCATGTAATAACACCTAGGTAAGCCTATGTTTTTTGTCAAAGGATTTCATCCTAGGGAGCTTTTTAACCTCCCTAAATTATGTGTGTTTATAAACACGGATAATTGGCAGAGTTTTTCTCCTAGATGAACCCCAAAGCTAGAGTGGAATTTGTCCAAGGTTTTAGGTGAGTCCTAGTGTTTAACGAGTCTATCTATTTTTTATACTAGATCATGTGTCTTGTTGCAGAATTGGGTAATGTCTTGAGGGTCTATGTCTAAATGTGTATTTCCCCTTCTAAGGGTTGAATTTGTAATATCTTGATGTAAAAAATATTTTAGTGCATGATCCCTCATAGTTAGGTACCATGGCTAAAATATTTTGAGGGTGGAAAAATATTTAATCCCCACTTGAGTCATTAATTTATTTTTTATAGCAAAAAATTAAAATAATTAGTCAGAAAATAAATTAATTTTGAGTCAAAAATTAAGTTGAGAGAAATTAAATTCTCTCCAAGTGGAAAATATCAAAAATTCGTGGGTCAAAAGATAATTAAATTTTGAAGGACCCCCACCAAGCGAAAAATAGACTTTTTAAGAAAAATTGACCCCTTGGACCTTGGTGGTTAAGTCAAAGTGAATATTTTGAGGATATTAGTCCAAATATTGTTTTTTGGATTAATTAAAAAGGGGTTTTAAGAGAAATTCGAAAATTTCCTCAAACTAAAAAATAAAAATCCAATCGACGGTGGAGATCATGTTATTTCAAATGAAGATCGATGGATGATATAATGATTACTGATGTACTAAGCAAGGCTCTGCTGAAAATTTTTTGCACTTAATAAAAAGTCTTTGGGGTTCAATTCAAGGTGTCTTTCATTCGCTGATTTGTGGTACGTGTTGGATGTTTATTTGATATGCTTTAAGTTATTATATTGAGATTATTATTTCAATTTCCAGTAGTAGGAACATCTATTGGTATAGGTATCTTGCCTTAGGTATTGGGTGAGAGTAAATGCTCTAGATCTAGCGAAGTCTAGTAGGTATCTTCAGGCTTATAAATCTATTGTATGAATCAAACCCCTTTTTTAATAATCTATCATTTGAAGTGCATTGAGTTACCAGTTGCTCCAGCCCTTGGCCTCCAAGTTCACAAATTATAAGGGGATCACACCCTTGTTTGGCTCCAAGTTTTAATCTAACGAATATCTTATGCAGGAGGGCTTTTGCAAAAAATTAAAAATTTATTCTCTCATTATTTCCAAAATTATTTTACTTGTGCCATAAAGTTTAATATACTTATGAGAGAAAATTTTATTTTGTAAAATATTGTAAATTAATTTTCCACTAACCCTTGTTTATTTTTTGAAATTTTGGGGTTTTTATTTTGAGATTTTTGTATATATCGGTTATTTGGGATTCTATTTCTCCATTTGTGCAGGTGCCAGCAACAAGCAGCAATAAGAAATTCAATTTTGAAAAAGCCCAGCCTTGTCCAACAACAAAAAAATGTTGGGGTTTCAAGGGCTCCTAGGCCCTAGAAGGAAGTCGTCCAGCCTTTTGGCCTGGTCAATCAAGAGAGGAAGTCTGATCTAGGCCCTTGAGGGTAAGATCTAGCCTTCCAAGTTCCTTTTGCTCAACATCTAACTGGAAAGAGGAGGCCGCAAGCATTTTTGGTCACTTTGTTGGGGTTTTGAAGCGATTTTTCAAGTTTGAAGGCTAATATTTTGTGTTGTAGGGGTGATGTAAGGGCTTGGAGGTTTAGGAAGGCTGTCCGTAGGTATTTTAAGTCCCTTTAGGCCTGGCCGCAATTCCTCGGGGCTTCTTTTTGGGTAGCAGCAGCCCTTTTAAGGGCTAGTTTCCCTAGCCGCAGGCCCTAGGGCCTTCTTCTTGGCAGCCGCAGCCCTTTTGCAGGCTTTTCCTCTTGGTCGTAGGCCTTAGAGGCTTTATTTTACCTAGCTGCAGTGTTTTCTTGCCTTGAAATTGGGTTTTGTAGTGGTTTTCATGCTAATGGTTTGTGGTTGCAGACCTAGGGCATCATTGGTAAGTGTTTTGAAGTTGGTTTTGTATTGCATGTGAGCTAACATTGGTGTTGCAGGTGTTGGAGAAGATCTAGTCCACCCGGGAAGTCAACTAGGCATCAAAACAAGGCCCTAGGGTCAAGGGTTTGCCCTCTAATCCCTTCCATTCCTTACATTCAACTGAAGCATCATCCTAGCAGTGGAAAAGGGCCCTAAAAACTCACTCACACAACCATATAATTATTGCACAATAATCTCAAAGTGATAAATCAAATTTTGTGCCTTGATTTTCTAGCTTTCTTTAGATTCTGGGAAGTCTGATATACTGCTTCTAAGGTCTGATATAAGCATATAAAAATCTGGTATATATTTGTTCAGTAGTAAGAAATCACTTTAAGAAGACACTAATTGCACCAGAACTCATTTCTAGACACTTGATCCTCACTTCTATTGTTAAATTCTATTAAAAAAGGGATTAAAGTGGGCTCTCCTAAAAGAGTAATCATTAAAGTGGTAAGGTGATCTTTGAAGTAGTCTTAAACTCACTTATTGCATCATTAGCATATCTTTGCCCGTGTCTCCATTTTTCATTTTGCATCACATCTCATTTTCAAAGTTGCACATTGTCATTGATTGTTAAGTAACACAATTGAAAAGGATCCTCTTGTTATCTTGCAATTTGCATCTTGCACCATTTGGTTTTTTATACTTCAGCTAGTAACATCTTGCAATTCTCTTGTTGCATTCTTGCATATCATATGTTCACTATTGGAAATTCTCATCTTTTGTGCTCCTAACATAAGTAACAAGCAAGTTGTGTTCTTTAATTAGCTTTCACAAGATTGATAAGGTTCTAAAGGGTAAAGTTAATGGGCTCATAGAGCATCTTGTTATTGATAAGAGAATTTTTGAGCATCTCTCTTTCATCCCTAATTGTCATATTACATTGATATTTGTGCTCTAATCAATTCACAAGTAGCATTGATCTCTAAAGGAAATTTTAAGGAGCAAATCTACTTGGTGTCATTGCATTGATAAGGTCTCAAATTGGAAATTGGCATAGCATATTTCTCTTTTGGATCTCTAATTAGTAAGTTCTACTGTTCCTTGACCATTGGGAAATTGGTTCACTTATTGCTCCTAATAAATAAAAGTGTTATCTATCATTATTTCATTTAGAGCATTGTTTTATCTAAGAACATTGGATTATTGAGAATTGTTAATTGTGCTAAATCAAACTGTCTTGCTTCATTTAAGATTGTCTTTAAGTTGCTCTCTCGAATTGTTCTCGTCATTCTTGAAACACCTTAATACATATAAAAATCCCGTTGAAGCAAATCATTCGTCCTCTTGCATTTTTCATTTTAAGTTAGTTTTGCATCTTAAAATTTACCTCCAATCATAAGCTTGGTTGATAGAAAGATGGGGCCACCCCTCTTTATTGGCTTGCAACACTTGACCCTTGCACTAAGGTTAAAACAAGTGACCTTGCAGTTCTCTTGTGGGCAATCCCTTGTAGGAACAGAGGCACTTGGGTTGTTAGAACTCAACAGGAGGTATCGTTAATGAGGGCTTAGCCTCCTTCCCTTGGACTTCTTTCTACAACCTTCTCACGAGACTTGCTTCAAGACGGTTGGATTGAGGATTATCACCTAGAATAGGCATTCTAACTAAAATTAATCAAGAGCTTGCATCTCACTTAGTTTTAGGTATTGCATTTCATATAGGATAGTTTCTCATCCTAGCAGCGACTGTTCATCCGTTAACTTGGTATCTTAATTCATATTGTGCAAGTAATTTGACTCCTAAGGCATTGACCTTTAATTAACAAGTTTAATCAAGTTGTGTTAAATAATCAAACTTTCCAATTATCCTTAACCAAGTTGCTAGGCCATTCAGTGGTGTCTCCTAAATTCATCATCTTATCCACAGGGACTACTTAGCCTGCTATAGGGAGACAACTTAAATGGAGAGGGTTGGGATCACAGTGACAGCACCTGCCCTGAGAGTTGTTGCAAATATAGTGTACAATTTGGGCAACAACAGTATTATTAAACAAAACTATTATATTGGTTGAATTTATTTGTTGTGATATTTTGTTTTGTGTATACTAGTTTATTTGCTTGTCTAGAAAGAGGGGATTTTACAGTGGTATCAGAGCGAAGGTTTTCCTTCCAGCCTGTGAGTGCATTCTATCTTGATGTCTCTAGATGATAAGGAATACATCGGCTACAGGAAACAGAGAAAGGGTGATAACAATCTTCACTCATAATCAGAGGAACACATGAGGGACAGGAACAAACAACTCGAGGGAAGCACTATGAATATTCCAAATGACCTTGTGAGGGGGCAACAACAATTGTTTCAACTTATAGAAAATAATCAAGGGAACCAAAACAAAGCCAGCAACAATGGTTCAAGAGGATCAAATGGTAACAATGGGAAGTTGGAACCATGTTGAAGGGAGCAACACCCATATCCTAGTTCAGAATAATCCTCGGACGATGAGGGGAGTGACTCCTAGACCTCTCTTAACTTAGTTCCTGGAAGAAAAACCAGTGGGAAATCAAGGACAACAAAGACTTGGTGAAGGATTCTCTAATTATTCGAGGGAGTATTAGGCTCTTGGTGAAGAATTTCATGCAACCATGTCCTTACAAGATTTTTGTACCATTAAATACAGGAACAGGCCAAGAGAATACAACAGGGGCTCACAAAATTATGATCTTGCACGGAAGTTGGGGAAATTGTCCATTCCTTCTTTTGATGGTTCATCCAAATGCACTGTCAGACATGGGTTCAAAAGTTGGACACATATTTTCAACTCAACTTTATGTTGGAGATAGAGGCCATCAAATTTGCTATAAGGGAGAAGCTCATGAGTGGTGGTACCATGGGCTAGTCACTTTGGGGCATTTGAGAATTACTTCATACCTAGACTTCACACAGAGGCTAATGACCGATTTGATAAGGAACTAAAGATACATTTAAGAGAATTGGCATAGCTCAAACAGACAAGTATAGCAGATGCTTACATTTCAAAATTTCATAGGCTCGTAGTCTTGGTGACAGATGTGTCAAAGCAAAAACTGATTATGTTATTCATCGAAGGATTATTTGAACCCCTGTGTGGTTGAGTTAAGGCCTTCAACCCAGAATCTCTACAAAATGTTATCATCAGAACCCGAGACATGAAGGATGCAGTACCAAATAATAAATTCTCTCCCAAACCTTTCCTTCCTCAAAAGAACAAAGACAAGAATCCCTTCCAGAAGGAGTGGACCGAGAAAGACAAATTGGATAATGAGGTTCGAAAGGAATTGAGAAAGAAGAAACTCTAGTTTAGCTGTAAGGAGCCTTTGGAACCAAGTCAAAGGTGCATAGGGAAGGGCAAGGCGCATTACATAGAGGTGCTCTCAAACAGTGAGAAGGAAGAGGAGGCAAGATAGGTTCATGGCGATGAGCATAGCGGTACGAAGGATGAGCAGCCACATGTGGAGACTAAGGGTAGAACTATAGCCACTCTATTAGGCGTCACTAGATATCACATTTTCAGGGCTAGGGGGTAGTATGGAGATAGCATGTCACTATGTCGATTGATGGTAAGGCAACCCAAAACTTCAGTGGCGCAACTCTAGTGGCCAGGAGAGGCATTCCCACAGAAGAATTTGAGGGATTCGATGTTGTGGTAGCTAACGGGAACATTATGACATGCATAAAAAGGGTTCCATAGTTGGAGTTGACAATGGGTAATGACATTGTGACAGATGACTCCTATGTGGTTGAACTAGCAAACACTAATCTCGTATTGGGTGTTCATTGGCTTTATTCTATAGGGGAACACTTGAAGAACTACCAAACAATGGAGATGGAATCCACTACAACAAATGGTAAGAGGATGGATGTGAGGGGCATGTCCTATGGTGCCCCTAAGATTGTTACATCCAAGCCAATGGAAAGCATATTCAGGCATGGTGATGCATCTTGGGCAACAAAGTGTCTAATTACAACACAAAAACCTCTAGATAGCAGTCTGTGTTATCATGTAGCCATTCAGTCGTTGTTGAGCAGACATGACCGGGTTTTAGGGTAGATCCCTTTGGGAATACCTCCTAACAAAGGCTTCGAGCACACCATTGAATTAGAAGAAGGGGCCCAACTCATAATGACTACTCCATACAGGCACCCAAAGAAGTACAAATATGAGATAGAGAAGGCAACCAAGGAGTTATTAGAGATGGGGCATATCATATCGAGTTCCAGTACATTCGCTTCTCCAATAGTCTTGGTTCAGAAGAAGGATGGCACTATGAGGATGTGTATTGACTATCGAGCTATGAATAAGAAAACAATCACAAACATGTATCTCGTTCCCAAGATCGACAAGCTATTGGACGAGTTGCATGGGATAGTATACTTCTCGAAGATTGATGTTAGATCAAGATATAACCAAATCAGGGTCAAGGAGCAGGATGTTCACAAAATGTTAAAATTGGAAACTAGGGCCAAACTCCACATGGGTCATCTTATTTATGACAGCTGATATTATTCTTGGATTCCTCTCTCCGAGAGGTCTAGGATTGATCTAAATATCATCCGATTCTGGCATGTACAAATGAAGTTTGTACACACTCATCTTCACACTTCTCTCTCTCTCTCCCCATTGATTGGGTACAGATTTTTGTGCCTCTCTCTTTCCACACGTCTGAAATTTCAGGAGAGCGAAATTTCAAGAGGCCAAAATTTCAAGAGAGCAGGGCAAAATTTCAGGAGATCGAATTTCTAGACAGTTTAACCATGCGTTAACCAGCAACGTTGACATGTTTGACTGCGTTTTTGGGTGAGGTATTTCTATTTGGGAAGGCCGCATTTCTGGGCACAAAAATCGAGGCCAAACATTGACTTTGACCAGCGTTGACTGCAGCTAGGGCTGAACGCAAGGTTACCTGTTTGACCAGATTTGACTGGGTTGTTTTTGGGTTGTTTTGAGGGCTGATTCATCTTGCTATTTAGAGGCTGAAGTTGACCAATTTGTTGAGGGTCAAATTTGCCCTGTTGACCAACATTGACTTTTCTGGTTAGGGGTCTTTTCCTACTGTTATAAATTATCAGATTTGTAAATTGTACTATCTCTCTCTCTGCTGAATTATTGAAGACTCTATGAAGAATTGATCAAGGGTTTCCCCACATTGTGGCTTGTCCCTCGTTGGTGCCACATCTTGTGTCCTCTTGTCTTGGCTTGTCTTATACTGTTTATGTTTATGTTCTATCTGCATTTTACTATCATGTTGATGTGATTGCTAATCTGAATATTGATATTGGGCTAATAAAGAAATTGAAGTAAAATTGCTCTAAAGCATAGAACATACCATTGTTGCCTAAAATTAACACAAGACGATTGCCTTAGGTTTCATTGTAGAGAGTATGAGTTCTTGGTCATGCCATTTGGGTTGACCAATGTACCTGCCACTGCCACTTTCTAGTCATACATGAACCACATCTTCAACAAACAATTGCGAAAGTTTTGGTTGGTGTTCTTTGGTGATCTCCTTATATACAGTAGGACAGGGGAGGATCACTTGAGGCATTTAGATGAGATATTGGGCATTATGGGGGAGAATTCAATGTATGTCAAGGTGTCAGTAATCCTTGTTACATAAGATTCTTTTCCTTCACTCTTCTTTTTCTTGCCACATTTTGCCCGAACCTCTATGAAATTGGATTACTATGCAGATAGCAACATCCCACCAACTAGTCCAACTCTCCTTAACTGAAATCATTTAGTGAAAATTGCCACACCACTGTGATAACTCTACCGTAGTGACTCCAAGGTAGACATGAAACCTTGAGTTTCAACAACTCTTCTTCTTTTCCTCCTCTCAATAGACATTAAAGAAAGGCACCACGAGAAAGAAATCTTAACGAGTGACAACAGAAAGCACCTTAACACTTCTAATAGAGAACCTACTATCTGGACACCCATGGTTCAGATCTAAGGATTCTTTTCCTTCATTCTTCTTTGTCTTACTACCATTTTGCTCAAACCTCTAAGAAATTGGATTGGTATGTGGATAGCCACATCCCACAAACTAATCCAACCCTCCTTAACAGAAAGCTTTAGAACAAACTTCCACACCACCACGATGACTCTTCTACAGTCCCTAGAAGCTAGGCTAGCAACATTTGAGCTTGAAAAAGCTCTTCTTCTTCTCCTACTCTCTAGAGATGTAAGGCAAGAAACCACTATAAGGTAGTGTGGACCAGTAACAATAGAAAGTACCTTAATGCCTATAACCAAGCTAGCATACTGATAGATATCCAGACACACATCAAACTTGTCTAACGTGGTAAGTGTTTTCCACCTACATTATTGTTAATTCGACCGTGAACCAACCATCCCTTTCCTTGTGATTTTCCTCCATTTCACATCCATAATATGGACCGCATTGCCTATGACAATTCTGATTTAGTCAAATTTGTTGTTATTCGTGCATAATTACCCACATATTTGTGATAATACCCAATTATTTAAAGAAATCCTTGTAATTTAGCGATCTTTTTAGGGATTGGGCATGTTGTTGATGTGTTTATTTTGGCAAGATCCACTTGAACGCCATTGTTGACGCCAAAAAATTGTTTTGGCAGACAATTCGTATGCCTTTTATGGGAGGGAAAGGGAAAATTAGAATCGTACCACCGTTTTAAACCCAATTTTTTCCAACGTTGAGAATTTTACTACGCTAAGTTTAGTCAATTGGAATCAAACCACCATTTTAAGCCCAACTGGTTCCAAGGATGAGAAGTTCACGAGATCAAGTCCTGGTCATTTTTATCTCCGCGATCTTAAAAGGCATATTTAGAATTTTTGAACTAGTTACAAACACGGGAGTCAAACTTTCCATGGCCATTGTTACAATTACACTCCATATGAGCAATAAGAAGGAATAAGAGACAAAAGGAAGTATAAGAAGGAAAAAGAGTCAAAAAGAAGTATTAATTGGAAATGAAATCTCATCATAGGAATATGCCAGAGAGGCCACTGCAATAAGAATTCAGCTATAAGTCTACAATTAAACTTATCTCAATTAGATAGCCATTGAACTAATTAACATCATTGTTTAATGCTAATCACCACAAAGATATTCTAAGACTCATAACTTAAGACATCGAGCAACATATTTCTAGACATTTGGAACAAAATGAAACTTCCACCGACTATAAGTCTTGATCTAAATACAGTGAAAAGAAGAGGTATTCATACTTACATATATCTATAGAGGTACATGGAAGATCTCAAAACACATTATCTACGAAGAGTTTAGGCACCGGAATGCCATGGACTAGATTCCTGACTAGGGCAATCTATCTAAGGTCCTTCAATAGTTTAGGCACTCACGATGCCATGGACTAAATTCCTGACTAGGGCAATCTATCCGGGTGGGACTAAGATGGACTAAAGCTTTCAACCTCTCTAGGTACCATCAGGATTTACTTGCTAACCACCAACCCAGGGATCCAGGTGCATATCCGAGGTCAGAGCTCTATGACCAATGCCACCCTCCCTACTTCGAGATCTAGACATCAATACATAGTGTTGGTTAGATGTCCTCCCAGGCAATGTGTCTTACACCTAAAGCCTCAACTCTCCCGATTATTCCAATTGGTAGAAAATCCTCCCCGATTAAACAAATCGGTAACGAATCTCTCTCGTGTAACCAGCATGCTATCAAACCTCTGAGAGATTTACCTGTACAAACACAACCCCAATCAATAACAAACTTTCAAATCTACATAAGTAAACACAAACCTCCAGGGTCTTTCAGACAACTTGATGTTGCTTCTCTTTATTACAGTAGGACTTTCAAACGAATATTGACCAAAGATTCCTCAATCGTACATCTTCCTTTCCTACTTCACATGCAACAACATATTCTACAATCAAATCCTGCTTTCCTTACCTCAGTAGCCCCTCAAAATGCATTCTCCAATTTCTTCTTTCAAGGTGTCCATCATGACTATGATATGCCCTCCCTCTCAACCAGGGAGATCCCTTTCATCCAATCTCCCTCTTAACTTAGGGAGCTCAACTTCTTTTCTACAACATCAGAGAATCTTTCATGGCTTCCATCCTTCTTATGACCATCATTATTCATATAACTTTCTTCATCATGCTTATCGTATCAACTTTACTTACGAACATCTTCACCATCTTGAATATTATGTATCTGCACAGCTTAGATAGCAAGTACAACCAAATCTATAGAAGCATGAAGTTAATTATATCAAAATCATATAATAAAGGAAGCATTAGACATTAGACATCAAATACCTAAACTTAGTTAGGTTCAAGAAACACATACTTTTTTACTTCAACTACACACTGGCTTTTGTCATAAACCCTAGATTTCATCATCAAGGCTTTGAGCACCTCAATCAAGAGAACAACCTTCATTATATCTAGGGCTTCAATATTTCTTCCAGAGGTATGACATACCCTACTACAATATATTGCAAAACCTAGAAGCAATTCAAACGAATATAGTTTTATAATGCATCCAATAACTTTAGAACTCATATGTTAGACTTCCACTAGGATTTAGTGCAAGATCCTAGATTTCATACATAAGCCCTTTAGCTTCAACAATCAAAACCAATCACAACATAATTTCAGGTTTCAACAACCTTCCATAAATCCCAGATTATCATATTTGAAACAATATTATCATATATTAGAGAATTGAACTTCTACTAAGGTTTAGCTACAAAACCCTAGAATCCACAAACAATATCATCCTAGAATATCAAACTTCGACTAGGGCTTAATTACAAACCCTAGGACATATGACCATCGACAATTAGGTCAACACATATACATATCTAGGACTTCATAATCATGCACAAGCATATCATAACATATAACTGGCATACCCACAAACACATTAAAGTCAAACTTGATCAGGTTAGGGTTTCGTTCAAACAAACACACATAAACCTAGGAATTCATTCCTAAGACATTATCTAAAATAAGGGTCTTGCTTACAAACCCTACCAAACCCTAAATATCTAGGGTTTCAACAAATTACACAACAAACCCTAATTTACCAAAACTTCAAAGGTTTGAGATTTCAGTCATCACTATTCAACCTTAACAAGTTAGGGTTTTCATAACCATACCAAAACCCCAAACATAACATCATCAACACCCCAAACATCAAAAAAATATTTTTTCTAGACTTCATCAGTAACCCTAAGCATTTTAGAGTTTTTCACATTAGCATAGACATACCCTTAGGTTAGGGATTTACAAAGAACCTTTTTAGGGTTCCACAAGAATGATTAGATGTATAAAGAGGGTAGATTTATCTAATGATTAATCACCCGAATAAGAATCTTTATGATTCAAAGGGCTAAACACAACAATATTAGTAATGTGATTCAAATTTCAAAAGATGGTGAACTTACCTTCTATGTTAAGAGAATTTCATAAAGTGTATATTCCAAAAACATACCTAGAGATGTTTCTTAACAAACCTTTTCAGGATTCCTTGAAGTGCTCTCTTTGTATTAAGCCTTGATATTTTATACCTGTAATAAATACTTTCAAGCAAAAGCATGTGATACCAAGAACATGATGTTAATTTTAATCTAGATTTTCTATGCAACAATGGAGGATGGAATCCTAAAAGTCAAGTTATCTTTTCTTCCAATCAACACTAGGAATTTACTTGACATCCTAGATTACCTAAAGACCTTAGAAGATAAGGATTAAGGTTCTTATATGAGTTTTCTATTTGACAGCTAGGGATTACAGTGTTTACCTTGGACTAATTGAAATCTAAAATTAGATATATTGAAATCTAGAGGCTCATTTAAATAAAAGAAAATATATGTACCTCGCATTTTCATACCTTTGATTTGATAGTCCATTAGACTTGTTGCATATGCATTTGATAAGCAAGAAACAATGACAACACTCACTTGATTTCTTTGAGTTGGTTCATTGAATGCCCTCTGTTTGAGGAGACTTCAAAAATCAGATAGTGTCCATATTTTGAATGTGCCTAGGATGACTTGTCCTTTCAGGATCAATCCCTTTCATTCGGATTTTCTGTCTTGGAATATATATCTATATGATAATGCCTTTGTTTTAGTCTTTAGACAACTCAATTTTTCATGGGCTCCTTGACCATTTGTTCCTTGAAACATTAGTTTCATGTCTTCACTCCTTTTTATATAGATTAGGGAGAAACCTTATTTTTCCAAGACTGTTTTTCATTTTTGCCAACAAGGTGATCTTCAACCTTCTTCCACAATAGCTCTGATTCCATGATGAGAAATCCAATAGGGTGGCAAGCTTATTGATTTCTCTTATTATGACATTATCTTGTGATGTTTCATTATTAGTTTTCCTTCTTTCGATTTATCTTTTTGTATCATCAAGACTAATTCCAAACAACAAATAGAAAAGGACACAAGATGTAGGCATGGAAAACCTAGTCAAGAATTATTCCTTTAGTAGATTCAAAACACAATTGAGATGACCAATACCCTCACAACCTAGACCAAATACTTCTTCCATCAAGTCAACCTTGTTACATTATTCTTTAGTTCTGAATCTTGTCTGTAGTATTTCGTTCTTCAGTATGTATTTAATACATCTTTCTTGCATCAATATGATAATCCTTGACAAACTTCAGTGCTATGCCTCAATAATGCTTCGGTCCTCCAAGTAATGACATAGTCCTGTAGTAGGCTTCATGCTTTGATCCTGTATAGGCATCTTATATATGATAACACAGTCTTGTAACAAAATTATGTCTCGGTCCTGTGATGATATCCTTGTCTTCGGTCCAGAGGCAGCGCTTAATATACTTTGGCCTTGTCATCCTTTTCTTTTAGACTCCAGCAATCATATATACTTCGGATTTGTAATAGATTTCGGTCTGATTTCTTTTATCACCTCCATAGGTAGTTATAACTTCAACAAGCTCCCTTTTTCTTCATCGAGTTGCAGACCTGTAATGCAAATTTCCTTCTTCATCGAACTTGTAACAGTTCTGAGATAACTTGGAGTTACAGCCCATAAACTTATCCAATGCTTCAACCTTGTGGACTAATGCTCCTTCACTGTCCAGAAATCCGAGTCACTGTAATCCACCGAACTTGCTTTTCTGAGATACAATGAACTTGTTTTTTGTTCTTAGCTTGTAGAGCGAAGTCTACACACCTATATATAGTTGTCTCCCACTGTAAATGATCCGACTCATGTTTGTTTGAGAAGCCGACTTGTAGAGTATTTGTTTGGAGGCCAACTTTGCAAGGTGACTTGATGCAGGAGTCTTTTGACAAAACAAATTTGACTTTGACTTTAAATAAAAATCCTAAAGCCTACAATGGAGGCTTGACATATGATAATTGACCCAAGCATGAAACCCATGCTTTTAAAAGTCAATTTAATTAATAATAAAATTTATTTTCCATTCTTTTGATAAATATATTTCATTTTGACGCAAGTAGAATTATGAAGATCGAACCTAGTTACATTCTTCAACATGGAGTTCAATTCAAGGTGTTTCTCATTTGTTGATCTGTGGTATGTGTTGGATGTATTTTTTATATGGTTTAAGGTATTATATTGTGATTATTATTTCAATTGCCAGTAGTAGAAACATCTATTGGTACAGGCATCTTGCCTTAGGTGTTGGGTGAGAGTAAATTCTCTAGATCTAGCGAAGTCTGGCAGGTATCTCCAGGGTAACCTCTTGCAATTCTCTTGTTGCATTCTTGCATATCATATGTTCACTATTGGCAATTCTCATCTTTTGTGCTCCTAACATAAGTAACAAGCAAGTTGTGTTCTTTAATTAGCTTTCACAAGATTGATAAGGTTCTAAAGGGTAAAGTTAATGGGCTCATAGAGCATCTTGTTATTGATAAGAGAATTTTTGAGCATCTCTCTTTCATCCCTAATTGTCATATTACATTGATATTGGTGCTCTAATCAATTCACAAGTAGCATTGATCTCTAAAGGACATTTTAAGGAGCAAATATACTTGGCATCATTGTGTTGATAAGGTCTCAAATTGGAAATTGGCATAGCATATTTCTCTTTTTGATCTCTAATTAGTAAGTGCTATTGTTCATTGACCATTGGGAAATTGGTTCATTTATTGATCCTAATAAATAAAAGAGCTATCTGTCATTATTTCATTTAGAGCATTGTTTTATCTAAGAACATTGGTTTATTGAGAATTGCTAATTGTGCTAAATCAAATTGTCTTGCTTCATTTAATATTGTCTTTAAGTTGCTCTCTTGAATTGTTCTCGTCATTCTTGAGACATCTTAATACATCTAACAATCTTGTTGAAGCAACTCATTCATCCTTTTGCATTTTTAATTCTAAGATAGTTTTGCATCTTAAAATTTACCTCCAAGCATAAGCTTGGTTGATAGAAAGATAGGGCCACCCCGCTTTGTTGGCTTGCGATGCTTGACCCTTGCACTAAGGTTAAAACAAGTGACCTTGCAGTTCTTTTGTGGGCAATCCCTTGTAGGAACAGAGGCACTTGGGTTGTTAGAAGTCCACGGAAGGTATCGTTAATGAGGCCTTAGCCTCCTTCCCTTGGACTTCTTTCTACAACCTTCTCGCAAGACTTGCTTCAAGACGGATGCATTGAGAATTATCACCTAGGATAGGCATTCTAACTAAAATGAATCAAGAGCTTGCATCTCACTTAGTTTTAGCTATTGAATTTCATATAGGATAGTTTCTTATCCTAGCAGCAACTGTTCATCTGGTAACTTGGTATCTTAATTCATATTGTGCAAGTAATTTGACTCCTAGGGCATTGATCTTTAATCAATAAATTTAATAAGTCTAATCAAGTTGTGCTAAATAATCAAACTTTCCAATTATCCTTAACCAAGTCGCTAGGCCATTCAGTTGTGTCTCCTGAATTCATCATCTTATCCATAGAGACTACCCCCCTTAGCCTACTATAGGGAGACAGCTTAAATGGAGAGGGTCAGGATCAAAGTGACAATCCCTGCCCTGAGTGTTGTTCGCAATTATAGTGTACAATTTGGGCGATAACAGTATTAATAAACAAAACTATTATATTGGTTGAATTTATTTGTTGTGATATTTTGTTGTGGGTATACTGGTTGATTTGCTTGTCTAGAAAGAGGAGATTTTACAGTGGTATCAAAGCGAAGGTTTTCCTTCCAGCCTGTGAGTGCATTCTATCTTGATGTCTCTAGATGATAAGGAATACAACGGCTACAGGAAACAGAGAAAGGGTGATAACCATCTTCACTCAGAATCAAAGGAACACATGAGGGACATGAACGAACCACTCGATGGAAGCACTATGAATATTCCAAATGACCTTGCGAAGGGGCAACAACAGTTGGTTCAACTTATAACAAATAATCAAGGGAACCAAAACAAAGCCAACAACAATGGTTCACGAGAATCAAATGGTAACAAGGGGAAGTTGGAACCATGTTGAAGGGAGCAACACCCATATCCTAGTTCAAAATAACCCTCGGACAGTGAGGGGAGTGACTCCTAGACCTCTCTTACCTTAGTTCTTGGAATAACAGCCAGTAGGAAATAAAGGATAACAAAGACTTGGTGAAGGATTCTCTGATTATTTGAGGGAGTATTAGGCTCTTAGTGAAGAGTTTCATGGAACCATGTCCTTACAAGATTTTTGTACCATTAAATACAGGAACGGGCCAAGAGAATACAATAGGGGCTCACAAAACTATGATCTTCCGGGAAAGTTGGGGAAATTGTCCATTCCTTCTTTTCATGGTTCATCCAAATGCACTGCCAGACATGGGTTCAAAAGTTGGACACATATTTCCAACTCAACCCTCTATTGGAGATAAAGGCCATCAAATTTTCTATAAGGGAGAAGCTCATGAGTGGTGGTACAATGGGCTAGTCACTTTGGGGCATTTGAGCATTACTTCATACCTAGACTTCACACAAAGGCTAATGACCGTTTTGATAAGGACCCAAAGATACATTTCAGAGAGTTGGCATAGCTCAAACAAACAAGTATAGCAAATGCTTACATGTCAAAACTTCAAAGGCTCACAATGTTGGTGACAAATGAGTCAAAGCACAGACTGATTACGCTATTCATTGAAGGATTATTTGAACCCCTATGTGGTTGGGTTAAGGACTTCAAAGCAAAATCTCTATAGGATGTTATCATCAGAACCCGAGACAAGGAGGATGTAGTAACAAATAATAAATTCTCTCCCAAACCTTTCCTTCCTCAAAAGAACAAAGACAAGAAGCCCTTCTAGAAGGAGTGGACCGAGAAAGACAAATTGGATGATGAGACTCGGAAGAAACTAAGAAGGAAGAAACTCTACTTTAGTTGTAAGGAGCCTTGGGAACCAGGTCACAGGTGCATGGGGAAGGGCAAGGTGCATTACATAGAGGTGCTCTCAAATAGTGAGGAGGTAAAGGAGGCAAGATAGGTTCATGGCGATGAGCATAGCGGTACAGAGGATGAGCAACCACATGTGGAGACTAAGGGTAGAACTATAGCTGCTCTAACAGGCGTCACTAGATATCACATTTTCAGGGCCAGGGGAGTAGTATAGAGATAGCATGTCACTTTGTTGATTTATGGTAGGGCAACCCAAAACTTCATTGACACAACTCTATTGGCTAGGAGAGGCATTCCCACATAAGACTTTGAGGGATTAGATGTTGTGGTAGCTAACGAGTACATTATGACATGCACAAAAAGGGTTCCGCAGTTGGAGTTGACAATGGGTAACGACATTGTGACAGATGACCTCTATGTGGTTGAACTAGCAAACACTAATGTCATATTGGGTGTTCATTGGCTTTATTCTATAGGGGAACGCTTGAAGAACTACCAAACAATGGAGATGGAATTGACTACAACAAATGGTAAGAGGGTCGCTGTGAGGGGCATGTCCTATGGTGCCCCTAAGATTGTTACACCCAAGCAAATGGAAAGCATATTCAGGCATGGTGATGCATCTTGGGCAGAAAAGTGTCTAATTACAACACAAAAACCTTTAGATAGCAGCCTGTGTTATCATGTGGACATTCAATCGTTGTTGAGCAGACATGACCTAGTTTTTGGGTAGATACCTCAGGGAAGACCTCCTGACAAAGGCTTCGAGCACACCATTGAGTTAGAAGAAGGGACCAAGCCTGTAGTAACTACTCCATACAGGCACCCGAAGAAGTTCAAAGATGAGATAGAGAAGGAAATCAAGGAGTTGTTAGAGATGGGACATATCAGATCCAGTTCCAGTCCATTCGCTTCTTCAATAGTCTTGGTTAAGAAGAAGGATGGAACTATGAGGATGTGTATTGACTATCGGGCTATGAATAAGAAAACAATCAAAAACAAGTATCTCATTCCCAGGATCGACAAGTTGTTGGACGCGTTTCATGGCGTAGTATATTTCTCGAAGATTGATCTTCGATCAAGATATCACCAAATCAGGTCAAGGAGCAAGATGTTCATAAGACGACTGCCTTAGGTGTCATTGTGGGGAGTATGAGTTCTTGGTCATGCCATTTGGTTTGACCAATGCACTTGCCACTTTCTAATCCTACATGAACCACATCTTCAACAAGCAATTGTGAAAGTTTTTGTTGGTGTTCTTTGATGATCTCCTTATATACAGTAGGACATGGGAGGATCACTTGAGGCATTTAGATGAGATATTGGGTATTATGGGGGAGCAGTCATTGTATGCCAAGGTGTCAAAATGTGAATTCGGTCTAACAGAGATTCTATATTTAGGCCATGTGATCAGTGCATAGGGGGTGTAGGTACATTAGGAGAAGATCCAAGCCATATTGGATTGGCCACCGCCTAGGACCCTTATAGAGTTGTAGGGATTCTTTGGATTATGCAGCTATTATAGGTGCTTTGTTAAGGGGTTTTCGCAGTTGGGTGCACCCTTAACAAATCTTATGAAGAAAGGGGAATTTAGGTGGACAAAGGAAGCTCAACAAGCATTCAACAAGCTCAAGGAGGTGATGAGCACTTGTCCAGTATTGGCACTTCCCGATTTCACTCAACCCTTTGTGCTTGAGTGTGATGCTTCGGGAGATGTAGGAGTTGTATTGATGTTGAATAGACATCTGATAGCGTTTGAGAGTTCGAAGCTCAAGGAACCCGAGAGGCTCTACTCCATCTACGACAAGGAGATGCTCACCATTATGCATGCTTTGGAAAAGTTCAAACAATATTTGATAGGTGGCAGATTTGTGGTTAAGATTAACCACAACAATTTGCGGTATTTCTTGGAACAGAAGGACCTGAATGAAAAGAAACAAAAATGGGTAAGAAAGATATAGGTTTATGTTTTTGACATTGAGTATATGAAAGGAAAGAAAAATATAGTTGCTAATGCCCTTGCCAGGAAACCGACAACATGTTCCCTTGTGGAGATTTCATTTGATTGGAAATCACACCTGCTGATGAAATATTCAAAGAATAAGTTTGCTTGTGAGTTGATGGATGGTCACATTCAGGATGACAGGTACAGAGTGGTGGAGGAAATCATCTTCTACAAGGACAGAATATATTTAGTCCCTAAGTCCACACTTAAGGAGAATATATGAGGGCTACTCATGACACACCTTTGGTAGGGCACCATGGGTACTTCAAAACTTACAGATTGATTAGAGAGAGATTCTCATGGAAGGATCTCAAAGATGATGTGTTGCGACATGCGATTGAATGTATGACTTATCAGCAAAACAAGTCAGAGCATACTCATCCTGTAGGTTTATTGCAGCCTTTGCCCATTCCAAAACAGAAGTGGGAGAGTGTGTCAATGGATTTCATCATAGGTCTACCAAGTTGCAAGGCCGAGATTGCATTTGTGTAGTCATTGATCGATTGATCAAATTCGCGCATTTCTTCGCAATTTCAACAAAGTATAAGGAAGCACATGTGGCAGAGTTGTTTTTTTAGGGAGGTGTTTAGGCTCCATGGGCTACCTAAGTACATTGTCAGTGATCAGAACAATAGGTTTCTTAGTGCATTTTGGCAGGAGTCGTTCAAATTGGCTAGCACCAAGTTAACTCCTAGTACCAGTTATCACCCTCAGATGAATGGCCAAACAGAGATTGTGAACAAATGGATTGAGGGTATTTGCGTAACTATGTGTTAGGACAACAAAAGGCTTGGATTAAGTGGTTGCATCTAGGAGAACATTGCTACAACACCACTTACCACATGTCCATTGGTATGACCCCATTCTGAGCATTGTATGGCTATGATGCTCCTTCATTTGTGGATTTGGCATTTGGGGATAGCAGGGCTCCCAAAGCCAAATATTATATACAAGAAAGCCAATATATCCTTAAGAACTTTAAGGAAAATTTGCAGGTTGCACATAACAAACAGAAGATGTATGCAGACAAGCACAAGGTTGAGTGTTGTTTTGAAGTAGGAAACTTGGTTTTCTTAAGGTTGCAGCAATGTAGACTATCTTCTCTGAAGAAAAGTGGTACAGAAAAGTTGAAACCTTATTTTTATGGTCTGTATAGAGTAATTAGGAGAGTTGGGGAAGTAGCTTATGAGCTTGAGCTATCTGAGAGGAGTAAGATTCATAATGTTTTTCATGTATCATGCCTCAAGAATGCATTGGGGCAACGGGTTATTTCTTCAGTAGAGTTACCCCCACTGGACGAGGAGGGGCAGTTGGTATTGATTCCTAAGGAGATTTTGGAAGTTGGGGATAGGAAATTGAGGAGCAAAGTGATCAAAGAGTATCTTATCAGGTGGAAATACTTGCCAATGGAGGACGCTACGAGGGAAAGAGAGCATATTTTCCAAGATCCTAGTTTGCAGTTGCTTAAGGGAAAGTAATCTCAAAAAGGGAGGACTATAATGACCCTCTCTTAATGATCACTCCATGCCAAAAAAATAATTATAAAAGAGAGACCAATGGTATTCTAATGACCCATGGTATTTTGATGATAAAAGAGAGATTGGAGCTCACTCTTTGGGCATGCATAATCATTTCCTCATATCGATTTGGAGAGCTCTTGTGGCTTTGGAGTGCTAAGGGTGAAACCCTTGAGCGAATTAGTTTTGGTGGTGAAATAAATCCACCCTAGTTGATCAAAAGGAAAGATCACTCAGATCTTTCACAAATATTTATTGCTAAAGATTCATCTCATTGCTAGGTCGTCGGTATAGCCAAAGATTGTGGGATTTTTGGGAGGTTGTATTTTCCATATGCAGTTTGTATTTTCTCAGTAGTTTGAGCCATCATTTGCTAGGCCATGAGCTTCAAAAGGGAGGGTCGAACCAGCCTCAAATCTGCTCTAGTATAGTAATTTACAACAGTGTAAAGAGACATTTCAGCATTGTCATCATCATCTATTTTTTGAGCAAATTGTGCCATTAGCCATAGATGTTTATGGGCTTCCAAAAATATATTTTTGTAACTCAAAAGGCTGCTCCAACATGTAATTCCAGGTCAAATTAATAAAACATATCAGAATATATTGGTTGAGTTTGTTTGTTGTGGTATTTTTGCTTGTGGTATGATGGTTGAGTTATTTGTTTAAAAAAAAGAGATTTTACAATGGTATTAATAAACAAATCTATTATATTGGTTGAATTTATTTGCTGCGATATTTTGTTTTGGGCATATTGGTTGAGTTGTTTGTCTAGAAAGAGGGGATTTTACATATTCTATTGATTTGATTGATGTCGAGTTGTATGCACATAAATTTTCATCTTTGCACATGATTTGCAACTATCTTGATACAAGGAGTTGGTTATAACAACTATCAACTTCCATTGGCACATATTCCTATGGAGTTGATGTTATAGAGAGGACAACAACTTGGATGTTTACCCCTTATTCATGCCCCTTGGTCTCTGTATTCAACCACTCTTCAAAAATAGTGCTCTAACCTTACCACTTCCTTTCAACAAAATGAGTTAAATTAAATCGTGTACTGTAGTGTTTTCTTTATTACAGATTAGGATCTAAGTATTATTTTCCTTCACTCTTCTTTTTCTTGCCACATTTTGTCCGAACCTTTATGAAATTGGATTGCTATGCAGATAACAACATCCCACCAACTAATCCAACTCTCCTTAACTAAAATCTTCAGTGAAAATTGCCACGCCACTGTGATAACTCTAACACAGTGACTCCAAGGTAGACAAGAAACCTTTAGCTTCAACAGTTCTTCTTCTTTTCCTCCTCTCATTAAACATTAAATCAAGGCACCATGGGAAAACAATCATAACGAGTGACAACAAAAAGCACCTTAACACTTCTAATAGAGAAGCTACTATCTAGACACCCATGGTTCAGATCTAAGGATTATTTTCCTTCATTCTTCTTTGTCTTACTACCATTTTGCTCAAACCTCTAAGAAGTTGGATTGGTATGTGGATAGCCACATCCCACCAACTAATCCAACCCTCCTTAATAGAAAGCTTTAGAACAAACTTCCATACCACCACGATGACTTTTCTGTAGCCCTGTTGTAGAAACTGCAACACCCTCCAAAATTTTGGCCCGCATCCAAATTTTGAAGCCTTCCTTGGTTTTCTCCTTGATGGTCGCAAACACTCGGGCTCATCCTATGAGATCTTGTTGAGTTTTCACACCCTCTTCGCTTAATCGATCACCAGTCGTCTTTTGGCATGTTGATCGCTATGTCATGCTTGTGAGTTTGTTCTGGCATTTTGAAGGTTTGTCTTTGTGTGTATGAGTTGTTTTCGCTCTGTCAACATCGGTCGCACTCACACACTAAGTTGTAAACACTGTCGCACAAGTGTCGTCATGGTCGTTCGAAGACATATTTCAACTATCGCTCTCAACCTTCAAGTCAGTCTCACTGAGCACATGTTGTCTTGTTGGTTTGAGGTGTCTTGTCATCGAGTCGTGCTAAGTGTGTGATCACATTGTCGTGTCTGCACGAGTACACTTTCTTTCACACTTAGTCAATTTTCCTGAAAATCTGTCGACCGAACAACCCTCTGTCAACCAGACCCGATCTCAGTGACCTTGCACTACTGCCCAGAACTACGCAGAGATTGAGGTTGTCCTCCAGGTAGCCTGCTCTGCACAATTCTGGAAATGAGCCAGCTGACTGACTCCCAGAACTGCGCAGAAGTTGTCCTAGAAGCCGATCCACTTTGTGCTTCCCGCAAGACCTCCCATCAAGCCTCCCGCTAGTCAACCGGAGAAAGAACTTGAGTTGTGACCCTGGGCTGTATTGAGCTCCAAAATTGCACAGAGTTGTCCTTCCCTACCCATCTTACCCGCTCTGCAACCAGCTCAGGAATTGTGCAGAGTTGTCTTGTCCTGCCCTTCCTTCCCACTCTGCAACCAGCCCAGGAATTGCGCAGAGTTGTCCTGCCCTACCCATCTTACCCGCTCTGCAACCAGCTTAGGAATTTCACAAAGTTGTCCTATCCTGTCCTTCCTTCCCGCTCTGCAACCAGCCCAGGAATTGCGCAGAGTTGTCCAACCAGCGCAGGAATTGCACAGAGTTGTCCTGAACAGCCCTTCTTCCCTGCTTTGCAACCAGCTCAGAAACTGCGCAGAATTGTCCGGGCACGGACTGCCTCTCAGGATTGCGTAGTTTTGACCAGCAGCTCCCACAGCCCGACTTTGTGCTCCAATAGAAAACAGCGTAGATTTTTCTACCAGTGCCTCTTGTTGCCCGCACTGTCTTCCCCAGAGAAATTGTGCAGATCCCAACTGGATGACCTGCCCAGTGCTCCCTTGGAAAATTGCGCAGATTGGCCCAACAGCTCCCCGACACCTTGCCTGGCCTTCCTCCCAGAAACTGTGCAATTCTGCCTCCCAGCTGGGTTTTGCCCCACAGTTGTCACTTGTGTCTCGAATTGCAAAAATTTGTCTCCCAATGACATCTGCATGGTTTTTCCCGACAGTGCTCCGGAGCCTCGCATCCCGGCTTGTGTTATGCTCCCGTAGTTTCAATGCCTTGTCCCTCTCTTGGTCACCTGCACCGAAATGGAAAACAATGCATCATGATAGACTAGGAGATTTTTGGATTTGATGTCGTCTTGTCATGAGTGATTGCAGGAATAGGTACATCGATGAAACATGGCACGACGACGAACAGGATGGAAAAGAGGCGCATGCTAGAAGACTTTCTCGCAGTCGAACGAACACATGAAGCACATCAAGCAAGCGAGTGAAAGGGACACATTCACATGCACCATCAAGAAAAGACCAAGACCATCGAAGACCCCGCACACTTTGCCATGCGAAGGTGAAGACATGTTACACCGAGAGCATATCATCACTCAGCAGCACAACAACTCGACACAGACACCACAGTCAGCCAGTACATGTTAGTAGTGTCATGTCGAGTTGTGTCATGAGTTGTCTCAGCCACATCACTACTATGGGCCATACTTGTTGTAATTAATGTAATGTAAAGTGGAAGTCCAAGAGACCGACATATCAAATCGAAGAGTCATGTAAAGTTGAAAATTCATGAGGGAAGTCGAAGAGTCACAAGGGCCAGTTATACCCCTTTGGCTATATATACCCCCTCATTGTATGAGCAAAGGCTTTTCACCTTGGCTCCTCCCACATAGCCTTGAGAGTCTGTAGTTTGTTCTTTGAGGAGTGAGGAGTGGCTCCAATGTCCCCACTATTGGGACTAGTGATATATGGTGTACAGATGTGTCTTGGATCTTTTGCTTAATTTAGAAGCCTGTCTCAGGCCAACACATTTTCACGCATGTTTTGTATCCATTTGTAAGACTATTCTTTAAACATTTGTAATGCATGTTTGTTTAACCTGTACTAAGATAGTTGAACTACTTCGGTTATTTTAATACTCATATTGTTGAAGATGTGTTGTATTGTCTATCATTGTTATCCCGTCCATGTGGACTACTCCACTGGACATTAGACAAACCATCTTTTTGTTGAAGTTTCTAATTTTACTTAGTTTAGAAACCCTTCATGCACTTATTCTGATTTATTCCTACCTACTTGTTATTTTTCTTTAACAAGTTATTTACAAAGTAAATACTGAAAATAAACACCAATGCATGCTCAACATATTATAGATCAGCAACTAAAAGAAACAAGAACAAACACACCATATGACACCATTATTTTTGGACCAATGTCCCCGGAAAAACCCAAGGTGGGAAAATCGATGCAGCTATCTGAGGGTTTTCTTATTAAGCAGTATCAAAGTACAATCTGGGTGCCGAAACTGGCCTACCCAACAAAGAATTTCCTTAGCAACTATACCTCACATTTTGAGAGAAACCTCCTGGCTGAAACCCCAAAAAATCCTTCCGGCAGCTCCTCAGCACAAAACTGCTCTACAACCCCAACGTCTGCCCAAACTGGACTGTGTCAGCCCCTCTCTGTCTCACACTGGCCCTATGTCAGCCTTTCTAGGCCTGCATCAGCCACAAGAGGCCTTGCATCAGCTCTGGGAGCCTCTATGTCAATTGCGTTGGCCGCTCTAGTGCTCTGCGCAGCACTTGGATGCCTCACGTGGCCCTGCGTGAGCCCTTGCTAGCTCTACGTCACCCTCCTTGGATGCTGCGCTGCTCTCCCGGCACAATCTCTGCCTTCTATGTTTCTCTGTACTCAATGCCCCTCAGCTACTCTCCCGATCACTGATTCTACCTCTCTTAGCAAACCCCGCTCTAGAGAATAGAATGACTGATCACTCTAGTGTCCTCTCCAAGTGACCCTCAAGCCTCCTCTTATACTTTTCCTATTGACATCTCAACGGCCGAGATTAAGTCCCTAATCAACGGTTAAGATTAGATTTAGCTTGATCCATGTCTTTTGGACCACTCTAACACAGATTCATATTAATACACATTAATATTTTATTTTTCCGAAGTTTAGACTTAGGGACTCCATTAAAAATATTAATTATTTTAATATCTCTTGATCTGTTTAGAATCTGCCCAAACCCTTTCTTGGTATTGAAGATCTCATGTGCCCCAACCTCTCCACCAAATTTCGTGGCTAGAGCACATCCGATGCTACCCCAAATCAACACTCACTCTTAGCGAGGATTGTGCTCTAACAATACTCCTCACTGAGTATTACTCTGATCATCCGGCATCGGTACCTGTACTAATGCTAGGTCTTCCTACCCAACATCCTTTGCACTGTTGCATCCTGTACTGTTGCCCATGGTTCTGCCACTGCCACTGTTGCATCTGTACGATAGCTCCCTCTGCATCCGTGCTGCTACTGGTCCTTTCTCCCGGTACTGCATCCGCACTGCACCTCCTCTCATCATGTTGCATCGTGCTGCCCACTGCTGCACTGCAACTCAGTTACTGAGAAGTAAATAATTGATCTCCCAATCTGACCTCCCTGTTGGGCTAGAGACACCCACTGATGCTGAAGCTCCCTCTGTCGCTGACAAGTGCTCCCCCTTTGACCTCTGCACTGCTGCAACAAATCCCTGCATCTCGCATCGTTGCACACCTCTCTATGCCATCCTGCATTGGTGACACACTCCTATGCCTCTCGCACTGCTGAAGCCTGCTAGCCTCGCGTTGTCTCGGGACTCCTGCACTGTAGCTCTCTCTGCCACTCCATTTGCATTTGTCTCTACTCACTTAGCTAGTCCCGCTACTCCTCGTCGGGGCTCCCATAGCAAGGTCTAATCCAAGAGGCTGGGTACCTCAAGGATCCTACCCCTTCTCACCTGTAGTCCATCTGATTACAACTTGATGTCTCCCCACTTCCGCTCAAGTGGCGTGTGTGCACTCATGGCACAGTCATCGTCTGTCAAAACTTCCTTCTCTACCCGTGTTGGCGCTGCCTTAGTCTTGGAAGACTCTCCCTTACTCTTCTTCCTTGGGCACTGGGTCGCATAATGACCCATCTCCCCATAGTGGAAGCACTTGATCTTGGAGAGATCTTTTTTCTTCCGCTTCTCCTGCTTTCCCTCAGATGCTAGGGCCACATCCTCCTCCTGCTTGACTTTGATCACTTTGCTACTGCTACCTGTCTTCGACCGCCGTCTGATCTCTTCCTGGCGAAGAGCTGCCCACATCTCGTCCCAAGGTAGGAGAGTCCCTCTGCCCAGGATACTCTAGACAAACACTTCCCAATCTTCTGAGACAGCATTCAGGGTTGTCCTCACCATAAGCTCCTGATCCGGTGTCGCTCCTATAGCAGTCAACTGGTCTCAGATCTCATTCAGTCCTCCGAGGAAGGTGTCAATCGATTGACCCTTCTTCATCTGATACAACCTCATCTAGTTCTCAAGTAGCATTCTTCTCTGCACAGAAGTATGTTGGTACAAGTTCTTGAGAGCCTCCCACATCTCAACTGTCGTTTCCTTCTCAGCTATGTGTGGTACCACATGATCCTTGACCCCGTCAAGGATAATGCACTTGGCCCTCGCCATCGGCTCTTCATACTTGTCGTTATCAGTGGGGTTGACTGGGATAACTATAACCTTCAAGGCAAAGTTCTTGACACGATTCCTGTCAAGCACTGATAAGATTATGGCCTTCCAAACTGCGAAGTCCGATGTTCCGTCCAATCTATCCTGATCTCTTACCCCATGTAGTGCCATGATGCTCCTCTACTTCCCTCCTGGAAGTTCTCTGTTCAACTCCTCTAAGTCTCTACTTCCCGTCTGGAAGTTCTCTTCTGGACTCCCTCTAAGTCCTGATTTCCCTCCTGGAAATCCTTCTGCTGCTTGTCGAGATGCCCCCTACTCTGATCGTCTTGTGCAACTGTACTGCTGATCCAGGTTCCTCGGCTAGAAACCCTCGGTAACAACTCCTATGGCCCTACTCTGTCAGGTACTGTTATGACTACAGTACCTCACCAACTCCACTCTCCAATATTTCTGCAGCCTTCTAGACTCCAACAACTGCGTTAGCCCCTCTCTGCCTCACGCTGGTCTACGTCACCCTAAATGGGTCTGCGTAAGCCCTGGGATGCCCTACGTCAGCAACGCTGGCCTCTCTGAGGCTCTGCACAGCTCCCGACTTCTTCTGCATGGCTCTGGCTAGCTCTGCGTCACACTTCTTGGCTTCTGCGCTGCTAGAAACTGTTGTCACCTCGGGATAGCTGTTTTTTGCTGCTATTGCTCCGCTCGGTTGATGTCTTTTAGTCCTCCTGTGATCTGCAATCACACTCTGATACCATGTTGAAGTTTCTAAGTTTACTTAGTTTAGAAACCCTTCATGCACTTATTCTGATTTATTCCTACCTACTTGTTATTTTTCTTTAACAAGTTATTTACAAAGTAAATACTGAAAATAAACACCAGTGCATGCTCAACATATTACAAATCAACAACTAAAAGAAACAAGAATAAACACACCATATGACACCATTATTTTTGGACCAATGTCCTCGGAAAAACCCAAGTTGGGAAAACCGATGCAACTATCTGAGAGTTTTCTTATTAAGTAATATCAAAGTACAATCTGGGTGTCAAAACTGGCCTACCCAACAAAAAATTTCCTTAGTAGCTATACCTCACAGTTTGAGAGAAATCTCCTGTGTCTCACGTTGGCCTTGCGTCAACCTTTCTAGGCCTGCATCAGCCCCAAGAGGCCATGCGTCAGCTCTGGGAGCCTCTATGTCAGCTGCGCTGGCCCCTCTGGTGCTCTGCGCAACACTTGGCTGCCTTTGCGTGGCCCTGTGTGAGCCCTTGCTGGCTCTGCGTCACCATCCTTGGCTATTGCGCTGCTCTCCCGGCATAATCTTTGCCTTCTCTGTTTCTCTGTACTCAATGCCCCTCAGCTGCTCTCCTGATCACTGATTCTACCTCTCTTAGCAAACCCCACTCTAGAGAATAGAATCACTGATCACTCTGGTGTCCTCTCCAAGTGAGCCTCAAGCCTCCTCTTATACCTTTTATGTTGACATCTCAACAGTCGAGATTAAATCCCTAATCAACGGCTAAGATTAGATCTAGCTTGATCCACATCTTTTGGACCACTCTAACACAAATTCATATTAATACACATTAATATTTTATTTTCCCTAAGTTTAGACCTAGGGACTCCATTAAAAATATTAATTATTTTAATATCTCTTGATCTGTTTAGAATCTGCCCAAACCCTTTCTGGGTGTTGGAGATCTCATGTGCCCTAACCTCTCCACCAAATTTCGTGGCTAGAGCACATCCGATGCTACCCCAAATCAACACTTTGTGTATTTCTTGGTGTTAACGATTGCCACCCCTGTGTGGACTATTCCACTAGATGGTGTACGTGTTTTCCCTTGAACTTTGGTTTTCACGACTGCCGCATCCACAGTGAACTATTCCGTTGGATATTGGACAGACCCTTCTTCTTGTTCGTGTGTGTTTCTTCCTAGGTTGGGACTATTCCCTCTCATCAAGAGGCTCACTTTACCTCTCCCTTTTGACAATGAGAGAACCCGAACATAGAGTTACAATAATCACTCACTAGGCACACTCACCTCGCTTTCTTGAAGTTACAAGCATAACACTCTCATGTGCTGAACAACAAGAGCTAAGGCAAATCTCTAAGATAATGGCAACTAGGCCATCATACCAGATGGGACTCCAACACCAAACAGTGTGAAGTCTAGTTGGGACTTCATACCGAGGAGATCCCTTGAATGTTGGCGGGTCTAGCACCATCAACAAGCCCCTATAAGCTAGGCGAGCAAAATTTGAGTTTGAAAAAGCTCTTCTTCTTCCGCTACTCTCTAGATATGTAAGACAAAAAACCACTAGAAGGCAGTGTTGACCAGTAACAATATAAAGTACCTTAACGCCTTTAACCGAGCTAGTATACTGATAGATATCCAGACACACATCGAACTTGTCTAACGTGGTAAGTGTTTTCGACCTACATTATTGTTAATTTGACCGTGAACCAACCATCCATTTCCTTGAGCTTTTCCTCTATTTCACATCCATAATATGGACCGACTTGCCTACGACAACTCTGATTTAGTCAAAGGTGTTGTTATTCGTGCATAATTACCCACATATTTGTGATAATACCCAATTATTTAAAGAAATCCTTGTAATTTAGCAAGCTTTTTAGGGATTGGGCATATTGTTGCTGCGTTTATTTTGACAAGATCCACTTGAACCCCATTGTTGACGCCAAAAAAATTGTTTTGGCAGACACTTCGTATGCCTTTTATGGGAGGGAAAGGGAAAATTAGACGTACCACCATTTTAAACCCAATTTTTTCCAACGTTGAGAATTTTACTCCGCTAAATTTAGTCAATTGGAATCGAACCACCGTTTTAAGCCCAACTGGTTCCAAGGATGAGAAGTTCACGAGATTAAGTCCTGGTCATTTTTACCTCCGCGATCTTAAAAGGCATATTTAGAATTTTTGAGCTAGTCACAGACACGGGAGTCAAATTTTCCATGGCCACTGTTACAATTACACTCCATACGAGCAATAAGAAGGAATAAGAGACAAAAGGAAGTAATAATTGGAAACGAAATCTCATCATAGGAATATGCCGGATATGCCATGGAAGTAAGAATTCAGTTATAAATCTACAATTAAACTTATCTCAATTAGACAGCCATTGAACTAATTAACATCACAGTTTAAAGCTAATCACCGCAAAGATATTCTAAGACTCGTAACTTAAGACATCGAGCAACACATTTCTCGGCATTTGGAACAAAAAGAAACTTCCACAGACTATAAGTCTTGATGTAAATACAGTGAAAAGAAGCATACCGTTATTATCCTTCGGCGTTACTGTTGAGACGCGATGTACGCAGGAATTTCGAAATTTTCTCCAAACAGACTGCAATTCGAAAGATCTTGTCACAACTTTTTCCTGGAGTTGCAAAACTGCTGGTAAAATAAACAGCCTAAAACAAAGAAATGTGCATAGAATTGATATCAGAATTGGGATGTTTTAACATGAAAATTAGCTGGCATAGCAGCATACAGTGAAATGGACCTACGATCTCGCATGGTTGGTGGACAGCGAGATCTCGCCCCCAGTTTTTAAAAAGTAGAGTTTTATTCGACGTCATAATTTAGATTTACCGAAATGCAGAAGGAAGGTAGTTGGTGTGCATTTTGGACGTAACTTCTCGAGGACGATTTCCAATCTGTTTGATGGAACATTCCAACTGTATTCAAATTATTGCATTGGTTGTCTGAGTGATATTAATCATTTATGCATTGGTTGTTTCAATGATATTAATAATTTATAAGGTATTATTTATGGTAAATTAAACGACCGTATAGTTTACAATTTTGTTAGGAATTTTTGCAAGATTTTGAAAAAACGCCTCATAATTTAGGTTATAGTTCTCAAATCTTTGAGATAACCCGAATCCATTTTTGCCCTTAAAAGTTTATTTAAACATTTTCTAATCAATTTGTTTGAAAAAAAAAAAAAAAACAAAATTTAACTTCAAAACGTTTCTTAATAACACTGAATCAATTTTTGCCATTAAAAAATTATTTAAACACTTTCTAGTAAGATTTTTAAAACAAAATTCACCGGATTGGCGAGACTGACAAAAACGGTAAAGAAATAAAATGAAATGATATTTTAAGGTCCACTATGAGACTATTAGTTCCTTGACTTTTGCAATTCAATCATTTTTTATTTAAAGTGATGATGATAATAACATGTTCTCATAACTTTCTTTGATGCCTTTGAATACATCACATTCCAAAATGAAATGTTTTTGCTATTCCACAGCGCAAATGTGCAAAATGTACACGCCCGTTCTTCTCAAGCTTCTTTAGGCCTTTTCCACCGTCTTTCACACCAAAGTTGATGTGAGTTGGTTCTTAATTGAGCAATAAGAACCTTTGCCCTCCACGAAATGTTAGTTCCAATGAACTCTTTTTGTTGTAGATCACACGTAGGGTTGAATTCCTCAATGTAATATTTCTTCTTTCTACCCAACTCTTTTCCCATACCTTTTTACAAAACTTCTCCATAACAAAATCCTTTAGCTCCTTGCTATTTGTGGGACAGGCATTGAGGTAGATGTTCCATTTTTACATCCACGTGTAGTTTTGTTTCATCCATGTTTTCTTTCTTTCACTCATGCCTTCATTGAAGATAACATTATGCCATCTACCTACTCTCATTTGTTCAATTCTTTTTAGATATCTTATGAGCTGCTCCATAGCAATTGCTTCATAGAAGTTGCTCTGTTTCACTCAACATTAACTCATAAGGTACTGAAAAGCTTAAAAGATTAGATTGCAGGTATTAATTTAAAATTAGTAAAATTTTGAATTGAAACTTTTTGAATGGTTAAATTAACGTGATGATGTTTTCATTATTTTGAATATTATTTTATTGCGTTTATGATTATATTCATAAATTTTATTAATATATGATAGATTTAAATATAATTTTATATTGATGTTGATATTGGAGGTTTAGATTTTTATAAATATATATATGGTGAATAATTATAAATATATATATAAAATAATTGTATTTTAAATTTGTAAAAAATTAAAATTAAATTTTTTTGAAATGTTGAATGTGATAATATTTTGATTATTTAGATATGAGTGTAGATTCATTTTGATTTTAGATTTATTAATCGGTTATAGGGATTAAATATTTTTTCACTTTAAAAGAGGTTTGTATTTTAAGAAATTTGATCTCTTTTGTCACTTGATATATCCGAGTTAAGATGGATCTAGGTTGGTTTAATTTCCCTCTTTAAATAAGCTACATTCTATATGAATACCATGGATCAATATCATGAGTTCTCAATACATTACATTACAACATCTCTACTATACTAGGCTTTAGTAATTTTAATACTATTTTATTGTATTTGTAATTAAATCTATAAATTTTATTATTATATTGATAGTTTTAGATGTAATTTTATATTAATATTAACTTTTCTTTCAATTAATTAATTATATGGGGTATATTTAAAAATGGCCTAGTCTAACTTATAACGAAATAATCTTTTTCGCGGGAACTCACCAAAATCTGGTAATACAATTTCAACTTTTTGTTGTTGTTTAAAATAAAATTTTGAATGCATTTATGGATTTAGCACCCTGAAAAACTCATAGGGCACTTGAATTATGCAACTTAAACAATTCAGACTCAAGTTTTAAAAAACTCTCTCGAATTTTGATTAAAAATGTCGTGAAAAAGGTCATTTAGTCTATAAATTAGACTACACCTATAAAATTATGTGTTAAATAATGTGATAAGACTTTTTACTTTATTAATATAATATTTTATTAGAAAAAAATGATAAATAACTATATTATAATATGTGTGAGAGAGATTAAAACTTATTTTGTCAAAAGCACTTTATAGTCTAGTATGGTAGTGATGTTGTAAAACTATGTCATGTAATATTATGTTCATTGGATTGCGTAATTAAAACTTATTTTGTCAAAAGCACTTTATAGCGGAATATGATAGTGATGTTGTAAACTATGTCATGTAATATCATGTTCACTCGATCAAATATGTAAAATAAAATAATAATAATTAAGATAAGTTTGAGTTTGTCATTTCACGGGTTTATCAATGGTGGTTTACAAGTCGATAATATTTGTTGTGATTAAGCATATTTAAATGCTTCAAGAAATCTATTATGGAATACAAGAGTACAAGCTTAGATCCATCTTAATTCAGGACTTGATCCCTGTTAGCACTCGGTAGATCCACATTTAAGATGAATATAGGGTAGTTTTACAAAATTTCAAAAGTTGATTGTTGCTATAATGTAGCTATAATTGATTGAAGCTAAGTTCTAATCTAATCACTTTGACACTTTTTAAAATGGTGCAATGTTTGTGTGCATTTAAAATTGATCAACTTCCATGTGAGTTGCTTTAGTTATTTTGAGATTCTTATAAGTACAATTCATTTTTTTAATTTATTATTATTTTGAGTAAATTGTATCATTTTTAAAGTTATTCTAGAATATTTATACAAATCTCATTTTGAGTGCAAAACTTAAGAAAAAATTTCCACTTTGAGAAATTTAATTTCTCTAAAAGCTCGGTAGATCTAGATTTAAGATAGATCTATGCTAGTTCTTAATAATATTATAAATCTCAACCTTTGATTTGTGACTACTACTAAGAATATTTTAGAATATTTTATGAAGGCTACTAATCCCTACTATCCATTAAAGTTTTGGAAACCCTATTCCAAAATAGACATGTCTATACATTTAATTATTTTTTAATCTAAAGCATCATTACATCTTCCACATACATAACTCTAAAATGTCTTTCCAAGCAATAATAATATTATTAATATTTATATAGATTTTACATATCTATATATAGAAATATTCTTATTTTATTTAATTAAAACATATATATATATATATATATATATATATATATATATATATATATATATATTCCAGGGAAGATGCCCAGTAGCAAGTGTTTTCTCCCCCTCTTCACTGCCTTGATATGATGCCAATGTGTACGAAAGGGGGTTGTGGCTACTATTATATTTAGTGCATTGCATGCGCTCCGGTCACTTCATTGAACATGGCACAAAGTCGACACAAGGTTAAACGTCACTTTAATATTGCAAGTGACATAGGGAGGTACAAGAAACTCGATGAGAGAATTCTATCAGATTGGCAGAGATGGAGGAAAATATTGGCAGTATAAACCGCAAGCTTACCATTCTAACTAGGGGATCAACTAGCATCTCCTTCTCCTTGGATGAGGATAATGGCCAACCAATATGGATGCTTGGATATTTTGCCCAATAGTTGTTCTGACTCACTGGTTTTTTTGCTTGCAGCACTAGTAGTCTTTTTTGTCTTCTCGTGTCAATGTATGTCAAGGTTTAGCACAACCAACTTGTTTTTATAAGTTTTTATTTACAAGATGCTCTGGTTAAACAGGGCCTTAGCAACCTCAAGACTTTGAACTTATGTTACAAAGCAATGCTTTCACATCCACGTCCTTTCTTGAGAGTGCATCTGCAACAACATTTTGCTTCCCTTTTTTGTAGATGATTTCAAAGTGTTGCTCTTCTGAAAATAATCTTTGTTACAAAAAGTATTTAAGACTATCATGATCCATTTTTACCTTGAAGTGCCTTCCCATTATGTAAGGTCGCCATTTCTTAAGTGCATGTAGTATTTCCAACATTTCCTTCTCATCGATAGCTTTGTGTAAATACTTTCCTTTGATTGGATGACTTTCAAAAGCAATGGGTCTTCGTTCTTGGATTAAAACAACAACAATTCCATTTCATGAGGCATCACATTCCACAATAAAGGTTTTTGTGAAGTCTGGCGTAGCTAATACCGATGCTTAGCACATTACCTCTTTAAGATGTTCAAAGGCCTTTGTTGCTTCTGGAGTCCAAGAAAATGCATCTTTCTTCAGTAATGTTGTTAGAGGTGTTGTTATTCTCCCATAATTCTTAGCAAACTTGTGATAATACCCTGCCAGTCCGAGAAATCCTCGCAAATGCTTTATGGATGTGGGGATTTTCCATTCCTTAATGGCTTTAATTTTCCTAGGGTCTACCTTAACACCTTCATGAGATACAACATGGCCCAGATATTCCACCTCTTGTACTCCAAAGAAACATTTGGAGGTTTTTGCTTATAATTGTTTCTCCTCCAATAGTTTGAGCACCCTGTCAACATGTTGAACATGATCCTTCCAAGAATTGTTGTAGATTAGTATATCATCAAAAAATACTAACACAAATTTTCTAAGAAATGGTTTGAAAATGGTATTCATCAAACCTTGAAATGTAGAAGGTGCATTGGTAAGGCCAAAAGGCATGATCAAAAATTCATAATGACCCTCATGAGTTCTAAATGTTGTTTTCGGAATGTCTTCAGTACTCATTCTGATTTGATGATATCTTGAATGAAGATCCAACTTGGTGAAGTAAATTGCTCCATGTAAATCATCCAATAATTCATCAACGACAGGAATGGGAAATTTATCTTTAATAGTGAGCTTGTTGAGCTCCCTATAATCCTGACACGTGCGCCATGATCCATCTTTCTTGTGCACCAATACTACTGGAGCAGAGGAAGAACTTTGACTAGGTTGGATTATACCAGCCTTTAGCATTTCTACAACCATATGTTCAATTTCACTCTTTTGGGCATAGGGATATATGTAAGGCCTAATGTTTGGAGGAACACTTCCTGGAATCAAATGAATAGCATGATCATGATCACGACTAGGTGGGAGGCCTTTTGGAGTCTGAAATACCTTGGAATGATTATCCAAGACTTTTTGGAGATCTGGAGAAATAGATGATTTCGATGTGGGAACCTCTAGTGAACATAATTGTGAAATTACGCCCCGTTGTTCTTTCTTTAGAAGCTTTGACATGCCGTTAGAGCTGATTATCTTTCTCAGTTTCCCTGCAAAACCCCTTAATTCAACTTCCTTTCCTTCCCAAAAAAAATTCAAGAGAAGTTCTTGAAAATTAAAAGCTATTGTACTCAAAGATTGCAGCCATTGGAATCCTAGTACAACATCAGCACCACCCATTGGAATGGAAAGCATTGAACTATTCAATACATATTCTCTCATGGATAGCTTGCTATTATGGAACTTTCCAGAGTAATTTATGGTTCCTCCATTTACAACCATCACTTGACACTATGGTGCTGGATATAGGAAGAAATTCAACTCCTTGGCTATTTTACATTGAATAAAATTATGGGTACTGCCTAAATCAATCAACACTATTACCTTTTTCTTCTTGATATGTCCTTCTATATTGAGAGTTTGAGGAGTGGTAATTCCTGCCAATGCATTACAAGATATGGTCGGATTCATTTCTTCTTTCTCTAGGGTTGGTTCCCAGTGTATATCCTCTTCTTTTGACGTTTCTTGTTCATTTTCTTCCTCGTCTTCACAATCTATGTAAAATAATTTCTTCCCAGCACACTTATGACCTTTAGTGTATTTTCTATCACAACTGTAACAAGCCCTTTTGCTCTTTTTTCTTCCAATTGTTGTGGTGTCAACCTTGTAGATTGTGGAAGGATAGGGGCAACAACACTTCCATCTTTGTAGTTGTGAGTGGTAGGCTTCCTTGTTGCCATAATTTTTCTTTCAATTTTTCTTGCCAACCTAAATGCCTTCTCCAATGAATCAAGTTCCCAAAAGTGAACCTCATGTTGGATGTTATCCTTTAAAGTCACTATGAACACATTCAATTTTTGGAAGTCCTCAATGTGCTCCACTATTGAACCCTTTTGTTTGAGATTTATCAATTGGTCAAAGAAGGTGTTTCTCTTTGTATCCTCATAATGTGATATCATTTCCTTCGTAAAAATTGACCAAGTGACAATTCGTTTACGAGAGAAAAGCCATCGATACCATACAAACTAATTTGGTTTCAAATATAAAGTTGCAATCTGTAAGTTTTGTGTGTTTTGCACATTATGGAGATCGAAATATTTCTCCATCTGTAGTATCCATGTTACGGGATCCTTGCCAACAAATTTCCTCATATCTATCTTTGGGACGTGTTGAGTCTTCAATCCAATGTTAGAGTCTATGAAATCATGATTAACATTTCTTTTATTCTCATCATGAGTTTCCTCTACTACCTTTTCGCCATTAGGAAGTCTTTCTTGTAGCAACTTTGTCAAACCTTCCATGTATTTTTCATATCTTCCATGTTGCATTTCAATTTTGCTTCTATATCATCGATATTAGCTTCAGTTACTTTTTGTGAGAGCGAAATTTGTTTCATTTGGTCTCGTACCTTTGATATATCATGTTGCATTTCTTCCTCTTCTTCATGTGTCATAGTAGAGATTTCGGGTTGCTTTCTAGGTGTTTCCATTTTCTTTGTTTGGGTCATCAATTAATGATAATTATGCTTCACAATTCCATTTGAATCACTTCAAACTACTTTCTCAACAAAACTTATGCAAATTAAAAAAAAAAAAAAAACTACACAATTTTTTTTTGTTGGAGCTAGATATTGAATCTGATGTATCTCTGTAATTTCCGATCTCCAAAGTTTGAAATCATATTGTAATATTCCTAATTAGCTATGGCTAATTGGAATATTCGATTTTGCTCTATTTTACCTATTATAGTTATTTTTAAATAAAAAGGTGAAGGGGGACATAAATCACCTTTAGAATAAAGTCACTTCCTAGGTATCACAACGTTGTGACTTAAGAGGAGCCAAGTGGGGAAGGCCAAAGGACCACGCAGAGATGGGGGCCCACACAGACACTTGGAACTACGCAGTTGGATAGGTGGCTTGGGCTTTAGGGTTTTGGAGAAGGGCCAATGCTATAAAGGAGAGAGGAGCTCCCTCATTTGGATCATTCTAGTTATGAGCATTTGTGATAGTCATTTCGACTTAGAGCACGCTGGCTGTTTAGCTAGTCTGCAACACTGTTTAGTGCATTGAGTGTCTCCGTTCGGAGATCTCACCCTTAGCCCCAGGGGACTTCGAGTGCCTGCTCAGGCAAGGTATTTCCATTGGCATTCCAGTAGTAGATTCATCAACATTTTAGCAGCAGTTTCATCAGCATTTCAGCAGTAGTTTCATCAGCGTCTTTGAGGAACTGTGCAAAACCCCAAGGGGGTGATTTTCGGGGGTCGGCCATTTCAGAAAATCTTTCTGGGCTTTTCTGGGTTTTTTTGAGTAGACTCTGATTGTAGAGTTTCATCCTTTTCTGAGGAGGGGAGCAGCCCAAAATCCTCATTCGATTTCCAGTAGTAGTAATAGCAAGACAGTTTCCTAGCAGCTGGGACGCAGATCAGTGTGAGGCCATTCCAGGAAAGAATTCTGGGTTTTTCTAGGTTTCTTGAGTAGAGCCCAAATCCAGAGTTTCAGCTTTTTCCGAGGAGGGGAGTAGCCCCAAATCATCATTTGTTTTCTAACAGCAGCAGCAGCACAACAGCGACATCCACGCAGAGAGGCCATTCTTGTCATTATGAGAGTATTTCTTCACTTGCCTTGTGCAAGACGAGGTGTCATCTGTCTAATCACCTCTTGTACTCATTTATTGCTCAGTATAATAAAATGGCTTAACATTTCTCGCTGCATTTCTTGTGTATCTGCTTATATTTTCGGTTTACATTATTTTATGTTGTTCCACTGTTATTTTATCACTTCTGGGTTATTATATCATTTGCACATATTTGGTTGGAATTTTTGCTGGGGTTTGAGGAATATTCTGGGTTAGGGATATTACAGTGGTATCAGAGCATAGATCTGGCTTAGCCTATGGAGCTAGCAATCTATGACACCGAGGGAAAAATCCTATATATGTTACAGAGGTCAAAGATACAGAGACACTGGGTGTAGGTTGGAGAACACTTACGGAGAGGGAGACTGTTTTCCTATGGTGGACACAGAACAGGAGGAGCCTGTGATAGACGCAGAACAGAGAGAGCCAGTAGTGGAAGCAGAACAGATGACCGACGAGGACGGGAAGAGATTTGTAGATATGCTCCTCAAATCACTACATGATCTGTCAAGGCAGATTGAGGTGATGGGGCAGAGATTCACGATAGTAGAGGCCAGACAGCGTGAGAGTCCATGAGTTTTTCAGATTGGTGAGGGATCAGGTGCATCCCATCACTTACCAGAGCAATGTGATACTGCGCAACAGGTGGCCTCACATGCCCCTACACGCTCTACCATGCCCACTTTATTAGGAGCAGACACGGGGGCCGTAGCCCAGCAGGAGGCAGAGCTCAAACATATGGGCGATTATTTTGTAGAGTGCCAGGCCTATGGACAGGAGTTCAGGGCAGCCCCCTCATTTAGAGATTTTGTTCAGCTCTAGCGGGATAACAGACCCTGCGACCATCACAGAGGGTACCGACATTACCATGATGGCGACACCCACTGTGTAGTGAGTAGATTCCACTTGCCTACGTTTGATGGCTCATCAAACAGTTCGGCAAAGTCTTGGGTGGAGAAGCTGGACATTTATTTCCAGCTTAACCAGATGTCGGAGGTAGAGGCCATCAAGGTGGCAATATTGCATTTGGATGGCGAGGCCCAGGATTGGTGGTTTCATGGGATGGTTACATTGGGGCACTCCACAGTGACGTCATATGCCGAGTTTACCAGGAGACTGATGGAGCGATTTGATCGGAGGGATCCAGAGTAGCATTTCGTTGAGCTGACGAGGCTCAAACAGACAGGGAGCCCAGAGACCTACATTGCAGATTTCTTGAGGGTCTCTGTGATGGTGCCAGACCTCTCCACGGCACGAAGGGTCTATATGTATGTTGAGGGGTTAGCAGAGCCACTTCGGGGTCTAGTCCGATCCACTAGACCAGCTACGCTCTAGGACGCTATCAGCAGGACCCGGGACTTACAGGATGTCTTACCTAGGACCTAGACACCTTACCCCCAGAGACAGACTTTCTAGTCTAAGGGGAAGGATGTGAGGATTCCACCTCCAAAGGGGAATCCAGGACGAGTACAACTTGACAATGATGCCGGGAGGGAGTTGAAGAAGAAGCGGTTGTGCTTCACTTGTTAGGAGCCATGGGCACCAGGACATAGATGTGCTGCTGGTAAAGCACATTTTATTGAGGTCTTCTCCGAGAGCAGTGGAGAAGAGGATGACGAGGAGGATGTGGAGGCAGGAGATAGCCATGCCATATAGGGACCTTTGCCACCTCCACCACCAGTAGCAAGTGGTGCATATTTTTCACCCACTAGAGGGGCCCTTGCAGCGTTGCGGGGAGTTCCCAAGTATCTGATGCTACGCATACGAGGGACAGTACGTGGCCAACGCGTATCAGTTTTGGTTGACAGTGGGGCAACCCACAACTTCATCGATGCCCAGATGGTTGAGCGGAGAGGTATACAGACAGAGAGCTTCGATGGGTTTTCAGTCTTGGTCCTAGGAGATCAGACCATGACGTGCGCTCCTTATGTTCCAGAGCTTTCAATGACGATGGGCACCTACACATTCACTAACCACTTTTTCGTGGTTGATATTCCAGACACCAACATGATACTGGGTGTTCAGTGGCTTAGCACTCTAGGGAAGGCCACGACAGATTGGAAGACCTTGGAGATGGAGTGGGATGATGAGAAGACAGGGAGGCATGAGAAGATACAGGGACATCACACATATCCGCCTCAGACTGTCTCGGCTCATCGGATGGAGGTAGTCTTCCGAAAGGGAGACATATAGTGGGCAGTGGAGCTGTGTGCATCATAGGCAGGAACTATAAGGCAAACGGTACACCCAGAGATACAGTCTATCCTTGATCGGTATGCCATAGTGTTTGGGGAGATTCCACCAGGACATCCACCAGATCGGGGGTTTGAGCACACCATCGAGCTTGATTAGGGCATACAGGCCGTGATTACCACTCCCTATAGGCACCCCAAGGCCTATCGAGATGAGATTGAGCAAGCTATCTAGGAGTTGCTTGCATTGCCAGATTTCACGCAGCCATTTGTTTTGGAGTGTGATGTGTTGGGAGAGGGGATCGGCACAGTATTGATGCAGGGAGGTCACCCTATAGCATTTGAGAGCCGGAAGCTCCTTCCACACGAGAGGTTGTATTCCATATACGACAAGGAGATGCTGGCCATCATGCATTCATTGGCTAAGTACCAGCAGTATTTGGTAGGAAACAGGTTCAGGGTGAGGACTGACCACAACAGCCTCAAGTTCTTTTTGGAGTAGAAGCAGCTACAGGAGAGGCAAAAGAAGTGGATCAATAAGATCCAAGCATATGACTTTGACATTGACTATGTCAAAGGTAAGAACAACGTGGTAGCAGATGCCCTTTCACGTAGACCAGCCACATTGTCTCTTATGAGCTTGGATATAGATTGGAGGGCTCGACTCTTAGTAGAGTACTCCAAGGACAGATTTGCATGTGAGGTTCTGGATGGGCAGGTGGCATATGACAGGTATAGGGTGGTCGATGAGATCATCTACTACAGGGACCAGATATTCTTGACTGAGGGGTCTCAGCTCAAGAAGAAGATACTCCAGGCATCACATGATTCCCCATTGGCAGGACATCAGGGTTTTACCAAAACCTACAGGGCCATTAGGGAGAGGTTCTCATGGAAGGGCCTCAAGGAGGACGTACTCCAACACATCCGGGAGTGCGATGTTTGCCAAAGGAACAAGGGAGAGATGAGCCATCCCGCAGGATTATTGCAGCCTCTTCCCATTCCGGAGGGGAAATGGGAGAGTATTTTGATGGATTTCATCACAGGGTTGCCCATGGTACAGGGCAAGGATTGTATCTTTGTCGTCGTTGATCGACTGACGAAGTATGCACATTTCTTTGCCATATCCGCACACTATACAGCAGCACAGGTGGCCGAGCTATTCTTCAGGGAGATCTTCAGGCTACATGGTCTTCCTAAGACCATCGTCAGTGACAGGGACAACCGTTTCATGGGCAGGTTTTGGCAGGAGATTTTTCGGTTGGTGGGGACGGAGTTGACACTGAGTACTAGTTATCACCCATAGACGGATGGGCAGATAGAGATAGTTAACAAGTGGCTGGAGGGCTACTTGTGTAACTATGTCAGTGGGCAGCAGTGAGCATGGCTGAAGTGGCTGCATCTGGGGGAGTACTGCTACAATACTTCACATCACATGTCCATTGGTATGTCACCATTCTATGCCTTATATGGGTATCATCCTTTATCTTTTGTTGACATGATGTTTGGTGATAGCAAGGCTCCTAGAGCCAAGATTTGGATCCAAGAGAGTCAGGATATCCTCCGAGCTCTCAAGGATAACATGGCTACAGCGCAGAACCAGCAGAAGCTATATGCCGACAGGGGTCGGGCAGAGAGACAGTTCGAGGTCGGGGACATGGTCTACCTATGATTACAACCATACCGACAGTCGTTACTGAAGCAGAAGGGGGCTGAAAAGCTCAAGCCCCGCTTTTACGGGCCATACAGGGTGATACGCAGGATTGGACAGGTAGCATATGAGTTGGAGCTGCCCCAAGGCAGCAAGATTCATAACATTTTCCATGTATCATGCCTGAAGAAGGCATTGGGGCAGCATGTGACAGTGACAGATGAGCTACTGCCCACGGATGATGAGGGGCATTTGGTGTTACAACTAGAGGCTATTATTGATACCAGGGAGAGGCAGCTGCGGAGCCGAATGATCCAGGAATTCTTGGTGAGGTGGAAGAATTTACTGGATGAGGATGCCACTTGGGAGAGTGAGAACATTTTACAACATCCATCACTTCAGTTGCTTGAGGACAAGCAACATTTTTCCGAGGGAGACTGTAATATTCCTAATTAGCTATGGCTAATTGGAATATTCGATTTTGCTCTATTTTGCCTATTATAGTTATTTTTAAATAAAAAGGTGAAGGGGGACATAACTCACCTTTAGAATAAATTCACTTCCTAGGTAGCACAATGTTGTGACTTAAGAGGAGCCAAGGGGGGAAGGCCAAAGGACCACGCAGAGATGGGGGCCCACGCAGACACTTGGAACTGCGCAGTTGGATAGGTGGCTTGGGCTTTAGGGTTTTGGAGAAGGGCCAATGCTATAAAGGAGAGAGGAGCTCCCTCATTTGGATCATTCTGGTTATGAGAATTTGTGATAGTCATTTCGACTTAGAGCACGCTGGCTGTTTAGCTAGTCTGCAACACTGTTTAGTGCATTGAGTGTCTCCGTTCAGAGATCTCACCCTTAGCCCCGGGGACTTTGAGTGCTTGCTCGGGCAAGGTATTTCCATTGGCATTCTAGCAGTAGATTCATCAGCATTTCAGCAGTAGTTTCATCAGCATTTCAGCAGCAGTTTCATCAGCGTCTTTGAGGAATTGCGCAGAACCCCAAGGGGGTGATTTTCGGGGGTCGACCATTTCAGAAAAGCTTTCTGGGTTTTTTGAGTAGAGTCCAATTCTAGAGTTTCAGCCTTTTCTGAGGAGGGGAGCAGCCCCAAATCCTCATTCGATTTCTAGTAGCAGCGCGGCAGTTTCCCAGCAGCTGGGACGCAGATCAGTGTGAGGCCATTCTAGGAAAGCTTTCTGGGTTTTTCTAGGTTTCTTGAGTAGAGCCCGAATCTAGAGTTTCAACTTTTTCTAAGGAGGGGAGTAGCCCCAAATCATCATTTGTTTTCTAGCAGCACAACAGTAGCATCCATGCAGAGAGGCCATTCTTGTCATTCTGAGAGTATTTCTTCACTTGCCTTGTGAAAGATGAGGTGTCATCTATCTAATCACCTCTTGTACTCATTTATTGCTCAGTATAATAAAATGGCTTAGCATTTCTCGCTGCATTTCTTGTGTATCTGCTTATATTTTCGGTTTACATTATTATATGATGTTCCACTGTTATTTTATCACTTCTGGGTTATTATATCATTTGCACATATTTGGTTGGATTTTTTGCTGGGGTTTGAGGAATATTCTAGGTTAGGGATATTACACATATCTTGTAGTATCTGTTGGTATCATCCCAAGACCCTTTTTCCTTCCCAAAAACATATCATTTATCCATACATTTTCATCATATATCCCTCAAAATCCTTGAATATTGATTATTAATCGTTTTATAGCTATTAAATTGCATAGAAATTAATTTAGGGGTTTTATGTTCAAGAATTGGAAGTTTTTGATGACATGGCTACAGGAAGTACCCACATCCTGTAATGAGCTTATCGTTTGACATGTGGCGCAGCAGATGAGCTAGAACGAAAGGCATGGGCGAAAAGCAGAATGTCCAAGCATGGACAAACACCTATCTCCCAGCCAAATCGAACCTCCTATGTATGCGGTCAACTCAAGTCAAAGCAGGGCACTCTGGCAGATAAAAGCAGCAACAGCATCGTTCCATTTTCATTTTAGTTTTTGTTCTTTTTGAAACACTTAGCATGGAAACATTTTGAAAAGGCTTATGTAATAAAAGCGGCAACAGCCGAATGTACATTCATTGTATCGATGACATGGCTGTGCGTACGCATATGTAAATACAGTCAGGTTAATGTTTGAAGGGTTAATCGTTGAATCGTTTTCTCAGAACAGAGTTTTAAGTTAATACAAAGACCTATTCACAGTCACGACGTGTGTATACCTCTTGCATTGATTTGATAGCTGATCGGTTATAGCCAGTGTACCCTTAGGACGCGGACGGGCCCTGCGTTCTTCGATTGGTATACTGTTCATTTGTTTTGTTACATTTCGGTTATCACATGTTCGCACAGTATTTATATTGGATTCGATTTATATAGCATATGGTTTGCATCACAGTTATGATTACATAGCTTTCGATTTCCATAGCCTTTGATTTTCATTGCATGTATATGGTGTGCGCTTATGAATGGTTTATGGTTATGTTGAATGGTCAGCACTAGGATCTGGAAGGGAGTCTTGTAAGGGATTCGATCCCTGTGTGACTTATAGAGACATTATCATAAACTCTGTTTTGTTTCACAGTTCATTTATGTTCTCTTTATATAGTTTGATAGTGTAAATATCTTTGCATGCTGTGTGTGTTTACCAAACAAGGGTTTTCTGGGTGATATCTCTGTAAGGAGGTTAAAATCATTGTTACAGTCATACACAGTACTTAGGTTCACGGGTTGATTTGATAGATGCACCTCATAACAAGCACTGTAATCAAGCATATCAGTAGGGTAATCTAGGTGTGTGAATGATAGGCTACATATTCCGGTCTTCCGTAAAGAAGCCTTGTAACCTACATCATAATCACTTGGCCAGAGATTCTTTATGTCTATATATTTTAGACCATGCCTCTAAGCTTACGCACCTCGGTCGATATTAAATATAGAGTCTAGTCTAGTACCCTAGCTGGAACCACTACATTTTGGCGCCGTTGCTGGGGAGGCGTACGTAAAGGATTCAAACAAAAAGAAAAAATTTCAATACACAAAAACAAACAAAAACATAGTTAGAAATCATGTTCATTTATGCCTAGACTTAGGGACAATCAAGGGAGATTTGTAAGAACCCCCCACCATCTCAAAACTAACCCATCATCATCAGGAGCAGACTCTCCAGGGAATACAACACCATCTGAGGAGGATATTCAAACATTGGCAGAAAGATTTTATTCAGGACAGCACATTACTCTTGCTGAGAGGGAAACTCTATTTGCACATAAATCACAGCAGCAACCCTTTCCTAAATCTTCTACACAAGGGAAAAGTAGTACCATTACCAAGCAATCTTCCTTTCTCTCTTTTCCACCAAGAGACACCAAGAGACCAATTAGAATGGCTGAGGAGGGATCTGGATCAGTTCCCCATCAAGAGGAGGAGGAATCAACTTTTAAATTCCCTATACAAGAACCACAGGAGGATGAGGAGATCAAAATGAAAAATATACCCCCATCCGTGCTACCCAATTTCTATGGTATGGCTTCAGAGGATCCGGACTCATTCTTATTCGAGTTTGACATTGTATGTCGAACTTATGGCTATACGGATGATGCTCATAGACTCAGATTGTTTCCAGCCACATTAAAGGCAGCAGCCTTGAAATGGTTTATGGGGCTAGGTGAGCATGCCATAGTAGATTGGGATGGCATGAGGAGAATATTTCTGAGGAAATATCAGCCTTATTGCAGATCCAAAGACTCTAAAGATGACATCTTTAGAATGAGTCAGCAGGAGGATGAAACCTTAGAAGAATATCTAGAACGGTTTGTCTATAACTTGCAAAAATCTAAACACCGAACAATGCCTCCTGATCTAGTCCGCACAATATTCTTGAAAGGTATCCAGGAAGAATACATGGATGATCTCAACTTAATGGGCAAAGGTGACATATCTGCCTTACCCTTTGAAGAAATAGCTGAACTGTGTGAAAAATATTCAAGAAGTAAAGCCAAAATGGGAAAGAGAACCTTGTCATCTAGGGTCACAAAAACTGCCTCTGCTAGTGTCACCCGGGCTGAAATTGGTAATCTTTTAGAAGAGTTCAAAACAGATTTGTTGAGCACTCTAGGAAACCAAATTAATACCTTAAAAGCCAAAAAGAAACAGGAGGAAGAAGACAATATCATGGCTATTTTCTGCCCCAAGTGTCGCAAGAAACATGCATTAAAAGACTGCCCTCTAGAGAATATCCAAGTATGTGCTTTCTGTACTGAGCATCATGATATGTTTAACTGTCCTAAAGTTAAAATTTTGCAGAACTGTAACATGGCAGCCAGCACAGAGATGGAGAACGTGTACTACATGGGTGCAAAGCGACCATGGCAGCCAAGGCAAGCACCCCAAGGTATGTTTCCTAATCAAAATATGCAATTTCCTATGAATGATCAGATGTATGCACAAAACTCATGGAATATACCTATGCCATGGCAGCATGGAAACCAACAACAAAATCAATGGAGACCGTCTCAACAGTATTCCCAATCCTACCATCCATATCCTCAATCATACCCACCTTACTCACAGTCATATCAGCAGTACCAACAGCCATATCCATCACATTCACAGCCATATCAGCAGCACCCTCAGCAAGTTGTTTATCAGCCCCAACCTGCTCAACAAACACTGCCTGCTCCCCCACAAATAAATGTACCACAACTTCAATTTCCAACTAACCCACAACCTCCCAGACCCACACAAATACCTGCTCAAACTGTCCCAAATCCGAACAATAGAGCAGAGAGGCCAGCCTATAATGTAGAGGAAGGAACCTCCTACTCCACACTGCCTTTGCAAAACATTAATCTGAGGTCTGGTAGGGTGCTTCAAAAGGATTCTCCAATAACAGATCAGCAAGAAGAAAACTTAGAAAAAGAAAATGAAATGACAACTCAAACAAAACCAAGCAGTGAAACCAAGGACAAATAGATGCAATCACTGCACCCACCTTTTCCAGACCGTTTGGTCCAAGTAAAACCACCACTGCCTCCACCACAATTTGATGTCTTGGATGAACTTAAAAATGTCTACATAAAAATCCCTTTGCTGCAAGCTATAAAGGACATTCCTATCTACACCAAAGCCATCAAAGACATGTGTCTCAAGAAACCTGCTAGAAAGAGGATTGATCCTCAGACCATTCATGTTTTAGGAAATTTAGCAGGCCTTATGACCAATACCATCTCCATGGAGAAGTATGTTGATCCGGGCATTCCAAAAGTGACCACCATCATTAACAACATACGGATTCCAAACACCTTGATAGATCTAGGAGCCGCAATCAATGTCATGACCCTTGAAACCATGAGAACACTCCAGCTTATGAATTTGCAACATACCACGATTGTTCTTGAACTAGCTGATAGGTCCAAAGTCATTCCTGAGGGGATTTTGGAAGATATCATTGTCTCACTGGACTCTTGGGAGTATCCAGTGGATTTCCTAGTCCTTCAACCCAAATCCAATCTAGGAGGACATCCTATCATTCTAGGTAGACCATGGTTAGCGACTGCTGATGCATTTATTGGATGCCGATCAGGTAACATGATTATCTCTAGAGGGACCGAAAGGAAACAACTCACCCTCTATCCATCGGCACAATCACCTGCAGTAACACATAACTTGTGGCTTGATGATAAATTTAATGACAAAGAGGAAGTACAATCTGTTTTTAGCATTGACCAGATCTATGATTTCCACGAAGACAATAATGATTTGGTAGAACTATTTCTTTCTCAACCTGATGTATCTGAAAATTTGAGAAATGAACAATATAATGCTGCAGATGTACTTCTGGCTCAAAACTTTCAAGAAACATGCACTATCCACTCCTTGCAATCTACATTTCATGACATCTTTCCAGTTCAATCCATCACCAATACACAGAGTCAAGTCATAGAGATCAGGCCAGGGAAAACTTTGAACATAGGCAACCACCTAGACTCATCTCAACAAGAGAAATTGATTAGACTCTTGATTAGAATTGTACCAAAAAGCCTTCGCTTGGGATTACATTGACATGCATGGGATTCACCTCGACACATGCACTCACCACATCTACACAGATAGCACCATTAAACCGGTGAGGCAACCACAAAGAAGAATGAACCCCATGCTCCAAGACATTGTCAGAGAGGAGTTGCAAAAACTTTTGAGAGTCAACTTTATATATCCTATTTCTGACAGTCAGTGGGTATCCCCATTGGTTATTGTGCCCAAGAAAATTGGCAAGTGGCGCATCTGTGTTGATTACAGACAGTTGAACAAAGCAACGCTCAAAGACTACTTCCCACTGCCATTCATTGATCAAGTGTTAGACACCCTAGCCGGCAAATCATCATTTTCCTTTCTTGACGGTTTCAGTGGCTACAACTAGATCCAGATTGCCTCTGAAGACCAGGACAAAACCACCTTCACCTGTCCTTGGGGCACCTATGCCTACAATGTTTTGCCATTTGGACTTTGTAACGCTCCAGCTACATTTCAGCGAGCTGTGTTAGCTATTTTTGCTGATTTGATTCATGATTGTGTTGAAGTGTATATGGATGATTTTTCAGTATATGGCAATTCTTTTGAACATGCATTAGAAAATCTAGAGAGAGTTTTGAAAAGGTGTATTAAAGCTAACCTGTCCCTCAGCAACGAAAAGTGCTTCATGATGTTAAATGAAGGGATAGTGTTGGGCCATTATATCTCTTTTCAAGGCATCCAGGTTGACCCAGCCAAGATCCAGATTATTGTCGATTTGCCTATTCCACAAAATCAGAGAGAGGTAAGAAGTTTTCTTGGGTATGCTAGTTATTACCGCAGATTCATTGAACATTTTAGCAAGATAGCCTTACCTTTGTTTAAACTTCTAGCCAAAGATGTACTTTTCAATTGGACTGAGAACTGCCAACATGCATTTGAACAACTCAAAAACAAACTATCTACCGCACCAGTCCTGAGAGGGCCTAATTGGAGTTTACCATTTCATATTTTTACCGATGCATCTGACACTGCAATAGGTGCATCCTTAGGCCAAAAAGAAGAATCTTGTACATATGCAATTTAATTCATTAGTAAAAATCTCACACCTGCCGAGCTAAACTATACAGTTACAGAAAAGGAAACACTTGCCATCATTTATGCTGTGAATAAATTCCGCCATTACATAACTGGTTATGAAGTCTTTGTACATACTGATCATTCTGCCATTCGACATCTCATGAATAAACCAATAACTAGTGGCAGAGTTACCAGATGGTTACTATTGTTACAGGAATTTAACATCACAGTGTTAGATAGACCAGGCAAAGAAAACCAGGTGGCAGATTTTCTGTCTAGACTGCAAAATCCAGGTGAGATTGTTCCTGTTGAGGATTCTTTTCCGGATGAGCACTTATTTGCAATTTCCATAGTAACTCCTTGGTTTGCTGATTTAGCTAATTACTTGTCTACAGGTAGAACACCTCCACATTTCACTACAAAGGAAAGGAAAAGACTGATCAAACAAAGTGCTAGATATTCATGGCTTAATGGCGATCTCTTTTACACTGGTTTTGATATGATCATTAGGAGATGTGTACGAAATGATGAGGTAATTGACATTTTAAAATCTTGCCATGATGAACCATGTGGTGGGCATTTTGCAGCGAAGCGGACAACCTTCAAAGTTCTTACTCTTGGATACTACTGGCCATCCATTTTCAAGGATGCCAAGAAGTATGTAAAGAGTTGTGACAGATGCCAAAGAATGGGCAGACCAACAGCTACCGATCAGATGCCCCTTCAGCCCCAAGTTCACTTAGAACCATTTGATAAGTGGGCTCTGGACTTCATAGGACCTATCAACCCAGCCTCTAATGGTAAGAAGTACATCCTAGTATGTACTGATTACGTCACAAAGTGGGCAGAAGCAAAAGCACTGGTAAGAGCAACCGAACACACAGTAGTCAATTTCCTTTTTGAGGAGATCTTTGTGAGGTATGGAGTGCCAAGAGAAATTGTCACTGATCAAGGTACTCAATTCACCTCAAAGCTCATGAAGGACATCACAGACAAGTACCAAATAAAGCATAGGAAAAGTACCCCCTACCATCCACAGGCCAATGGGCAGGTGGAATCAACCAACAAGACTTTGGAGGGGATCATTACCAAAACTGTTGCAATGAACCGGAAAAACTGGGAAGAAAAGCTCAAAGAGGCACTCTGGGCTTACCGGATTACTTGGAAAGATACCACCGGATTTACACCATACCAATTGGTGTACGGTAAGGATGTCATGCTTCCTATTGAATTCCAAATTCACACTTTTAAATTAGCTGCAGATTTACTAATTGATTTGGATCAAGCACAAAAAGAGAGAATCCAGCAGTTGAACCAGCTGGATGAGATGAGGCAGCAAGCAGAACAAACCACCATCCTCATGCAAAAGCACAGGAAGCAATGGCATGATTCACACATTAAGAAGAAGCACTTCAAGGAAGGTGACTGGGCTCTGCTTTTTGATTCAAAATTCAAGGATCATAAAGCTAAGTTCACCACCCATTGGATGGGCCCCTATGAAATTGTTCAAGCTTATGACAATGGTTCAGTAAAGCTCCAAACTATTGATGGCGAAGGTCATTCCTTCACAGTCAACGGTCATCGCCTGAAGCTGTACAACAAGCCCATCAGCAAGCAAGATTTTCTCCATACACTATCTCAGCAAGAAGAGGTTGAGATACTGCAGCCCTCAGCTGCAGTATCACTGCCTTAGTTTCATTTCCTTTCAATTTCAAAATCAAAAAGAAAAATAAAAAGAAAAAAAAACAAAAATAATAAAAATAAAAAAATAAAACAAAAACTACAAAATAATAATGGGTTAGATGTGAAAACCAGTATCTGGCACAATCTAACCCCGAATTCCTACTTGAAAACCAATTTATTGGCGGGTATGAATTCTCTTTCTTTTGTTGATTGTTTCATTTCTCAGTTGAATCATGACTTGAGGACAAGTCAAACTTTAAGTCGGGGAGAGAGGCATCTGTTTTGTTACTTTTATCTCTCCCTTGTAAATTCTTCAGATTTCTTATTCTATATTTCACTGTAAATTTCCAACAGCAGCTTATTACCAGCAATAATTCCAGACTTTAACAAATAAGCTGTTCTGTCATGATTTTATTTCAGAGGGACCTGGTTATAAATATTTTGCAGAGGGACCTGTTATGTTCAGACATCTATGCTACCAACACCAGTAGTCCAACACCAGCAGTAATGGGACCTGTTTAAAACATTCAGTTGGGACCTGTTGAAAAAAAAAAAAAAAAAGTTTTTGACACCAAAGGCTACTTCAACAGACTTCCACCAAGCTTTTACAAGGATTTGGGCACCAACACTTCAGCAAATGGCAAGCTCAGTGAACCTGTGACAATACAAAGAGCTGCATGAACATCTTCAGTTTTTTCAAAGGGACCTGTTACATCTTCAAATTTTTTTCTCAAAAGACCTGTGCATTCAATCTCCCTCAGAGGACCTGTCAAAAAGAACAGTCAAAAAGGATTAGCAACTCAGCATGTCAAATGATCAACAAAGGAGTAATGTATTTCTGTTCTTAAACATTTAATTTCCTAGATTGGTTTTTAATGTAACTTTGGTGACTATAAGCTATTGTAATTGATTTCAAGGACACCTATATACATCAATCTATCACCCTTATCCCACCAATTCTCATCATTCCCCTACATTAACCTATTCATATCCCTAAAACCCATTACCAACACATCCACCTTGTCATATACCCTACAGGCATACCAACATTCTCTATATGACCGAATACTAATTGAAAAGGGCATGTGGTGAGCTGTGTATTTTTAAATACAAAGGATGAGATAGATGTGGAAGCGGCCTATATATATATTTCACTCCATACAGTCAAATCATAATAAGCGGCCTATATATATTTTACTCCACACACAGCCGAATCATAACTTCGCCACCCAGCATTATAGCCCAGCACTATGGGTACGCTCTCAGCATTCTTGTGGTAACATGCATGCAAGTGTACAACACTCTGTTTTTTAAATGAATGATTACATTGTGAAGTGAGTACAGGGTTATTTCACCATCCTTTCCACCCTCGATTCCCATAACTTCCAAGGTGAGAATCAGAAGCAAGGAGCGCGAGGAGATTATTATCATTTGGGTGGAGTTACAAAGTGAAAATCTGAAGCAAGGAGCGCCGAGGAGAGTATCACCGTTTGGGGTCGGTTTACACAGTGAAACCAGTGAGCGCCGAAAAAGGAAAGCATCACCATTCTATTTCTAACTCCCATCACAGTCATATCGACCGGCCAAGCACCATATTGAAGACTGAAGGAAGCCATATATACCAGGTAACCAACTCGACATTTCTGTGTTTAAATTTTAAAGAGTATAGACAGAGAAGGGTTAGAGGCACAACCCTCTGCCATCACCATGACTAATAGGGTCGAACCCAGTATATTCGACAGCTCACAATACCATGAGGATTGCATTGAGATTCTTAGAGAAACACAGTGGTTACCTTTTCTGGAAAAATTCCATGGGAGTAATGAGGAAATCACCAAGCAATTTGCCTTCACCTTTAATGGAGAAAAGGCCCTAATAGGCAACTTCTCCTTCAGAATCTCAGAGGATACTATAGCTCAGGCAATTGGAATTAGTCCTGAAGGAGAGAAGTACTTTAAAACCAAACAATTTAAGGAGAAATCATGGACACAGTTCATGTCCAGATCTAGAGTTTCCTCAGTAAACTGGAAGAAGGGTGTTCCAAGAAGCTGGTTAGTTCATCCTTGGGATGAAATGGTTTACATTCTTCAAAAGTTCATAACCTGTGAAGGTAGGTATAGTATTGTTTATCTATACCACATCAAGCTACTCCTCCATTTAAAGAAACAATGTGTAATCAGTGTGCCATATTTTCTGCTGCAAAGTTTAACAAAGATAGCCAAAACTATCCAGAAGCAAAAGGGGAATGAAGACAAAAGCCTGTACCATTTTGGCCTAATTAAAATCCTCATTGAACATGAGTTGCAGAAGCGAGGGAAGCCATGGAAAGAATTCTTAGCTGTCAATCAAATCAGAGATGAGGAGGAAAAAGAGGAAGTGCAAGAAGATTCAGGGTTTATGAAGGACATTGATGAGGAAATTCCAGTGTCCAAAGCCAGCAGAGCACCTCTACCTGTGGGCAGCATAAGGACCAGGAACATGCAAAAAGAGGATGCCAAGAGGGCTGAGAAAGACAAAATTTTTACCACCTACTCACGAAGAACAAGGAGGACACCAAAAACTCAGTTGCAAGAAGACCAGTTTGAATCTCATGCACCTGCACAAATGGATGTTGAGAGTGGTGACCATTCACTACCAGCACCAGAAGTTGACATGGAGGTAGAGAGCCGTAACAAACAGGAAAAATGTTCACCACCTCCCACCAAAAGACAGAAGAAATTAGAAAAAAAAATTGAAGAATTGAAGGAAGAGCTCATGGAAGCTAACATGTTGGAAAAAGTTATTAAAAGGGAAAATGAAATGCTCAGGGCAAAAAGCAAAGAAACACAGAAAACAAATGAAAAGCTAAAGGAAAGAATCAGTGAGTTGGAGACTGAGCAAACTGAGATTTCCAACTGGGCCACTAAGTGGTACAATCATAAGAAGGCTCTTAAAGAAAAATATAAAAAGTTAAAGCAGGAGCTCAAGGGACAGAAAGATCACCAGGTGAAGAAGAATGTAGATACCTTGCTCAAGGCAGCAGAGATCCATGCAGGGACAGAGTTCAAGGGGAGTACTTCTGGGGTAGCATGAGGACATGCTAAGTCCTTAAGTCGGGGAGAGATGTTGGTATCATCCCAAGACCCTTTTTCCTTCCCAAAAACATATCATTTATCCATACATTTTCATCATATATCCCTCAAAATCCTTGAATATTGATTATTAATCGTTTTATAGTTATTAAATTGCATAGAAATTAATTTAGGGGTTTTATGTTCAAGAATTGGAAGTTTTTGATGACATGGTTACAGGAAGTACCCACATCCTGTAATGAGCTTATCGTTTGACATGTGGCGCAGCAGATGAGCTAGAACGAAAGGCATGGGCGAAAAGCAGAATGTCCAAGCATGGACAAACACCTATCTCCCAGCCAAATCGAACCTCCTATGTATGCGGTCAACTCAAGTCAAAGCAGGGCACTCTGGCAGATAAAAGCAGCAACAACATCGTTCCATTTTCATTTTAGTTTTTGTTCTTTTTGAAACACTTAGCATGGAAACATTTTGAAAAGGCTTATGTAATAAAAGCGGCAACAGCCGAATGTACATTCATTGTATCGATGACATGGCTGTGCGTACGCATATGTAAATACAGTCAGGTTAATGTTTGAAGGGTTAATCGTTGAATCATTTTCTCAGAACAGAGTTTTAAGTTAATACAAAGACCTATTCACAGTCACGACGTGTGTATACCTCTTGCATTGATTTGATAGCTGATCGGTTATAGCCAGTGTACCCTTAGGACGCGGACGGGCCCTGCGTTCTTCGATTGGTATACTGTTCATTTGTTTTGTTACATTTCGGTTATCACATGTTCGCACAGTATTTATATTGGATTCGATTTATATAGCATATGGTTTGCATCACAGTTACGATTACATAGCTTTCGATTTCCATAGCCTTTGATTTTCATTGCATGTATATGGTGTGCGCTTATGAATGGTTTATGGTTATGTTGAATGGTCAGCACTAGGATCTGGAAGGGAGTCTTGTAAGGGATTCGATCCCTGTGTGACTTATAGAGACATTATCATAAACTCTGTTTTGTTTCACAGTTCATTTATGTTCTCTTTATATAGTTTGATAGTGTAAATATCTTTGCATGCTGTGTGTGTTTACCAAACAAGGGTTTTCTGGGTGATATCTCTGTAAGGAGGTTAAAATCATTGTTACAGTCATACACAGTACTTAGGTTCACGGTTTGATTTGATAGATGCACCTCATAACAAGCACTGTAATCAAGCATATCAGTAGGGTAATCTAGGTGTGTGAATGATAGGCTACATATTCCGGTCTTCCGTAAAGAAGCCTTGTAACCTACATCATAATCACTTGGCCAGAGATTCTTTATGTCTATATATTTTAGACCACACCTCTAAGCTTACGCACCTCGGTCGATATTAAATATAGAGTCTAGTCTAGTACCCTAGCTGGAACCACTACAGTATCCCTTTGATTCCTCTTTCCAACCCCACAATTATCATCGAAATTGGATTCTCCAAGAAAGAGTTATGCCTAATATCCCAGGATGACTTGATTATAGGCTGGTTCAATAGAGCAAACTTGTACGAAGTTACACATGTTATTGTTTCAAACCTCGGCCCTGAAAATGATACCCAACAAACTAAAGTTTGTCCTCTTTTTTTTTTTTCACTTTTTACGAAATTTGAATTCGATGCTCAAAGAGAAAGTTATGACAATTTTCCCAAGGTCACCTGTTTGAGATCGAATTCTAGAGCCTGCAAATACCCTAACTTCCTCAGATCATATATCTGAAAATGTAGCGAGACAAGATCTGAAATTCATACATGATGTTCACCAAGATTTTGTCTCAAACGGGTTTTAATTTCATCTTCAGAATCTTTGTAGAAAAAAAATTATATCGAAAATTCCACAATGGCCAGTTTGAAGCAGCAAAACCCTAGAATCCAAAGCTCTGATACCAAATGTTATGAAACTAGCTCACAAATTAGAATAAGAGATAGATCAACGACTTCAAAATTAGCCTCTTCAAGGGGAAACCTCCTTTAAATTACACAAATGAACAATTCTTGGATGATACAAATGACAAAACCTCCTTTCGATATATAGGAGTTTAAAGGGACACAATATAATCAAAGCCGACATAACAATAATAATGTAAGGGCACAACAATAACAATAATGGGCTTCTATGGGGCACAATAATAACAGTATGGGGACAATAGGGGCATACCAATAACAATAAGGGGCTAAAATGACAATAATAATGGGGGAATACACTAGTATTATAGGGACCTAACAATGTGTTTGTCATGAATGCATGTTAGTTGTCTATGTGTTTGTTGTGCGTGCATCGTGGTGGTCATTATGCAATTTATGATGTTGTTGTTATGTTATGAGGCTCACATTTTTGTTGAGATAGAGTAAGAGATGCAAGCTATTAGAGTGAGGTTACAACACTAGACCTTGGGGTAAGAGTAAATCGTCATACAGGTTTGTATGTCGGGCATGCATGTATTTTGATTAATGGTTGTTATAAGCATTATGGTTATGTACATGCATGTCATTCTATTGTTGCCTTGGTCACAGACATGGTATATGTTAGTTGATCAGTGTGGTCATATGCACATGCGTCAGATAATCATGCATGGTAGTAAATTTTTGTTATATGCATTGTGGTCATACCCATGATGATTATGGTCACTGCAGTTAAGATCTTGATGTTATTATGTATCATGCTAATCTCTATCACCATGTGTAGATGACTATAGTTATGATATTCAAGTATGAGTTGCTATATTTGTGATATTGTGTCATACTAACTTGGATTGAGTTGTGCAGATGTGATAGCCTTGCCTGAGATACATCAAGACATGAATTTGATTATGTTGTCTAGTTGGTTTATCTAACCTGGTACGTTTATAGGTTGTTTGAATGTTTGATTAATTGCATGATATTAGTATGTGTCTATAAGATCGCATGAAGCAATGATCTCATTTTAAATAAGTTGTACTAACATAATATGTGTTGAGACAGTTGATATGTACTTGAGTGCAAGTAGGTTCTAGTGGTAGTATTATGAATAATGATTGTGAGTTGATTATGACATTGTTCTTAGTCTTGGTAAAAGCTAATTTGAAATTAATGGACACTATGTCTTAATCTTTGGGAACATGTGACTAACATGTGTGAACAGTTGCAGGGAAACATGCTTGGTATTAGGGTGACATGGTAATAGTTAATTTCTTTATATAACTAACAATTGGGCGATGCGATAGCGCATAATAAGACTCAATTGCAGCAAGGTAAAAAGGTAAAAGAAAAGAATCAGGTGAAAATTACTTCGGCTATGTTTGGAAACCACAATTTCAAATGAATATGTGCTTTGCATGAATACATGAAGTCTTCTTAACCTTGATTGTGTTTTACATTATGTAGATATGTGGTATATTCCTGGACATGTATTTGATAGGTATAACAACTAGTTTTCAGTTATGGCTGGAATCATCAAGGAATTGGATTCCCTTGAGTGATGATATATGTACGTGTTTAGTTACGAGTCAACATGCTGAGTACAACGAGGCAAGGTAATTGGTATGTTGTTATGTTTATTATGCACTAACGGTTATGTGTTTATGGTAGTAGGATGTAGGGAGTTGCATGGAAAAAGAGGATGCCATGAAATCTTGAAGAAGGCATGGGTTGAACTTTCCTTTGAAAGTGCAGGGAAGCCATGTGGATTGATTCATGATGTTTGTTGCTATTTTTATGCTTCCAGTGCTTTGTGATTTTTTTCCGCTTGATTTGTAGTTTTATTTATGTGTGGTGCATGGCCATGCCACTTTTTTTGTGGTTTCCGACTGTTATGGGTTTTCATGGTTTCTTTTTGTTTCTTTCTTGATCTTTCCTTTTATGTTTTGAGGGTCCTAGGAATTGGTTGGGGAAATATAAAGTTAATGGAGCTCAGGAAGAGTTGAATGAAACCCAACAAGTAATTTAAAACCCAGATGAAGCTTGGTGCATGTATAAGGGCAGCTAAAGGCAAGAATATGATAGCGAGTTCGATTGGTTGGGTCCATTGGGATAAATGGGCGATGGCAGGAAAGTCATAAGAAAGGTATTAGGAAAGGTAAAGTAAATGGATTTGAGGCGTCATATGCCTTGTCTAAGTTGGGAATTGTCGTTCTCAATGTTGTGCATGTGTTACATGGATAAAGGGAGTTCTCTTAACCTTGACCTTATGATATATGGTAATTATGTTGTGATCACGATAATGATGATGTATGTATATGTATATATGTATGTATGTATGTCGTTGTCTGATTGGGTCATCAGGCATCATGATTGTTTTATGCTAATGTTTATATGTATATATGCATGTATGTATGTCATTGTCTAATAAGGTCATCAGGGATCATGATTATTTTCTGCTAATGTTTATATGTATATATGCATGTATGTATACCATTGTCTAACAATGTCTTCGGGGATCATTCTTGTGGAGGAATGATTTCCTATGCAGGTGAATGGCATGAAAAGGTTCCTGGTTTATGAGGAATCAAGTGGGCAGAGTAGCCCTAACAGATCTATGAGGTTAGTATCGTGTGGATATGATTTGATATTATGTGCTTATATTATGCCTATGTTTATGTTATGGTAGGTAAAGTTGAGGGATACAACAACAGAACGAAAATAGTGCGATATGTGGCATGTTGGGATAAGCATGGATAGTGGAAGGAGAAGCTAGGTTGCTTGGTAAATAAAATGTGGTCTCCCGATGTGCATATGGTGCTATGTACATGTTGCGTATGAGGTTTTGTGTATAGATGGTGACGTGTACATGTCATATATGTGGTGTTGTGTACAAATGGTATTGTGTACATGTTGTACATGTGGTGTTGTGTGCATGTAGTGTTGTCTACAAGTTGTACATATGGTGGTTTGTGAATGTGGTGTTGTTTACACACTATGCAGGTGCTGTTGTGTACACATTATGCAGGTGGTGTTGTGTACATGTGGTGCTATGTATACATTGTGCAGGTAGTGATGTGTACACGTTGTGCAAGTGGTGCTATGTAGAAGTGGTATTGTGTACATGTTGTACATGTGGTACCGTTGTACATGTACTATTGTGTACATGTCATACATGTTGTGTTGTGTACGCGTGGTACTGTGTTATGTGCATCGTGTAGTCATTGTATCGTAACATGTGTATTCGTTGTGTTATAGTTTGTGTATGTATATGTATTATGTTGCACACCAGGTGTGGGTGTATGCATTGTGTGGTACGTCATGTGTGGGTGTATGCGTTGTGATGTATACTTTGTGTGTGTGTATGTGATTGAAGAGAAGAGATGGCATTGGGTGCTTTTCAAATGTGGCAAGTGATTAAGTGTGTGTATGGAACAGACAAGAACAAAGGTAGAAGCAAAGGACTGATTGAAGGATAAATATCGATATTTTATTTCAGTATTAATTATGCATATGACTATGATGATGGTTGCATGTGATTTATTATTTTTATTTATGATGGTTGAGTTTTGAGCTAACTGGATGTGATGTGTTTATACATGATGATTTGATCAAAGAGCTAGTTTGACTTCTTCTGACAGGAAGTAAACAAAATTGCAGGTGTACCTTATTGATGGGCTATCAATAAAGTATGATTTGAATATATTTTAATTCCTTTTTAGTCTAATGGAAATTATGTGTTTAGTACAGGAAAGCATGGAAAATTCCCAGTTTGGGTGATTGGATTGGCTGCCAGAGAATTAACAGCAACAACAAAAGGAATTGGAACTTGCAATGGTATATTGGTAAAGAACTTCAAGAAGGGCCATTGTCAGACACTGGTACCCAATAGTGTCCATTGATTTCCATAAGGATGCTATGACTAATATGATGGTTTTGAGGCAGGGATATGCCTTGGTTTTTGGACCTTTCGATGAGAAGAAACCTTGCCAAGGGATGGATTGCCTGAGGGACTGTGTAGCAGAGGAGGGGATGCCAGTGGAACTTGGAAGGTGTGTGATTGCACGGAAGGGGGTGATCAAATTGCTCGAGGGACTATGTAGTAGAGAAGGGAAGGTCAGGAAATGAATTTGTTTTGGTCATTAGCATTGCTAGAGGGAATCAGAAGCACATTGGGAGTGTGCCCTAGAACAATGAGTCAGTAATTGTTTGTTGAGGGAACAGGTAGCACAAGGATTGTAGCACTTAACATTACATGTAGGTTTGACTTTTCCAGTGGATTCTAGACTTCTTGGGAATGAGCTGAATCTTGGTATTACTCTGAGGGTGGAGGTGTGAGCCTTTGGATTCCCTTGTTGCGGATGCAGGCATCGTATCCTTTTGTTTGCTAGTTAAAGAAAATGTGCCTATGTATGCATATGTGTATGTTATTGTAAATATTGTATCAGGTTGTGTTTATAAATATCCATACACAGTATGATTATATGTTGGTTGAAGAAAATTTGCGTAAGTATATGTGGTTGCTATTGTAAATATCGTAATGAGTTGTGTTATAAAGCTCTAGTAAACTGAATGATTGTCATGTTTTCAACATGATATTAATGCAAATATTGCAACGAATTGGGTTATAAATCTCCATGGGCAGTATGTTTTGTTTTCAGCGGTTTGCTAGTCATAAGTGTTCCCCTTGGGGGGGGGGGATTTGTAACAACTCTAGATTAAAAGTTCATGTAATAAAGTTAATACAAGCAAAATAAGATCAAGGTCAAGGGATACGTATTCCAAGTTGAATGTTGGGAAAAAAATCCTAGTGGGTGTTACTTAGGTATATTAATGGCTAAGGAAATTGGCAATGGAATTGGCGAAGACAAAGAGGTATTAATTGGCATTTTATTTATGAAATAAAGGAAAATAGGAGAAAAGCGAGTAAACAAAATTGCAGGTGTACCTTATCAACGATTTTCCAATGAGGTATGATTTGAATTTATTTCAATTCCTTTTTAGTCTAATGGAAATTACGTGTTTGGTATAGGAAAGCATGGAAAATTCTTGGTTTGGGTGGTTACATTGGGTGCCAAAGAATTAGCAGCAACAAAAAAAGGAATTGGAACATGCAACAATATGTTGGTAAAGCACTTTAGGAGCAGGGCTATTGCGGGACACTGGTACCCAATAGTGTCCATTGATTTCCATAAGCATGATATGACCGGTATGATGGTTTTGAGGCAGGGATATGCCTTGGTTTTTGTACCTTCTGATGCGAGGAAAGCTTGCCAAGGGATGTTAGAAGAACTTGGAAGGTGTGTGAGTGCATAGAAGGGGGTGATCAAATTATCAAAACATAAACATGAAGATCAAAAAAAACAAAAGAACACAAGATATAGGCTCCAAGCCAAGGAAAAACCCATCCAAGGGGAAAATTCATAAAATTTCTCTTCTTATAAAATCATATCAAAATGAGATATCCAAGAGTCATGAACACATAAAATTCCAACCCTATATATGCCAAGTTGAACCCTCATTCTTCATAAAACATCCATAAACAACAAGAGACCAACAAAAAATATTCATCAAGAGATATGATGAGGAAAAACTTCCAATATTAGGGCGTCGACCCTAGTTATGAGGAGGGGTGGAGGCATTTCCCACCGTGTATCCTCCGAAACCTGGAATCGTGGGAGGGCAGTGGTGGATACACTCCCCTAGACGGGTGATGACAATTGCCAGTTGCCTGCTGGGGAAGTTAGGTCAATGTAGTCGACACTTCCGCCATGTTGGTTTTATCAGTGGTTAGATTGGTATAGCCGATGCCACCAGATATAGCAGCAGAGGACGGATAGGGTGGGAACGGAAGTAGGTCAGGATGGATAGGAGGATATAGATCAGTTAGAGACTCCTGATGGGAAGTAATGTCATTGTCTGACTTATCAATTTTACTACTATAACTCTCTCTATTTTATTATGCCTTCGAACTCCTTGTATCTTTTCACTCTAACTTCGAGACGAAGTTTTCTGAAGGAGGGGTGTATGTAATGCCCCACTTAATCTTATCATGCAAATTTTATTAATGTTTACATTACCTGAAAATATTGAGAAATATTGGTGAATACCTTCATTTGGGAAACTATAAATTTATTTACTAATATAAAATTCATTATTGCTATTATTCAAATTCCCAACTTGTCTTCTCAAATTGAATCTTGGGTAGGATATGGTCTCCTTCCATTATTTTAAATTATATATATATATTCATCTCACATTCCCAAATGTACTCTCACATTTACTTGGGAGAAGACATGGTCCTCTCCCATTAATTACCAATATATATATTCATCTCACATTCCCAAATATACTCTCAGATTTAATTGGGAGAAGACATGGTCCTCTCCCATTAAATTCCCAATTTTATATTCATATCACATTTCCAAATGTACTCTCAAATTTACTTGGGAGAAGAGAAGTCAACTGTAAGGATGAAGCAGAAGTTAATGACATTAATGAGAGGTGGTTGAGGGGGAGAAGAGAGGAAGGGCATAAAAGGGAAAGGAGGAAGGGAGAAAAGGGGGATGTTGGGTCTTGCTTTTGATTTTAGGGTTGGCTGTGATTTTGAGAAATTTTTGGAGAGAGAGGAGGAAGGAAGTATTGTTTATCTTGGTCTGGATTATTCATCTTTGAAATACTGCATCTGGTTGGACTTGGGCTCGGAGGGCTAGGGAACCTGTGGAGGTTTCCTGGGCTAGGAATTATTTCCTAGTTGGCTGGGAGGTAAATCCAGTCGGTAGTCGAGAGGAGCATTTCAGCAAGAGCAGCAGCTCAAGGGCATCTCCACCGGCCATCGGTACAAGTATTCCTCTATGCATAGATTACTCATGTAAATTATTGAAATGAAATGTTCACTATAAGTTGTAAGGATTAGAATGTAAATGGTAAATTATCATTGTTTAGATGTCTTGTAAGAAAGGATAAAATTATCATTGTTTAAATGTCTTGTAAGAAAGTAAATTATTGCCTCTTATTGTATTTAATTTCCAGAGAAAATAGATTTGTTAGAAGACCCTAGGATAGGGCCTTACATCCGGCCCTCCTTCTACGAAATTTCAAAACCAATTGAGTGAATTGTGTGTATCTAAATGAGCTCAAGTCATCCTCTATTTATACTATCAAAAGAGGTGTGAATAGACATTTCCTTTGGGGCTGGGCATACTTGACAAGTAGGTCAACTTCACATCTAAAGGGATTTTTGACCCAAATTACATATTTAAAAAATATTTTTCCTTTTTCCTTACAATAGGTCCAAATTGGACTTTGAATCTTTGACTCAAGAAAACCTAAAAGCATGAAGAACATGCTTATCAAATAAAATAATAATTAATTTTCTTCTTTTTCTTCATTTTCTTCTTTTTATTTTACATAAAATATATAATGACATAGATACAAAGATATTTATGAAGAACAAACCTAGTGACATTTTCTAACACTCCATATTAACTAGGGGGGTATTCATAATTCCACAACCGGTACAAGGATACTTCTCAAATTGAAATATTCTCATAATAAGATTCAAATGGATCATCCATATTTACGCATCAACATCATAACCAACATTTTCAAGCATAGCAAGGCCTTGACTAACAAGATCTACCTCTCCACAAGAATAGAGCACAATGACGGCAGGTATATTGACACCATAACTGCCTCTCAAGGCACATACCCCATCCAGATGTTCACCGGGTATGTCCTTCTAGGACTATTCTTGTCTTGGATTCCTAATCCTCAAGGAGTACCAATCTCGTAAGCTTATCCAGTCCTCTAGACCCCATTCTCCCTCGATGGCCTTCACTAGAGATATGGTTGTTAGTCTTGAACTAGTGCATGACACATGAAGAAGATAATATAATGTCCATCATCACTCCCTCTCAACCAAGGAGAAGATCTTCATTCCCTCTCAATCAGGGAATAGATGCTAGATCCCTCTCAACTAGGGAGACATCATCAAAATCCTTATCTGGTCTTATACATCATCAACACAATAGCTACTTGTTATTCCATGGAGATATTCATGGTAGCTGCAAAGAATCCTATTTTGCAATACATCGTATATGAGTTTCAATCTTCTTTCATATTTCATCTTCATGACAGGGTTCCTCGGCTCCTAGCATCATCATGTCATATCAAATTTTGAGCTTCCTGGATCTTTTTAATCATCAATCAACATTTTCATCAAATGGTTCACTTGTCACCTTCAAGGAGCTGAGTTTCCTCACAGTTTCTAGCACATGTTTTCTTCCTTCATAGTTCTGCCTCATCTTCTTCAAAGTGTCATATCAACTTTCTAATATCAAATTTATCCTTGTATTTCTTTGAGCCATCAAAAGTGATATCTACACAATTCATGTGTTTCATGATCAAACCACATAGTTGTAGGTACATAATCATCAAGAAAATTTTCTTTCCAATTTTTTCACACACTCAAGAAAATTGCCAAATTATAATATCCTCTAGAGTGCCATGTCAAATTCTGCTACCTACTCCCTCTAAAGTCAATCTTTGCATGTTCTATATTCATGTTACAACAAGTTTCTACTTCATCTTTCAATTATTAATGTGTTTCGGGAATATGCTCATCGACTGGAAGCTTCAATATCATCAAGGTTCTTGCAGTTCCCTCTTTCCATCATGCTCATCATTGTTAAGAATTCATCATCAAGTACGAATCTTGCATTACTTTGTTCTTTCATCCTTCTCATTTTTCTTTCACCATCTTGATAGCCTTCATTATGTGCCTCCAATCATCAGTGAGTACAACGGCAAGGAAAATATACAAAAACAAGAGCATGATGCCAATTCTGTCCATTTAGGGTTTCTATGATTTCAAAAGGTATTTCTAGGGTTTTAGTTACAAATCGTAGATACTCCTTAACCTGACCCTCATTAGTGTTTTTATTTTCAAATGAAACACCAAGTCCGAGGGTTTTGATGTCAAGCACTAGGATTTATCTTAATCCATCTCTTACTAGGGTTTAATACATACCCTAGAGACTTTCTCTTAAAATTATATTATGCTAGGGTTTTGAGATAATTTTAAAGAACACTCAATCTGCAAACCTTAGATATCATTTCCCAAAGTCTAGGGATTTCTTTAGAGGGAGAAATTAGTTAGGGTTAGGGTTTTATCTCTTAGGGTTAATTCAATTTGAACTAGGGTTCAGAAAAAATATCAAGAATCTTCAAGACTTCACCTACAAACCCTAGATCCTTAAGGTGCAAAGGAACAACTGTAAAACCCTAGATAATCTTGACCCACATAACATGCACATAATTATACATACCTATGCAACCATACATGTTCTCCATAGATTTGATTCTTCTTCAAGTTTCAACACTTTTCAACAGAGGTGCTTCAATCTCATAAATTTATTGAGTTGTTTTTCAAAGAGACATATGTACTTTAGCAAGAGATCTAGTGTCATATGCATCAACTTCATTCAAAAAGAGACAACAAAATAACTTTCAACTTTATGTTAGCTTCATTGATGTCATTTTTTCTTCTATTATGTATCTGAATAGTGTGACCTTCTATACATCGACCATTATTGTAGTTGTCATAGATTATATTCCTCATACCATTACTATGTTATTTCTTGTAGAAGTTGTGTAGAGAGTCTATACAACGATTGATGTTCCTGCTGATTCACTTTGCCTTATTACCATGTCAAAGATTCTCTCACATCAGAGGTTATAGCATAAAGTAATTTATAAGTAATTGTGCTTCAGATCATATAACAATGTCATCAGTTTGATACTATAAATATTGCAACTATTCGATATAGTAAGAGTGTTCCCACTCAGAACTGTGTATTATTAAGAGAATAGGTAATGAATGTGTTCTACTGTCATCACAGAAGTACAGAAAGAGAAATCTATGGGTAAATTCAACAAGCCTTTGATGGGGTACACAAATCACAGGATTAAATGTACGTGATCTATTTCATAATGTATGTGACTACAGTGCGAGATCCATGAAATGTGATTCACTACAAAGTATAGTGCGAGCCTGTCACAATGATTAGAGTGAAACTACATAAATATTATGTTCTAGAGCCACACAAAGAATGAGCCACCTTAAACAATGCCATTGTTTGTAAGACCATGCTATTGTATATTGAGTCCATTATAATGCCACTATAATGCAATACCATATTATGTAATGCCACTGTAACATGTGCCCTTGATATGTAATATGAGTGTGATGAAAATCCATATGTATAAGGGAAAGTCCATAGAAATACCATGATTTGAGTGGGATCATATTATAATAGAGAGGCCATATGCAAAATCATATCCATATAACGAGAGCCATAATTGTGCCATCATACACCATAGCCATAAAAGACTTGCGAGTTTACGTAGTGATATGCAAGTTTACATAGATATAGAGTTACTGAAATATGATTCATAGCGACCCATAGCAAGAGATGAAAAAACATAGTAGGCCATAGATGAAAAGTGAAGAAATCCATTTTCCACAGTTCTATTTATGTCAGGCGACTCTCGGAAAAGGGCCATTTGCAAGCAACAATGTGTTCTATGTGCATGAAAAATAAATAAAAGAAATTTTCATAAACAGTAAACCCTAACAACGTTGCAAGTGCACCCCAAGCCAGGGGGACCTTCCGAGCTGGGAGCACTTTAGGAATATAAACTAAAATCACAAGTTGATCAACAACAATGTGTTTTCATTAATTCCAAATCATTACAAAGTACAGAGTTAAAAATTATGGCCGCTACGGGAATCTCAATATTATGGTGGCTAACCCATCTACAATGCTTACATCAATATATAGACATTTAGAATTTAGCAATTTGGACCACAAGGCCGAAATCTGGGGGTATCTAACCCATACAACACCAAAATAATACATCGTCACGACCATGATAATAGATATACAAAATGGGAAAAACAAATTTTAACTTTAGTGACTATTATGCTAAAGACACATCTTCGAGATGTAAAAAGATTTGCAGTTGAAAAAGGTTATATCCCGAGTTGTGTCGATCTGAGTGGTTAAGCTAATCATTGAACGAGAAATCCAAAGCTGGGGGCATAACTGTCAATTTCCTGTAGCAGCTTCCAATATCTTGTCCATCAGTTTATTTTTGTAGTTCATTGTTTTTACTCATGTTGTTTGTGCACTTCTGGTAGTTTGGTCAACAACTACTGATCCTGTAGAACGTGTAAAGACTACAACACCCAAGGTCAATTATACAAGGAAAATTACACCTAAAACATAGATAAATTCATGGGGAAATGTGTTAAATCATGAATAATCACCTTATTCAACTTATAATTGTTGAGACTGTGAAATTGACAAAAATGGTAGCAAAATGTAGGAAAAGGAGGGATAAAACAAGGTATGATGGAAAAAGTGTTATTCAATATATATGCAAAAAAATGGGTCAAAGTTGAGACTCATTATCTCCCCCACGCCTAGGCTTCTACACGTCCTTGTATATTGTGTCCTATGTGGCCTAGATCATAATATTAAGCCTTGCTGAATCTTGCTTTTGTCTTGCTTGAAAAAGTTTCAACTTTACCTTCCTAGAATGATTTGCCAGCTAACCTAACTTCACATACAAATTTATACCCCTCTTGGCCAATAATCATTTTCAAGCTACCAACTTGTCCTTATCTTCTCTAAGTTGTGCATTTTTTCTTTTAGGGTTTGGTTTTCCTAGTTGATATGTCTATCTAGAACCTAGTATTCTTTAATCTATTGTTTAAGTTTCTTTATCTTCTCACTTCTTCCTTTATTTAATTGTGATGTCTTAAGGACATCAACTACTCCTACTCCATGAATCAATTCAAACCCTTTAGGCTCAGGGACATCGAGTATCATGATTTATGAACTCTACTTAGGGCCTTTGGCCTTGTCTTCATTAGAATCATAATAGGGTATATTAAGTATATTCAAGTTTACTTCCTCACATACCTCGGGTATGACCATTTCTACCTAAACCTACTCTTCTAGAGGACTTGAAGTAAACACTTTAGTTCTAGCTGCTCCTTCAAAATCAATTCGCTTGTCATCATGGAGTCACATTTGAGGCTTGTAACGTGTACCCTTAACATTAATTACTTCATCTATATCTTCAGTGTCCTGTTCAATTTCCCCAATGATTGTTTTACTTTGTCACGATCAACCCTACAAGGGGATACTTCTAGTGTTTTCTGACCTTCTCCCTCTTTTACTACAACCTTCCTCTTTTTCTTCTTGTGAGAAACCTTCTTACTACACATCACTTCCTTTTGAATGGGAGTATCTTCACTTCATGAATTCATTTTCTCCTGTGGCCAAAACCCCTACAACTTTCTTGGAGGGCTTCTTCTTCTTTGTAACATACATACCTTAGACCTGTACATATATTTTTTCTTCTACTTCCATTTTCTACTTCTTATGAGATGACTCCCCTTCTATCTCCTTATTTTTCTGTTTATGGAGAGTAGCCCAACCCTTCTTAAGCAATTCCCTTGTTTTATGGATTGCTACAAATGACGAAGCGTTTTTATCAAACCCTCCCCAAAAGAAAAAATGACTCCAAATTTGATTTTTCTTTCTTAATTCTTCTTCCACCAATATTTTAATTAATCCATGATGAAACAAACTAGTTTCGGAAGGCCTTGGTTGAGCTTGCATAGTTTTTGCCATCTTAGTTAAGCTTTAAGAGATAAATGGGAAGTTTTATTTTTCATGCTTCCTAAAAACATGAAAGAAATCACAAATGATATCTAAATGTGACAGTGTACCATCATTCATAGGTGATATGTTTTTGCACCAGGTAAAGAGCTTCATGCCATTCTTCTCTGATCCAATACCAAGGGACTCCTTTACTCCAATTGGGGTTCCAATGTTATGACACTAGAAATTCATTACAATCAAACTCCTTAATTGAATTCTTAAACCAACATTCCCTACCATGAGGGAGACTAGTGCTTTGAGCATATAACTCTTCTTAGACGATAAGGTCCAATTGTTTTAACTGAGCTACATTATCATTGAATCTTTTTGTGAAGGCTATGGTAAGTTTGGAGTTATACCCCTGAAAATTCTCATAGAAAGGAATCCACCCTGCTTTCTCAAAGCATCTACTTCCTTGTGGGAAATTGTTAAGGCACTCAGCCCCACTCCTTTCATACCACGACACTAGAATCTTCAAAATTCTTGTATGTTGTATGAGAGATTGATTTGTTCCCATATTCTTCCCATTGTGCAATATCATAAAGGAAGGGTGACGGGAAAAGTATATTTAGCATGTTTCTATTATCACTTAGTTGGTGAGTTAAATGAGGGCTTTGTTGATTTGATGTGGCTTAAACCATTTGAGAATGTGGACATGCATAGGATATCTTAGTATTTTAATGAAGGGAGGGATATCATGGCAGTGTAGGTGCACAATACGTCAACAATTAGTCATTATGTGTGTATGGTGATAATAATCATTCTGTACATCTCCCCAAATTTAGTCATGCGTTTAAAAGTGAAATTTATTCTTACCATAATTACCTTAAGGCAAATTTTCAACCTACCAAAGCAGATGGGCCTGGTACCTATGTTATGCTGGAAGTTATTACCGTTAGAGAAGTTATGATGTATTGGTGGGTCCTTAATAAATAATTTAGAAGTAGGAAATTAGCTTCCTACACCACTAGAATGCTAATGACTCTATATAAATTTGTAGGAATTATCCTTTGTGGACTCTATGAGAGGTTAATGCCATGAAATTCAAGGAGTCATGGGTTCCTCTAGTGCACACCATCACAACAACATGTCATATATTCAACTAGACCATTATCCTCTCTACTACATTGGAAGAAATTGTGTTAGTTTCAAATCACATTATGCCAATGAAATAATCAAAGCTCAAAATTCCATCATATCTAGTGGATGTAGCATGTAAGATGCACACTTTCCCTCACATGAGACAAATGGTGGTAGATGACATCCTCCAATCCATGTTTATTTCTAATATTTATGGGAGCACAAGTACCATTCTTACTATCTCAAAATATGCAATAATTTTCTCATCTCTCTTTTCTAAGTATTGTTTTGTGCACCAAAACCATTTATGTTAAAAAAAGAAGTATAGGAATTTGTGAAGGTAGGAAATTGCTTTGTTTTGGAGCTGATCTAGGTGGATATCAATGTCCACCCACCTCTTCCATTGTATTAATGGTTCTCTATCTTCTTAGCAATTTTCCTATGATTTTTGGATCCCAAACTTTCAGGGTCATTTCTAGGCCCTAAAAGATGTTTTCTTACAATTTGTGGGGAAAAGAGTTTCCATGGCATGCCCTGACTCTAGTTGAAAGTTGTATTCCTATGATAGTTCTTTCGAATGAGCTATTGTTTAGCCAAAACAAATACTATTTGCAAAAGTTGCACCCTTGGGAAGTTTATGTACCAACTAAACACCTCAGGGCCCGAAAACCTTTTGGCATTTTTGGACCTCTAGGGTTCTTTCTTTATCTTAAAAGTCCATTCTTTCATCCTCTTGTAATACCTTTTGCGAATGGGCATAGTTGCCATCTCTCTCTATTTAGAGATAGCTACCGCCATTCTAGCCAGTTTGTGTTCTATGGTGTTATGTTATTTCATTTATTAATAAAAGTTGGGTTTTCACCATATTGTTTTAATATCTACTATATTTTTTGTATTTGTTCCATTTATTTTCTTGCATTTTATTCCATTCCTTATACAACCTGGATTAGTGGTATCAAAGCAATATGATCCTTGTTGTTTCTCAGTGCATGTCTCCAACAAGGTCGAGGTACATAGAGTTGGGTCTTAAACTAGTTCCACTTAGGAATTATCGCTCTCACAGACCCAAGTAGCCTCACATGGTGGACGAAAAAATAAATGACTAAACATGAGATAATACAAGTTTGTTGCTCAAGGAAGCACTCACATGACATATGAAAGAGATGATGGACAATTTCTCCTAGATTTTTTGACAAATCTTGTTAGGTAAACTTGAAACAAGGAAAGAGTCAAATTTTACTGGGTCAACAGTAGTGGTTTTATGCCCATGTCTATTTAGTTTCCCATGGTTTATTTCCCCTAGAATTCATGTAATGAATCTTTTAAAAGGTTGGGAGGAACTCTATTATAATGGGCTAGGGGATGTGAGTGGTGAAGCCTCACTTGGCCAAGGATTTGGCAAAATATCGAAGGAATTCCATTAGTTGCATTTTTCCTTAGAGTTGTGGTTTTCCCAGGGTAAACATTATGTGCATTTATGTGTGCATGTTGTGTTTTGTGTTTCATTGTTGTTAGTAATTTTAATTTTCCCTCTTAGTAATTTCGTTTATTTCCGGTAACATTTCTACATTTGGTATCAAAGTCAAGTGTTTCCTTCATGGGGATGCCTCTATTTCCAAGGGTTTTCTTGGCTTGGTGGATGGAGAGATCAACACAGTTTGTCACAGATCTGATTGTAGAACAAGAAATAAACATGGTTAATCTAAAGTTAGAAAATGAGGACATGGTGTCGCAAGGACCTACCACATTGAGGTCGTCGACGAACTAGTGGATATTTATCAAGAATGGTGTAGGTTTTAACCCCTGTACAAAAATTACCCGCAAACGTATTCTTAAAACAAAAAAAATATACAATGGAGAGAACATAAAAAAAATATACACAAAGATTTTCCCCTGGATCCCAAAACTAGGAATACCAGATTGATTTTTCATTATATTCCTTTCAATGTTGCAATACATATATATACATGTCAAAGCATTCATAAACCCTAATCCACTAACCCTAGATCAGAACATAATTTTAGTTCCCTTGACCAGATCTACAAATACCATGGAAAAAACCATCGTGCCCAAAAACGATGAGCAAAACCATCCTTGGGTCCGCCCACCATCTTTGGATTTACCCCCCATCCTTAGGTCCACCAACCATCTTTGGGTCTGCTCCCCATCCTTAGGTCCGCCCAACTATTATTGGGTCTGCATAAAATAATTTTTTTTCTAGGGTGTTGCCCCAGACCCCATGATGCGTGGAAAGAATATAACACACACCGAACTTTCTCCCACTTGTTGTTTTCTTTCCACACTGGGGGTGACATGAGAGCTTAGTCATTGGCCTAGGGCTACAATGCCCATTTTTTCTCTACACCAAAAAAACTTCCCGGTGCTGACATACTTTATCAATGCATCTGCAACATTCTTCAGAGTGTCCACCTTTACTAGCAACACCCTTTTATCTTCAACCATATCCCTCACAAAGTGATATTGAACATAAATTTGCTTTGTCTTTGAATGATAAGCAGGGTTCTTTGCCAAGAAAATTGCACTTTGGTTATCACACTCTAAACTTATAGCTCGTTTTACCAACCCCATACATGAGCACAATATTTGCAACAAAAATGCTTCCTTGTTTGCATGAGTGTTTGTCATGTATTCAACCTTTGTAGTTGAAAGTACCACTACATGCGATCTCTTGCTCATCTAACTGACTGCTCCTCCAAATAGGTTAAACACATACCCACTTGTAGATATTTTCTGATCCAGATCTCTAGCCCAGTCTGCATTAACAAAGCCATGGATGTCCAAAACTTTGTCCAATCATGGTCTTCCTTGGTAGCACAGACCATAATCACTAGTGTTACGCAAATACTTAAAAACTCGTTTCATTGTTGTCCAATGCTCCTTCCCTAGTTTTAACTTAAACCTGCTCAATACTCCCACTACATGTGCAAGGTCTGGTCTGGTGAAAACCATTGCATACATCAGGCTACCAACTACTCTCGTATATGAAACACGGGACATGTCCTCTTCCTCTTCTTGTTGCTTGGGAAATTTTTCACCTGGTAAATTTACACATACAGGAATAGGAACCTTGACTGGTTTATTGTCATGCATATTAAAACTCTGCAATATTATCTCAACGTACTTTCTTTGGTTTAACCAGAGCTTCCTCTTTGCTTGATATTGTTTAATTTCCATGCCCAAAATATAGTTTACAACACCGAGATCCTTCATATCGAATTTAGAAGACAATTGGGTCTTCAGATCCTAGATAATTTCTTTAACATTTCCAATCAACAACATATCATCCACACACAAGACCAAATAAATAACACGGTCACCAATTAATTTAAAATACACACAATGATCCGCTTTGTTCCTAGTGAAGCCAAGTCCCTATATATATGTATGAAATTTTTGATACCACATCCTTGGCAATTGTTTTTAACTCATATAAAGACTTTTTTAACATGCATACCAATTATTTCTTACCCTTCACCGCAAAGCCTTTTGGTTACTTCATGTTGATCTCTTCTTCCAGATCCTTGTGAAGAAATTTTTTCTTCACATCCATTTTTTCTACCTCAAAATCAAAAGTAGCAACAATAGATAAAAGTAATCTAATAGAAGCTAACTTGCCAACAAGAGAAAAAATATCACCAAAATCAATTCCCAACACCTGGGAATAACCTTTTGCTTCCAACCGACCTTTTTGTTTCTCCACCTTTCCTTCTACATTCATCTTCTTCTTAAACACCCATTTGTTGTCAATGGCTTTCCTTCCAGCTGGCAATTCCACCAGAGCCCAAGCCTCATTTTTGTCTAAGGATGCCATTTCTTCAACCATGGCCTCCTTCTAGAGTTTTCCATCCTCTGAATCCAATTCCTCCTTGATAATTATGGGATCATCATCAGTAATAAATAAAGAAAAATTTGAACATAAAGCAGATGTACTATACCTCTCTCGCTACCTTCTCTCTCAAACTGATATCCTCAAAACTGGAGTGTGTGACTCTTCCTCTTCTGATTCTTGTTATGCTATAGAGTCTGATTCTTCCTCCTTCATCTCAAACTCTATCTTCTCAAGTTCCTTTGGTAGGAATTCATGTTTAATAACATCTTTAACCTCTCTAAACACTACATTTTGGTTGTACACAACCTTCCTTGTTTTTGGGTTCCAAAGCTTATAACCTTTTTAACCATCCTTATACACAATAAAGATGCACCTTTCATATTTACTATCCAACTTGGTTCTTTTCTCCTCCGGAACATGTACATATGCATCACATCCAAATACCCTAAGATGTGATAGAAAGGGTTTCTTACCAGTCCATACCTCATGTGGAGTCTTGTCCTCCAATATGATGAATTTGATTTCTTAAACAGGTAACATGCAGTATATACTGCCTCTGCCTAGAATTCTTATCCTAATCTGGCACCACTGAGCATGCTTCTTTCCTTTTCCATCAATTTCATGTTCATTCCCTTTGCAACTCCATTTTTAACCTTGTACATAAATTATCTATAAAGAGGTTCTTAAAATAGAAAAATATACAATCGAGAGAACATAAAACAAATATACACTGAGATTTTCCCCTCGATAAAAAAACTAGGAATACCAGACTGATTTTTCATTATATTCCTTTCAAAGTTATAATACATATATATACATGTCGAAGCATTCATAAACCCCAATCCACTAACCCTGGATCAGAATATAATCGTAGTTCCCTTGACCAGATCTACAAATACCATGGAAAAAAAACCACCATTCCAAAAAATGATGCACAAAACCATGGGTAGGTTCACCCACCATCTTTGGGTCTGCCCCCCATCCTTTGGTTTTCAAAAAAAAAAAAATTTTGGGGGCGTTGCCCTAGACCTCATGACGCATGGAAAGAATATAACACAAACCCAAAAAATCGGACACTGACATGAACGAGTTATTGCTATGCAGGTGCGCAAAGGGAAATTATCATGTTAATGGTAGACCAGAAGGTTGGAAGCAAGGGCACAATGTGGCCAAAATCCCAAGAGCATTACCAATGTGAGGGTTGTGAGCCAAAACTATCAAGGTTTCATGCAAAATATATGAGGTAGAGAGATTCCTAACAGAGATGAAGTATGATATCAATAGATGATTTTGTGGGCAATGAGTTGTAGTTGGAGAGTGTGGAAGTAAGCGTTGAGTTCACGAGTTGTATTTGCAGTGCGTGGAAGGAAGTAATGAGTTTGTGAATTGTGTTTGCATAGCGTGGAAGGAAGTGTTGATTTCATTGAGGGAGGATTGGATGATCCCATAAGCGATGCAACGAAAGTGTAATGACCCTTCCATGGTAGTGTAGTCATAAAATGGAAAGTGGTTTATCATATGCATCTCCTATGGTAAATCAATGGGCCAACATGATTGGGAAATCTTGGATTGATCATGGGAAATAGTGAATCGGTCGATTATATAATACAAGTTTTTTAATGTATGAGTAATGGTATGGCTAGATATTAGCAGAAAAAGCACTCGTGGACTTTGATGTTTGAATCAATTGGAGGGCTCAAATACCAAACAAGAAATCTATACCATGAGCTCATTTTCCATGAGCACGAAACTTTATTCCGAGCAATACTAGCAGGCTACTATGACGTGCTCCATAAGGAATTCATGAAGATCATGAAAGGAGGGTTTCTAGTGGAGGAAACAACTCTAACGAAGGCTTAATTGGTGTGGTATATCATGTGTGTGTATATGATGAGGGACTCACATATGATCAAATTCACAACATCGAAGGAATGGTTTCGATGGGAATGGGAAACCACAACTTTGTTGAGGGTTGTTAAGAGGTTGCTTCTATGAAGTTCTCTGAAAGTCAGTTGTTTTTAATATATATTCTAGAATACAGGTGGAGGTTTGCGTTTCTAGATATTGAAGATTTAGCTACATGCAATTGGAGTGGATGGAAGTTATGTGTAGGTCCATAAAGAGAAACCATGGGTGGTGGGTTCACACAAAGTATTCAATAAAATAATTCAATGAAATAATGGTTTCATTGCTCATATACAACCATCAAATTCAACTCTAGAGAGTAGAGAACGAAGCTAGGAGCATGCTAAGGCAAAAGGATGACAACATAAATGTCAGAGAAACAACAACCAAAATAATATATATTATAATGGAGTCAAAAATATTGCATGTAAATGGGCATGATGTTGTAAGACATGGTAAGACATGTGTACCCTTGGGAAAGTATTAGTAAAGTCTTGTGTTAGACCTAGGTGATAGGGGGCATGTCAAGTTAACAAATACCCTAGGTATAGAATTTGAGGGGGGATAGGGCCTAAAGATGAGCGATGTTGACTCACTTGGTTAGTTTTGCCAGATTTGGTCAAAGGAAACCCCAAGTCAAGGTTTAAGGGGGTATTGTTAAGTAAACTTGACTTGAGGAAAGAGTCAAATTTCACTGAGTCAACAATATTGGTTTTGGGCCCATGGTTTTTGGTTTCCCATGGTTTTTTTTCCCATGTAATTCATGTAATGGATCCTTTAAAAGGTTGGGAGGTGTTGGAAATACTAAGAGGGGGGCTGAATTAGTATTTCGCTTAATTTAATTACTTTCAAAGAATTACATGTCATTACCAAAAATAAAATAATATAATCAACACATCACATCACATGAATAATACACAAGAAATTTTTAGTTGGAAACCCTTATGAGAGAAAAACCATCAAACACCTTCTAATATAAGTGTTATGTACAATAATTTCTCAGCTCCAACTCCCTAGTACTCAATTAGAAAAGAATTCGTTTTTATCAGGAAGCCCCAACTCCCTAGAAGGATGCTCCAAGACCATGCTAGCATCAATCTGTTGCCCTAGCTCCTGTTAAATTTAGGTATGTTCTATGCTTAGAGCAATTTATTTCAATTTTCACAATTAGTCAATATCTTTTCCAGATTAGCAATCACATCAGAATTAAAGTAAACTGCAGATAGAACATAAACATAAATCGCAGAAGACAAGCCAAGACAAGAGGACACAAGATGTGGCGCTAGCCAGGGACAAACCCCAATGTGGGGAAACCCTTGATCAATTCCTCTTATATGTTCTTCAATAGTTCAACAGAGAGAGAGAGAGAGAGAGATAGTAAATTTACAACAGAAGTCAACACTTTGACTTATCTAGATAAGAGCATAGATCATCTCTAAGAAGATGATACATGACATCAGTTGAAGACATGCTGCTTCAACTGATTCTCCAAGGTGACTCCTTCACCTATCATTATGTTGCATCTCATCATCATGCTGCACCTAACCGTGCTGCACCATGTTTCACCCATCATCATAATGCTGGACCTCAAGATCATGCTGTACACATCATACTCCTGCAATGCTGTCCCATGTGTCATGTGCTTGTAGCACCATGCTTGCCACTGCTATTCATGTTGTCCATGCTTGTCATGTTACACCATGCTTGCCATGCTACACCATGTTATCAATGCTTGCCATGATGTCCATGCTTGCCATGCTTTCCATGCTTTCCATGCTTGCCATGCTTTCCATGCTTGCCATGCTTTGCCTTAGCATTCCTTTACTATCCCATTTACTAGCACATGTCATAGCTGCTGCATCGCTTGCCACTGCTGCCTAGTTGTATTGTTGTAGTTGTTGTCCCTAACAGTCATGCTATCCCATGCACTGCATCACTAGTTAGGGAATCACCCTACAACCCTTATCCTCCATACAAATAAGTAAAACAACCTTCTAAAGACCGCGGTTCTCCAAGGGAATAACCCTCCACACCTACTCTACTCATTTTGGCTTTGTTTAACCTCAAACGCAACACCAAGAAGTAGCCTAGTGGTTGGCTATGGCCTACGGCCTAACACAGCAGTTGTTGTAGCTTTCGGCCTCCCTCCAATCCTTCACCACACTACCCTAAAACAACATCAATCTGTCCTTAAGCTTTGTGGTCCTACAACCCTTCAATCCATCCCTTAAACAACACTTATGAAGCCCTAAAACATATCCGTTGTACCTACAACAACTCGGCTTCTCCTCTAGAAATTCCACGCTGCTCCTCGACCTCCACACTTGCTGTTCCTTGGCCTAATCTACCCTATTGTTCCTTAGCCTAATCTTCCTAGCCATACGCACTTGGAACAACCCTTAACTTACCCTCAAATGATCTGAATTGGATCCATAGAAAGACTGTCAAGAACCATGATTGAATCAAGTCGAACAAATCTCTAATGAAATCCAAAACAGTATCAAAAACACCCTGAACCAGTGGCCATGGCAGCCGACGTGGAATGACGAGGACCTTGGTCAAAGCACGCTGACCGAGGCCCATGGAGATCGCGCAAGAGGTCAAAGTAGCCCCTGGGAGCCCCGGAATGGGAAAAGGGCAAAGTTTTTGATGCGCAATCGAACAGGGCCAAAATGGGGAAGCCTGAGCACCCGGTCGCGTGGGGGAACCGGAGGACCGCGGGCGGGAAAAGGTAAAAGCGCTAAAGTACAAAGGCAGGACCCGCACTCTGGAAACCGACAGTTTTGATTGGGGTGCCCTTGAATGGTAAGAGGTTTTGGACAGGAGCGGAGCGATTCCATACACCGATCGATGCGTGGTAGGTGGAGGAGAGAGAAAACCGCCGTTGATCGCGCGCTATCGGTTGAGCAAGTCAACCACGCAAGACATGCGTATGGCATCAGATCTGGAGGGCCCAGATTGGACGGCTGAGATTGCGCCTAATGGAAAGAAGCGGAATCAACAGGGAATTAAGCCGAATTCTAAAGGGATTTAGAGTCCGTTTGACCGCCACGGTGGAGGAAGAACACATCCACAGCGTAACTGAAGAAACAAATCGACGAAGCATGCTGACACCATTTAGAGGAGGACAAGTGGCCACTCCCTGAGCGTTCATGATGATGCCGAACGCAGGGAACTCCAAGTGTAGCTGCAGAAGGTGAATCGACACAGGCGGAAGAGGAACCGAACAGGCACAGGGATTGAATGGCTAAAGCCATGAACAGAGAGAGTCGAACCAGTTAGAGTTGAGTTGGAATCAGAATTGAGAAGAGTCTAAGCTACCAAGAGAGACAGTGAACAATGAACCCTAATAGGAGGACTGAACACAGAGAATGGTAGAGCCAAGTAGAAGAGACAGAGGGCCGAGCTGACCACAGGCAGTGTCAAGCACCAGAGAGCTTGAAGATTCAAGCCTTCCCATAGAGGAATCTGTCTGGACTGAGCATCACATTTGGCTCTTTCCACTGTAGACCAAGGGTCATAGAGCTAGTAGGAAGAAGAAGAGTCTGTGTACTCCGAGTGGCTTGGGGAATCCAAGGACCACCCTGCCAAGCAAAATCTGCTTCAGGAGAACTCATAATGAGTCCATGTATTGTAATTTCTCTGCTGAAAGACACAATAAAATACGGCCACCACTGAAGCTGGACCGGAGACGTAGCCCTGGAGAATAGAGTGAACTCCTTATTAAAACTGTTTGTATCTTTGTGTTGCTTACTATATTTCTCTGTCATCTTTCCATTTTATTTTCTTTGTATTGGCAATTTGATCGATTCGTTGCTTCAATAACACATAACACACACACCAGCACACGAGTCTGTGATACCTTTAGTTTAATAAATCTTCAATTGATGGCACCCATAGGGTGAATATTAGATCAAGTGGTATCAGAGCATAAGGTTGTAAGGTTAGACAAGCTTGAGTTGGTATAACTGTGAATGCTCACAAGATCAAAGCTCAAATTAGGAGAAGGAGAGTTGGTGGGAACTAATCTTGAAATTGGGAGAGTCTATCCTCGAAAGACCATGACAGAAGAAGGTTCTATGGGGCCAGACCCTCAATTCATAGAGAGTTTCGTAGCTATGAAGTCCATGGTTGAAGAAATGTACCGAGACTTTAGGAAGCAAAAGGTGGAAGATGCATCAAGCTCTAAGCAAGAGAAAGAAGAAAATGAGTCTCACTTCCATGACAACTCCAAAGGAAGAGGGAAAGAGGAAAATTTTCTCACACCTCCTAATAGCCCTGTACATAATAAGAAAGTATCTTTGATTAAGTTGGATGTTAAATTTGATTTGCCCATATATGATGGAGAGCTAAATGCTGAAAAATTGGACAATTGGATTAGACAAATTGATGTGTATTGCAAGGTATAGAGCATAAACTCAAACAAGAATAAGATTCAGCTGGCAAGCCTACGCCTAGGAGGCACTACGTTGGTTTGGTGGGAAGGTAGAACCCAAGCTGATATGCAAACCCATGGTAAGACCATCTCTGTCTGGAGTGACTTCATTTCTGCAATCAGGAAACAGTTCTATCCATTGGCCTACATGCAACAGGCCATGATGAGTTGGAAAACTCTTCGGCAGTTGAAGGGGCAAAGTGTACAAGGTTATACTCAAGAGTTCAAAAAGAGAGCATTGGCGTTGGTTATCTCACTAGACTCACCAGAGACTCTTTTGAAGTACATTGGTGGTCTACACAGCTACATGAGGCATACCATCCTCATGTTTAATCCCACTAGTATAGATGAGGTGTTTGTACAAGCTACTCATCTAGAGGCTAGAGGAAAGAATGGTAATCCAAAAGTTGGGGGACCATCCCAACCCATTGTAAGCAAGAGCAAGGAGAAAACAAAACAGAAGTGGAAAGCAAGGAAGGCTAACACTGCACAGAAAGCCAAAGCTTCATGCACTCACTGTAAAAAGGAGGGGCATGATGATGAGAATTGTTGGATTTTGCATCCAAAGCTGATACATAAGAAGTCTGAGGGCAAGAAGAAGAAGACAGCTGCAGCTATTCAGAGAGATTTGGGGTCAGACTCGGGAGATGAAACAACCATAGCAGCCACATTTATAAAAGGTAAGAATTCTAAAGCATCTACTAGTAATTTGCTCAATCTATTATTGATGAAGAAAATGAGAGAAAAAGACATGAGCTTTTCCATATTCGAGTTATTTCCAAAAATCAAAAGATTGATACTTTGTTTGATAGTGGCTCTCAAGTAAATTTGATTTCTGAAGCAATTGTAAAGAAATTGGGATTAGCAACTACACCTCACAAGAAACCATACCCATTAGGATGGTTGAATGATAAAGCACAACTACAAGTGACTAGACAGTGAGGTTGGGTCAGCATTTGTAGATGAGGTTGAGTTAGACATAATTCCTTTGGATATATGTGGAATTGTTTTAGGAAGTCCTTACTTGTACGATAGAAAGGCTATTTTCTATAGAGCTGAGAACAAGTATCTACTGGTTAAAGATGGAATCGAATACTTTGTAAGAGCTCATAAGCTCAAGAATAATTATACTCTCATAAACTCAGGACAGATGAAAAGAATGATTAATTCATGCAAACAATTCTTACTGATGGTTGTAAAGGAAAAGAAACCTGATAAAACCAATGTATTTGAGGGCTGTAATGCTGAACAACAAGCTGATATAGAAAAGGTTGTTTCAGAGTATGATGTCTTGTTTCAAGAACCTAAAGGTTTGCCACCCAAAAAGGGAATAGTGCATGATATTATTTTGCAGCAAGATGTTCCATTGCCTAACATTGGGATGTACAAGTTGTCTGCTTTTATAGAATGCTGAAATCAAGAAGCAGGTGTAGGAGTTGTTCAAGAAGGGCTTCATCAGGCCTAACACATCACCATGTGGGTCACCAATCGTTTTGGTGAGAAAGAAAGATGGCTCGTGGAGAATGTGCATTGATTACCGAGCACTGAATAAGATAACAATCAAGAATCGTTATCCCCTTCCTCGCATAGATGATCTCTTAGATCAATTAAAAGAAGCTGTTTATTTCACCAAGCTAGATTTGCACAGTGGATACCATTAGGTCAGAGTTGCAGAGCAAGATGCATGGAAGATTGCTTTCAAAACAAAGCAGGGATTGTATGAATGGCTAGTTATGCCTTTTGGCTTAACTAATGCTCCTGCTACTTTCATGAGATTAATGAATGATGTACTCAGACCTTTTCTTGATGATTTTGTTATTGTGTATCTGGATGACATTATGATTTTTAGTAAAACGTGGGAAGAACATTTAAAGCATGTTAAGCAAACATTAGATGTTTTGAAAAGAGAAAAACTTTATGTTAAACTCTCAAAATGTGAATTTGGCAAAACATCTCTAAACTACTTGGGTCACATAGTAGGGGGAGGTGAATTGAAAATAGATCCCTCTAAAGTGGCAGTCATTGTAAACTAGCCTAAACCCAGGTCTGCTACAGAAGTGAGAAGCTTCTTAGGAGCAACACAATATTGGAGGAAGTTCATCTCTAACTTCTCCATGATTGCAGCTCCCTTACATGCTTTAACAGGATTGAATAAGGTGTTTCAGTGGGGAGGCAAACATCAGAAAGCCTTCAACACCTTGAAAGAAAAAATAAGTACAACACCTGTACTAGCACTGCCAGATTTGCAGAGACCATTTGAGATCCAAACTGATGCCAGTGACTATGCCATGGGAGTAGTGTTGACACAGCATGGCAAACCCATATGTTATCATTCTGAGACTTTTAATCTTGCAGTAGTTAACTATCCTACATATGATAAAGAATTGTATGCATTAGTTCAAAGTGTGAAAAAGTGGAAACATTATTTAATGGGCAAAGAGACAGTAATACATACTGATCATCAGCCACTTCAATATCTACACTCCCAAACTAAGTTGCAACAATCAAGACATTACAGGTGGATGGGTTTTCTACAACAGTTTCACTTAGTCATCAGATATAAAAAGGGCATACATAACAAGGTTGCAGACATGTTATCTAGACCCATTATAAATGCATCTACCATACTTAAGCATAATTCTGTACTACATGAAAGCTACATAGAACAATATGCTTAGGATATGGACTTTAAAGATGTATATGCAACTTTGAGTCAAGGAAAAAGAGTAGAAGAATTGGACTATCATATAAAGGACCGACTCTTATACCATTGTGGGAAACTCTGCATTCCACAAACTGAGAGGATAAAGATAATTAGGGAAGCACACACTTCTTTGATATCAGGTCACTTTGGGGTAAGCAAAACAGTTGCACAGCTGCAAAGATTCTGCTATTGGCCGAAAATGAATGAGACAGTTTCTAGATATGTAAGAGGGTGTGCCATGTGTGCTAAAAGCAAGCCCAACAATAGAAAACTAGGCTTGTACACTCCATTGCCAGTCCCTTCTCACCCTTGGGAAAGCGTTTCCATGGATTTTGTAGGAGGACTGCCTAAATCTAGGAAAGGTCATGATTATCTATACGTTGTTGTGGATAGGTTCAGCAAAATGTGCATTTTGATACCTTGTAGTAAACAGGTCACAGCTGAACAGACTGCAAAATTGTTCTTTGAACATGTATGGGTTCATTTCGGATTACCCACTTCCATTGTATCTGATCGAGACACCCGATTTGTGGGGAAGTTTTGGTCTAGTCTGTGGGAACTAATGGACACCAAGTTGAAGAAAAGCACAACTTTTCATCCACAAACAGATGGCCAAACAGAAGTAGTAAACAGGACTGTGATCCAGTTACTGAGAGGATATTGCAGTAAACATCCTAAGCTTTGGGATGAACACTTGTGTTATGTGCAGCATGCTTACAACAGAGCCAAACACTCTTCTACACAGAGATCTCCTTTTGAGACCTGCTTTGGTTTCACACCAAGGTCTCCTTTGGATTTTGTCTTTGGTAAAGATACCATGGTTGATGGGCATAGTGATGTGGATAAGGCAACCAAGTTCATTGAACAGATCCAGGAGATCCATCAGGCAGTACAGGAACAGCTGGAAAAGAGCCAGGCCAAGTATAAGGCTAGGCATGATAAGCATCGGATGGAGCATAGTTTTCAAGTTGGAGACCAAGTCTGGCTGTATATCAACAAGGACAGGATGCAAGGTGAAGGTAAAAAGCTAAAGCCTATCAGGTATGGACCTTTTAGGATACTTGAGAAGATTGGTGAAAATGCGTTTCGCCTTGATCTACCAGCTTACATGCACATCTACTCAGTCATAAATGCGGATTGTTTGAGATTGTTTGAACCTTCAATGATTGAGGACCCTGAAGAGCAAAGTCAATTACCTTCTATTGATGACCTGCTACCTGAATACCTCAATGAGTTGCAGGAAGACACAGTGTTGGACAAGAAGGTGAGGACAACATGCAGGGGAGAAGTTGAGTACCTCAGGATTGGGCTCAAAGGTTCAAAGCCGAGCAGCGCAAAGTGGATTGAGATTGGACAAGTGAAGAAACAATATCCTCACTTAGTCGATGCTTGAAAACCAACTTTTGGTGGTCCAAAAGCTTTTTCAGTAGGGAGGCTGTGATCCGAATTAGATCCATAGAAAGACTGTCAAGAACCATGACTGAATCAGGTCGAACAAATCTCTAATGAAATCCAAAACAGTATCAAAAACACCCTGAACCAGTGGCCATGGCAGCCAACGTGGAACGACGAGGACCTCAGTCAAAGTGCGCTGACCAAGGCCCATGGAGACCGTGCAGGAGGTCAAAGTAGCCCCTGGGAGCCTCGAAATTGGAAAAGGGCGAAGTTTTTGAAGCGCGATTAGTGCATCGCTAAGCGAACGGGGCCAAAATGGGGAAGCTCGAGCACCCGGTCGCGTGGGGGAACCAGAGGACCGCGGGTGGGAAAAGGTAAAAGCACTAAAGTACAAAGGCGGGACCCACACTCTCGAAATCGATAGTTTTGATCGGGGCGCCCTTGAACAGTAAGAGGTTTTGGACAGGAGTGGAGCGATTCCATACACCGATCGACGCATGGCAGGTGGAGGAGAGAGAAAACCGTTGTTGATCACACGCTATCGGCCGAGCAAGTCAACTGCCCGAGACGTGCATATGGCGTCAGATCTGGAGAGCCCAGATCGGATGACTGAGATTGCGCTCGATGGAAAGAAGCAGAATAAATAGGGAATTAAGCCACGTTCTAAAGGGATTTGGAGTCCGTTTGACCACCATGGTGGAGGAAGAACGCATCCATGGCGTAACTGAAGAAACGAATCGACGAAGCATGCTGGCACCATTTAGAGGAGGACAAGTGGCCACTCCCTGAGCGTTCATGATGACGCCAAATGCAGCTGCAGAAGGTGAATCGACACAGGTGGAAGAGGAACCGAACAAGCATAGGGATCGAATGGCTAAAGCCATGAACAGAGACAGTCAAACCAGTTAGAGTTGAGTTGGAATCAGAATTGAGAAGAGTCCAAGCGACCAAGAGAGATAGTGAATAGTGAACCCTGAGAGGAGGAATGAACACAAAGAACAGTAAAACCAAGCAGAAGAGACAGAGGGCCGAGCTAACCACAAGCAACGTCGAGCACTAGAGAGCTTGAAGATTCAAGCCTTCCCATAGAGGAATCTGTCCAGACTGAGCATCACATTTGGCTCTTTCCACTTAGACCAAGGGTCACGGAGCTAGTAGGAAGAAGAAGAGTCTGTGTACTCCGAGTGGCTTGGGGAATCCAAGAACCACCCTGTCAAGCAAAATCTGCTTCAGGAGAACTCATAATGAGTCCCTGTATTGTAATTTCTCTGCTGAAAGACACAATAAAATAAGGCCACCACTGAAGCTGGACCGGAGATGTAGTCCTGGAGAATAGGGTGAACTCCTTATTAAAACTGTTTGTGTCTTTGTGTTGCTTACTGTATTTCTCTACTATCTTTCCATTTTATTTTCTGTGTATTAGCAATCTGATCGATCCGTTGCTTCAATAACATTGAACACACACACCAGCACATGAGTCTGTAATACCTTTAGTTTAATAAATCTTTAACTGATGGCACCCATAGGGTGAATATCAGATCATCAAACAACCCTTTCTCACCACATTGTCACCTACAACAAGCCTGTCGTAGCAGTTCCTCACTACGGTCCATAAACATAGATCCTTCTAGATTGCATAGATACCAGCGTTAGGGTTGTCCTCCTAGATAGTGTTAGGGATTCTCACTAGATTATGTCCTCTAGATTAGGGCAATGTATTTTTTTCTTCTTGACTGCGGCTAGGTCATGTATAGAAGCTAGGGATGGGACTGCGGCAGGGCAACCTCTTTTCCTCCAACATCTAGGGCTTCTACTCCTAGATTTCTCTTCCACTAAAACCCAAGACAAGTGGAGAGAAATCGAGAAATAAGTGTGTGTGAAATGACTCTCAAGTCATCTCCTTTTATACTAAAAAGTTGAGCACATGTGGGGTTTATTTGGTTACTGGCCGACCTTGACGAATTGTCTTATAACACAAATAAGTTCATAACTCCATGAATACTTATCAGAATCGGATGATCTTTAGATCAATCCTACACCTCTTGATGAGAGGAGTCCAAGAAAAATATCAGCTGCCATAAATAAGATGACCCACATGGAGTTTGGCCCTAGTTTCCAATTTTAACAGCTCCACCTTGCCACCCTAAAGTATTCTTAGGCTCCAACCCAAAGGAGAATTCAATCTCCTCCTTGCAGCACCCTCCCACCCTCAAAAGTAAAAGATGGAAAAATAAATTTGGGCTCCCATACTAGGGACAATGACCCACTTACAATGATATACAAATAAGACATATGTGTTTAGACCACAAAATGTATACATTGATGTTATAATCAACAAACTGCTCAAATCAAACAACCTTGAGGACTACCCTATTAAATGTTGTTGTAGATCAGACTTTATGAACAATTAATATTTTGACCAATATATGATTTAATGATGATGTAATCTCCATAGAAATGGATAGTACTTAGTAATGTATGGCCCAATATTTATAATGTTCTACAACAAACTATCACACCTAAGATGCTACAATCATATCCTTGAATTCAAGGAAAGTTGGTAATCGATCTAGATCATCCTAGAGACATCCCCTAAAGAACCCTGAAATGTGATCTGGGAAGTCTTCAAAATCAACCTCTAGAACTTCCTTTCAATACCTCCTTAGATCAAGCCCTAATCTATTTTACTAGGCTATCTTTTTGTGTTTTCAACAAGCCTTAATTTCATCCTTAAACATGAACACACTTTCCCTTCCTTTGTGGTTAGTAGAGGTTTCCTTTTCTGGCCCAACTAGGCCCTAATTCAACCCTCTTCTGTGATCTAATTAGAAAAAAGAAAAAAAATTCTCTCCTTCTTGCGAGCTTTATAGATCTAAACTATGCCCTTGAACCATGATTTAATTCAGCCTCCAAACAACAATCAAAGTAGAACTAACTTAGCCTCAGGCAACCTACAAATGATCTTCTCAATAGGTTAACAAACTACCTTAGGAATTTGTCCTCATCAACAAATGTATGCTACAAATCTTCCTCAAAACAAAGGTTTGATTTGCATCAGGAGTGATCAAATTATTCCATAGATGAGGGTCGACATCAAATCTTGTCATATATGAGGGTTGAATATCTCCTTATAAATTACTATGAATATGCCTCAGAACTGTCGAATTTAGTCTTTGAATGGGGACTTAGAATAGGTCGTTATTAGCCTTAGAATAGGCTTTGGAATAGACTTAGAGGGGCATGAAATAAGCCTCAGATGGATTTGAAATAAGCCTCAAAATCAGGCCTTTAATCCATATCTCAGATAGGACCAAATTAGACTTGGAATAGAGATCGTTTTCCAATGAAAGCCATCAGAAAATGACAAGTCATTTAAGCCTAGAAACCCTTTAGAAAACTCGACCTCCTTCTTGTTGGAGAATGCAATGTGACATCTATTAATTCAATTTCTCCTTCTCAATAACTACGTGTGAACTTTATTTATCTTCTTGTGTTTCTTTATTAGATATTTTTCTTCAAACAATTTTTGAGTGCATTAACCAAAAAAATATAGGACATAGAAATTAGGCTCCAAGCTAGGCAAAACCTATTGAAAATATAACTAGTTTTGGTCATCATAATTGTTTTACTCATTTCAATATGTATCCTATGTAACAAACAAGAAAAGAAGAAATAAAGTTATTATTATTAAAGAATGGGTTTCATGCTCATTATTTATGGTATTTTAGGTAAAAGCATGTTCTTTGTGCTTCTAGGGTTTGTTAAATCTTAGGATTTATTATCATGAGTCAAAGGAGTCAACATCATGTTTATAAGTCCCTTCTGGGCAATTTGTAATTGTAAAAAGAATTATTTTTGAGTCTAGAAAGTCCTAGAATCTCCAAGAGTACAAGTTGGCCTTAAGATCCTCAAGTCAGCCTAAAGGAGGGAATCGACCCCTTGAGAAGCTATATAAAGGAGAAGTTTGGCCTCATTTGAGAGACACCCACCCACTAGTCCGATCTACAAGAAATTTTTCGATCTATAGATGGGTAGTTGCAAGGAGAGTGAAAGTCAAGAAGAAGGATTAAGGATGAAATTTCTTGGTTTTTTGGCTCTATCTCTCTCACACGTGTGAAATTATAGGGTTTTTGGGCTGCAGGATGAGACTGAAGTTGCAGGGCCGAGTTGCAGTAGGACGAAGTGCAGAAAATGATAGCTGGAAGGAAGGAAACTGGTAGTTGACCTTAGGAAGAGTTGTATTTCCCTTCGAAGGTCCCAGAAGGAGGTCAAATTAGGGCTTCTTTAGAAGTTGCACAACCGAAGTTGCAGTTTGAGTAGCAGTGTTGTCGCTGGCAAGTCAAAGTTGCAATGTATAGCAATTTGGTGCAAATTCAAGAAGGAATTGAGGAAGGGTTGACTTGGTACTAGGAGAAGGACTTGGTCTAGGGATTAGGTCTTTGTATCTCATTTGAAGCATATTTTAAGAAGAGAAGAGTTTATGGGTTTTCCCCTTGGAGGGGGTTTTCCCTGGTTGAGAGCCTACATCTGTGTCCTCTTTTGTTGTTATCTCTTCTTAATATTGTTTGATGAAAATATCTAACTAAAGGAACATAAATAAGATAACTAAGATTCACAAGAAAAAATCAAGGTCAAAGAAAATAAGTATAATAAGTTTCCACTTTACAATTTATAACATGGTATCATAGATAAGGTGAGCAAGGAAGGCAACCATATGGACACGAGAAATAATTGTTGATCAAGGGATAGGAAGATATCAAGGTGTAAAAGACAAAGATTATCTTGTTGAAAATGCAACAAGATGATGGAGCTTAGTGAAAAGGAGCCGCCTTCACTAAGTGGGCCCGTAGGCTATTTTTGGCGCAAAGTCTATTTTTAGACTATGTCTATTTTTAGACATATGGATCATGGTCTATGAGTTGCAGGATGCTGTTTGTGGATGATTGGTCATGTTGGTAAAAATAGATGGACCTCTATTTTTAGACATATGGGCGAAGTCTATTTTTAGACTGCCAGTCTAAAAATAGAACAGTCGAATATTATTAGCTCTTAATAATATTTGGACTATAAACATTATCTTATCCTCTTGCAGCACTTCAGTTCGAGCTACGGATGTGGCACATGCAACTGCCATAAGGAAATACACTTTTCTTATGGGTCAGTTGAGCTATTGCATGATGGACTTCAGTTAGAACTCAAGTGATTGAGTTTGGTGGAGTTGATGGAGTTGTGTTCAGTTTGACTTAGTTGAACTAGTTGTATTTAGTCTAACTGCCAAATACACTAGTGATGAGTGATGTGAATTAATTATTAATTAATTCACTAATTATTAACTCATAAATCAACTAAAGAATACATCAGTTAACTCAGTGCATGGACAGTTCAGTGGAGACAAGTGTTAGAGGTGGGTGAAAGAGTGAGACTGCTATCAGTTGTGACTATAGCTGTGCATGAGATTTGCACAATCATTGATTGAGATTGCCAATGAGGATTGTGCAATACAAGCCAAGGGAAAACGAGCTTGGATCATTCCTATTCTCAACTTGGATTGTGCAGTAGAGGCAGGCAAACAGTGGAGGAGATTTGAACCTGTGACTTGATTTAGACCTGAGCTAGTTTGTGTGTAGTAGGTGGAGATAGTACTGAGTACTTGTGAGGAGTATTGTACTATGTATTGTTACATGTTCTCTATCATTATAATATACAGATAGTTCGGGGTTTTCAGCTGTATGCTTTCCCCATTACATACTATGTTAATGTGCGCACGCGATTGATGTTTCATTGTTTTTAATTCCACAAAATTGATGATCAACGAAGAGGAGGTTATGTATTATGCATGCATTCCGCAAATAGTGTATAATCAGGATAATCTCTATGAACAAGTGTTATATTATTCAAAATTTCTACATGGTATCAGAGCAGAGTTGATCATCAGATCTATTATTCAGAAAGTGATTACATTTTATTTCTTAAGGCAGAGTGTGTAATCGGGCCAGGTAGCCTCTGGATTCATCCTTCTTTTGGAAGGTGAGATATCCGGTAAATGCCCATACAGTCAATTTCTGTACGAGAAATACTTTGTTCTCACAAATTTTAGATCAGAAGCGGTTGAGTTTTGAGCTAGTGGAATTCGAATTTGCAGAAGTGTTTTCTTGGTGTCGAAGTTGAAATGTCTTTCAACGGATTGCGATTGGAGTATGCTCTTGAAGGCAGCTCGAATTATATTGCATGGAAAGACAAGATGGAGGCAGCGTTAGATGACAATGGGTTGAAGGAGTTCATAGAGGCTGAGGTCCCAAAGCCTACTAATGCTGCTCACGTTGAGGTTTGGCAAAAGAAGACAGCAAAGTGTCGAAGGATTCTGTTGGAGGGCGTGAAGGATCACATTGTATCCAGCCTGCATGGAAAGGCTTCTCCATACTTGATGTGGAAAGCGTTGATAGATTTATTCCAAAGAAAGAGCGACCAGAGGAAGTTGGCGCTCAAGGATAAACTCAGAAACATTAAGTGTGAGAAAGGAGACAGTATGCCCAAGTATCTCACGAAGTTCACCCAATGCCAGGATGAGCTGGGAAGTGTGGGGGTGATTGTCGATGATGAGGACTTGGTGAGCTTGGCTCTCCTTGGTCTTCTGAAGAGTTGGCATTCCTATCAGGACTTTGTCAATGGTCGGGAGAAATTGCTAGGATGGGAGAGACTTTGGTCTGATCTTGTGCAAGAGGAGATCAGGCGGAATACCAGGGACGGATCTTCATCAAAGGCATCTGATGAAGAAAATTGCGCTTTGGCTGCCAAAGCAAAGAAGGGGAAGGAGAAGGTTTCTCTTTCCGAATCTAGTTCTTCCAATGATGGGAAGAAGGTTGAAAAATCGAAAGTGCGATGCTTTCGTTGTCATGAGGTGGGCCATTATGCTGCAAATTGTCCACGGAGGAAATCCAAGAAGGGATCCGGGGAAGGATCTGAAGGTGAGGCACTTGCTTCACAGTTTGAGTTGGATTTCACACTCTTTGCATGCATGGTTTCATCCATGGTGGGAGGTGGTTGGTTTCTTGACAGTGGAGCTTCTTTCTACATGATCGGTGACAAGAGTTTGTTCAGTACTTTGGAGGAGAAAGATCTCCAGATACTCATAGCGATGGGTAATGATGAGAAGTATAGTGTCTCAGGTGTAGGCACGGTTATTTTTTAGAGGGAGCATGGAGCTCGCCTTACCTTGACCGATGTCAAGTATGTACCAGGACTGAAGAGAAACTTGGTCTCGATCACGATGCTGGAAAACAAAGGCTATGATGTAGTCTTCAGTAAGGGAAAGGTTTTCCTTGGACACATCATCACTAGACAGGTGCAGCAGATTGGTTCACGGGTCAAGAACCTATATGCTCTTGAGGTTCAAGATGCATGCAAAGCCTTGAGTAGCGAGGCAACTAATGGAGACTTGGTGGTTGAGAGGGAGCGTATATTACCTCTCAACATGCTGAGCCAGAAGAAGTCTCAGACGATTGTGGGGGAGCCACGATTGGTGCAGCAGCTTCAGGAGGTTGTGGAGCAGCCACAACAAGGGAAGCTGAGAGGAGATCGAGTAGAGACATCTACTCATGCAGAGACCTCCAGTAGGGGGAAACTTCGAGCCAGGTGGGCTGAGGGATCACATGCAGCCATACCTCCAGGTAGGAGGTGGGGCGATATAGAGTGATCGTCCTAAGGAGGAGGGGTAGGATCCTTGAGGTACCCAACCTCTTGGATGATACCTTGCTATGGGAGCCCCGATGTGGAGTAGCAGGAACTGACTGATTGGGTAGAGACAGATGCGGATGGAGCGGCAGAGAGAGCGACAGTGTAGGGAATCCCAGGACAGCACATAGCTAGCAGGCTGCAGCAATGCGAGAGGCACAAGTGTTTTGCACAGTGCTAGGTGGCACAGAGAAGTGTGCAATGGTGCGAGATGCATGGAGATGTTGCAGTAGCGCAGATGTCAGAGAGGGAGCACTTGTCAGCAACAGGTAGAGCTTCAGCATCAAAGTATGTTCCTAGCCCAACAGAGTGGTTAGTTGGGAGTGTTTTTGTTCCAAGTGTTGTTGGAGCAAGTGGATCGGGCAAATGTGTTGCATGCAGAACATTCCAGAGTTGCAGGATAGGGGTTGCAGATAATCCATATCTTGTTGAGAGGGAGTGTTGAAAATGCAACAAGATGATGAAGCTTAGTGAAAAGGAGTCGCCTTCACTAAGCGGGCCCGCAGGCTATTTTTGGCACAAAGTCTATTTTTAGACTATGTCTATTTTTAGACATATGGATCATGGTCTATGAGTTGCAGGAAGCTGTTTATGGATGATTGGTAATGTTGGTAAAAATAGATGGACCTCTATTTTTAGACATATGGGCGGAGTCTATTTTTAGACTGCTAGTCTAAAAATAGAACAATCGAATATTATTAGCTCTTAATAATATTTGGACTATAAACATTATCTTATCCTCTTGCAGCACTTCAGTTCGAGCTACGGATGTAGCACATGCAACTGCCAGAAGGAAATACACTTTTCTTATGGGTCAGTTGAGCTATTGCATGATGGACTTCAGTTAGAACTCAAGTGATTGAGTTTGGTGGAGTTGATTGAGGAGTTGATGGAGTTGTGTTCAGTTTGACTTAGTTGAACTAGTTGTATTTAGTCTAACTGCCAAATACACTAGTGATGAGTGATGTGAATTAATTATTAATTAATTCACTAATTATTAACTCATAAATCAACTAAATAATACATCAGTTAACTCAGTGCATGGACAGTTCAGTAGAGACAAGTGTTAGAGGTGGGTGAAAGAGTGAGACTGCTATCAGTTGTGACTATCGCTGTGCATGAGATTTGCACAATCATTTATTGAGATTGCCAACGAGGATTTCACAGTACAAGCCAAGGGAAAATGAGCTTGGATCATTCCTATTCTCAACTTGGATTGCGTAGTAGAGGCAGGCAAATAGTGGAGGAGATTTGAACCTGTGACTTGATTCAGATCTGAGCTAGTTTGTGTGTAGCAGGTGGAGATAGTACTGAGTACTTGTGAGGAGTATTGTACTATGTATTGTTACATGTTCTCTATCATGATAATATACAGATAATTCGGGGTTTTCCGCTGTATTCTTTCCCCATTACATACTATGTTAATGTGCGCATGCGATTGATGTTTCATTGTTTTTAATTCCGCAAAATTGATGATCAATGTAGAGGAGGTTATGTATTATGCATGCATTCCACAAATAGTGTATAATCAGGATAATCTCTGTGAATAAGTGTTATATTATTCAAAATTTCTACATATCTCTTGAAGGAATCTAGTTAAAATCTCTTTGGCAAAGACCCTTCTAATCTAGGGTTTCTACATTGAAGAAGATCAAAACTACATCCATCTGAAAAGGAGAGTATTGATCTCAAAAAAAGGAAGTCTATTTGCAAAGCATCAATATTGGAATTTGTTGGTGAAGGAATCCTAGGGAACAACTTTCAAGGACATCATCAAGAACTCTATGAATGTCTTGAAGACATCAATAATATTGGAGATATTATTCAAGTAAGTATCACATTATCTCATAATGGTTGAATCTTGAAGTCATGTAGGTTCTTTCTGCAAGGAGAGAAATAAGATCATTGGGGATTCAAACTATCTTGCATGGAAGGAAAGGATTGATTTGATACTCATAGAGAAAGATGTAATGAGATATGTTACTGCAGAAATTATTGAACCTAAGAAAGATAAGACACAAGAACTAGCAAGGTACAAGAAAGGGGTAGTGAGAGCCAAAGGATCATAGTTGAATCAATTAAGGATTCTCTTGTTCCATTTTTTGCAAATGTAAAGACTTCTAAGGCCATGTACGCCAAGCTAGTAAATTTGTACTTTGTAAATAAAACAGGTCAAAATATGTCATTACAAAACAATCTATATAGAATCAATAAATCGAAGGATGAGGATGTTGCATCCCTTCCTCATGAGAGTCTCTCAACTAAGAGACCATTTACAAGGACTTGGGGAACCAATCATTGATTATGGGGTGACCATATGTGTTCTAAATGCATTTCCACCAGAATGGAGCAACTTTGCAACAAGTGTCTATTCCAAGAAGAGTTCAACTCCCTTTGATGAGTTGTGGGCACAATGCATACCAGAAGAATCAAGTATCAATGTCAAGGATGACATTAGATCAGATGAGTAGTCTGAAGCCTTTCTATCCTGAGTCAAGAAGATGAAGAAAGGAAAGTTTGGCAAGTCCAAGAAGAAATATATGTCCAAGGTGCAATGCTTCAAGTGAAATGAGTTTGGACACTACAAGAGGGATTGTCCAAATCAACAAAACAATAAGAGAAAGGATAGAAGTGAAGCTCATGTAGTTGAAGCAGTGGGAGAACCTGAGAACAAGGCAAAGAAGGAATAAGTGAAGGATATTTACTATTGAAAGAAGGTTGGCTGGCTTCTAGATTCTTTATGAATGTTGGTTTTTCTTTAGATGATATCTTTTCCATAAACATATGGGATAGAAGCATATGATAACAACATGTCTGGAATTTATTAAGTTGCTTAATAGATATCATCTAGGATATAATGCTAAACCCTTTTGCATATTGTTCATCCAAGATATTATCTAACATTATGTTATAGGTTGTCATCTTGCTAAAATGGATCATCATGATCCAGGAAGGACCATCATTTTGGAAAGTCCTCGGGAAAGCATCATGCAAAAAATAGCATGTATTATATGTTATGTGGAAACATACTAGCAAAAAGGGATGAAGGGGTGCAATGGGTCAAGATGCAATCTTTTTGTGAGATATATGGATATCTAGATGATTGGATGAAAGCTTAGGAATGTAGGTTGAAAAGTAAACTTCAGATTAGATTCGCATGTGCAAGAATCTTATGAAATGAAGTTGGTTATAAAGATATGCTTAAGTGCTAATGATGATGGAAAATAATACAATGTGACTTACTTAAGAATGTATAAAATATTATGACTTTCTCTAGAATATGTAAGATGATAATTAAACATCCAAGTATAATCTCTGGAAGAAAAATTTGTAACTTGGTAATCAAGTTCGACCCTTGGGTAGTTTGATGCATGAAGGAAGCATCAAGTGGTGATGGTCAATGAGGATGTTCATGGTACGAGAAGGTCACCATGGTGAGGTAAGTATATTTCATTTACGGTCTGGTTATCTCGCTAACATATTATCTTTGGTTACCGAGAAAAAAATGTTGTAGGAATACGCGATGATAGTTGGGGAAAGTTCAACTATATGAATGTAGGATATTGAGGGAAAGCTCGATATCAGGTACCTCGCAACTAAGAATTCAAGATACGGACATCTTGATATTGAAGGGTAGTGGTGCAAGAAGATAACCTGAAGGTCAAGGAAGATCACTTTCATGATCAAATTGAAGATCGGGAAGGATCAATGCAATGCCTTCATGATTGAATAAGAAAGTGATGAGCAAGTAATATGACCTGAATCCTATCACAAGAATGAAAGAGTCGAAATGGCTCCATGATACCTCAAAAGAAAACAAGTAATGAGAAATAAAGGGGGAGCCATGTGGCTATGAAGATCAAGTAGTTGATACTCTCATGAAGACAAGTAGTGAGGCTTGTGATTTTGGCTTCCATTATTGGAAGGAAGGAATCTCCTCTGGTTTGATGGGGAGAAAAAGGAATCTTTGTGAATAAGGAGCAAGGTTCTATTCTTAATATTAAGGGATAATAGGGATATCCTCTCTAATTGAGAGGGATTTATGGTGAACATAACATGTGCATTATCCTCTACAAGTCATGAAGAGAGAAGAGTGGAGGATTGAATAAGAATCAGTGGTTTCCTTGAGGATATAACATCCAAGAAAGGAAAAGGAATGACACTCTTTCATGATGTGACAGGTATCCAAGAGAAGTGTGATCAAAGAGGATCAATATTCTTTTAGGACTTGGTATGGAGATCCAAGATAAGAATAGTCCTAAAAGGACATAACTTGTGGACATATGGATGGGGTATGTATCTTAGAGAGGTAGTGTGGTATCACATATAAAGCCTCCCAACATAATGCTCTTGATTAAAGTAGATTTGTCGAGTTAGGCCTTAGGGACAGTGATGGTCATGATGATGATGCTTACAATATGGCTTATCAATCTGACTCTTCTTGAGAACTCCTCAGTTTGAGATTTGATGTTGTACCGGTTGTACAATTATGAATACCTCCCTAGTTAAGAGGGAGTGTTGAAAATGTAACTAGATTTGGTCTTCATAATTGTTGAACTCGTTTCAATATGTATCCTATGTAACAAACAAGAAAAGAAGAAATAAAGTTATTATTATTAAAGCATGGTTTTTATGCTCATTATTGATGGTCTTTTAGGTAAAATCATGTTCTTTGTGCTCCTATGGTTTGTTAGGTTTTAGGATATATTGTCATGAGTCAAAGGAGTCAACATCCTGTTTATAAGACCCTTCCGTGAATTTTGTAATTGTAAAAAGAATCATTTTTTAGCCTAGAAAGTCCTAGAATCTCAAAGAGTACAAGTTGGCCCTGATATCCTCAATTTGGCCTAAAGGAGGGAATTTGACGCCTTGAGAAGGCTATATAAAGGAGCAGTTCAACCTAATTTGAGAGAAACACACTCACAAGTTCGATCTACAAGAAAGAGTTCTATCTATAGCTGGATAGTTTCAAGAAGGAGAGTGAAGGTCAGGAATAAGGAAGAAGGAAGAAATTTCTTGGTTTTTGGGCTCTATCTCTCTCACATGTGAAAAATTATATGGTTTCTGCATTGCAGGAAGAGGCCAAAGTTGCAAGGTTGAGTTACAGTAGGACGAAGTGAAAAAATTGGTAGTTGGAAGGAAGGAAACTCTGTCTGGACCTCACTGACCTCAGGAAGAGTTGTCCTTCTCTTGGAAGGTCCTAGAAGGAGGTCAAATTAGGGTTTCTTCATAGGTTGCAGGGCCAAAGTTGCAGGTTGAGGAGCAGTGTTGTCGCTGGCAAGTCGAAGTTTTAGTGTATAGAATTTTGGTGCAGATTCAAGAAGGACTTGAGGAAGGGATGACTTGGTACTAGGAGAAGGACTTGGATCTGTGTCCTCTTTTGTTTTTATTACTTCTTGATATTGTTTGATGAAAGAATCTAACTAAAGGAACATAAAGAAGATAACTAAGATTCACAAGCAAATTTCAAGGACAAAGAAAATAAGTATAATAAGTTGCCACTTTACATTTTTTAACAAAACCCCTCCAAGGAGAAAACCCATAAATTCTCTTCTCTTCTTATAGAACTTGCTTCAAATGAGAAAACCAAGACCCAAACCCTAGACCAATTCCTCCTCTAAGTACCAAGTTAGTTCTTCAACAAAGCTCTTTCAAGATGAAAAAAATCAACTTCTAGTCAACCCTCTTCAATCCTGCTGCAATCATAGATTTCGGCCCTCTGGTTCAAAAATTTGGAGCCTGAAGTAACTTCAAAATTTCAATCCTTCAATTTTCGGCCTCCCTGCAGAAAGACAGAAACCCTAACTCACACGTGTGAGAGAGAATTAGCCCAACAACAAGTCTTCCTTCTTTGCTTTGCTTTTCTCCTTCTATCCTTGTCTTCTTCGCTCTTATTTCGTTCTCCTTATTGCAGATCGAACTTTTGAGTGAGTGAGTGTCAAATGAGATTGAAGTCCCTCGTATATATATCCTTTCCAAGAGGTCGAATGACCCTCTTTAGGCTGACTTTTTCTTAACAGGGCCGACCTGTACTTGAAGGACCATGGGACTTTCTAGACTCAAAATCATTAACTTTTACATGCTACAACTTTCCCAATAGGGTCTTATACAAAATATAATGACTCTCTTGACTCAAAAAAAATATTATTTTGACATACCAAACCCTAGAAGCATGAAGAAAATGCTTTACCTAGATGACCATCAAACTGAAGCGTGAAACCCATGCTTAAAGATAATATTTTTCTTTCTTCTTTTTTCTTGTAACATGAAATATACATAATGACAATTATGAAGATCGAAACTAGTTAAATTTTCAAACACTCCGTCTTAACTAGGGAGGTATTCATAATTGTACAACTGGTACAAGGCTATTCTCAAACTAAAGAGTTCTCATAAGAAGAGTCAGACTGGGAAGCCATCTTTAAGCATCAACATCATCACTAACATTGTCAATATAGTAAGGCCTTAACTTTGAAAATATCTTTTATATACAAGAGCATAATGTTGGGAGGTTTTACATGAGATATCAGACTACCTCTACAAAGCACATACCCCATCTGGATGTTCACTAGGTATGTCCTTTTAGAACTATTCTTATCTTGGATTACTAATCCTCAAAGAATATAGGTCCTCTTCAACCACTCTTGTCTTGGATACCTATCTAATCCTGAAAGAGTGCCTATCCATTTCCGATGCTTATCAAATCCTCCATTCTCCATTCTCTCTCCATGACCTTCACTTAGACTTATGGGTGTTAGTCTTGATCAAGTGCATGAAACATGAAGAAGAGAGTACAAATGTGATGTCCCTCATCACTCCCTCTCAACCAGAGAGTATATCCGCATTCACTCTCAATTAGGGAATATATCCTTGCTCCTATTTAAGGAGATACATTTTTCTCCATCTCAACTAGAGAGTATATCCCCATTCCCTCTCAATTAGGGAATAGGTCCTTTCTCCTATTTAAGGAGACTCCTTTTTATCCCTCTCAAGTATAAAGGATATTATTGATTTCCTTTCAATTGGGAAGTCATAGCCACAAGCTTTTTAACTTGTATTCATACATGTATCAACTACCAATTCTTCATGGAGATAGTCGCATGGCTCCATTTTCCCTCATATATCATTATATCGAGATTTCTTCCTTCCTGGATATCACGGAGCCATATTCTTTCATCAATCTTGTGACAAGGTTCATGTCATCAATATTGCATATCACTTTCCTTTAGTCATCATCAATGAAGGAATTGTATTGAGCCTTTTCAAACTTCAAGCTCATCATAGCTCCCTCTTAAACACGAAAGTAATCTTTTTTTGATGAACATCAGGTTATCTTATTACACTACTACCTTTCAATCCAAGGGTGATAATGTGAACACCTTGACTTCTTAATTGCCAAAACCATATACTCAAATCATATGTTCATTGAATTAATTTCATCGTTCATAGTTGAACTTGCCTCAACGGTCATCATGCATTTATGCAATATCTTACCACGTAGCAAACCAATCTGTTAATCAGATAACCAATATAAAAATATTAAATGTTAGACTTACCTTGTCATGATGCCCTCTCCTCAAAGAATCAACTTACTTGAGTTCTTCGAGATCAACATCCTTTTGCATGATTCATCTCCATTTGAATCTTTCTCCATGCAGCTACTTTAATCAGTGTACCCATGGATCGAGATTGATTACCAAGTTACAATATGTTCCTTGGAGGTATCATAGTTAACTCCCTTTCCTTATACAAAAGATTATACTTGATGTTGATCAACATTTTTATATGCCATGCAATTTTGTGAGATAGTCTTATCTCCTTTCATTCCAAAATATGTCAAATTTCTTCTTTCGAGCACCATGCATTCATATGGAAGACTTACAAGCACATTCATAACTAACTCTTCCTTCATGATTCTTGTAGATGTGAACCATGCTCTAGCGATGAATAACTTCAAATATGCATACCTTTGCTTTCATATAATCATTTAGCCATCATTTCAAAGAGCTTGCTTCATATAATTGTCAAATATAAGTTTCCTTTCCCAAGAATAGAAAGATATTCATCATGTATTTCATATTGTAACTTGACCAATAGCATTCCTTCATCCTTTAGAAATATTTTTTCCAAAATAGATGGAATATTTACCACTAATAATGTTTCTTTCAAGAATCTTCAATAATGATGATTCCTATAGGATCTTGAAGATCCTTCTTTGCAAAATGACTACCTCTAACATGATGTTAGAAAATGCTTTGATGAACTATAATATGCAATGTGGTCCCTAACTTCTCATTCACTTTAAACAAGATGATTTTTTCCAAAGCAAATTAAACAAGTAGGTTTGAATCTTGCTACTATCATGTGCTTATATCTATGATGTCATGTAATAATCAAGACTCTTATAGAGTATACAACAATGCATGCTACTCTACTTTCTACTTAATAAAAAAATACAAATTGCATAAAGAACCTAGTATAGATGGATCTTTCTTCAATAGTAAAGATCCTTGGGATCTTCTCCTTTCGTATTCTTCTTAGGTTCTCCCTTCTCCTCAGCTATGTGAGCTTCACTTATTTCATTTCTTTTGTTATATTTCTTGTTTGGACAATCCCTTTCAAAATGTCCATACTCATTGCATCCATAGCATTGAATCTTGGACATACCTATCTTCTTCTTGGACTTTCTAAACTTTCCTTTCTTCAACTTCTTGGTCCTCGCAACAAAATATTGAGATCTTTCATTTGATTTGGTAGCATCCTTTACGTTGATCCTATATTCTTCCAAAATATATTGAGCCCATAATTCATCAAAATGTGTGGTATCCTTCTTTGAGTATATACTTGTTGCAAAACTGCTCCAATCAGGTGGCAAGGAATTTAAAACGCAAATGGTCATTTCAGAGTTGGAAAAAGTTTCCCCAAGCCCTTCTAATTTATCCCTTATTTGTGAGATATTCATGAGGTAGGTAGCAATGAATTCCTTATTCTATAAAGTTGATTTGTCAAGGATATCTTTTGACCCAATGTACTTATAGAGTACAACTTTACCAACTTATCATACATGGCCTTGGTGTAGAATATTAAATAAAATTAACACACATAAAAAATACCAGAGACATAGAAATGGCAGAAAAGGCCTTAGCCTTACTATATTCCTCTCATAATACAATGTACAAATAATGATAATAGTACAAATAAATACATGAGGAAGTTTGTCTCAAGATAGTACGTCTATCTTGGACACTATGGTTGAGAAAATCTCTCAACCAAACACTAATCTAGGAGCCTAACTAGTTGGAGAGAATCTCTCAACCAACTAGGCCTAAACTGACTCCTAACCATGAGGAACAAACTCAATCTAGAAAGGTAGGAATAAATCCTAACTTTCATGATTTAATTAATTTAATATTTTTGGACTTATTATTGTTTTTAATGTGAGAGTGAGGCTAACATTCCCCCCTTCAATGATAAGTCCAAAGTAAGAACTTGGTACCATCTCCAAGTCCTCATGCTGAAATTGTTGATCCTCAAAAACACTGCCTGAAAAATCGCCAAAGCTAGATGTTGAAAAAACTCCGATTTGAAGAGAACATGAATCAAGTGCAAGTCTGATTCATCTCTGAATTTTTCTTGATAACCCCATTACGTGCCAAGCTGCAAAAGGATCCATCTATCCTTTGCTTTTAATCAACATCCTTTGTTTGCTCACAAAATGTTGATGATGCCAACGGGCGAATTTGCTTTTTCCACTGACAAAATATTGAGAACACCCACTAACGGATTTGCTGATGTTAAAACTGCTCACTGTTGTTTGTTGAAAACTGCTCACTGCTGCTTTTGTTGCTGAATGCTCAATGGTGAATTTGTTGATGCAAAACTGCCCACTGGCTACTTGATGTTGATGATGGCAAAAATTGTTGATCGCCCACTAGCGAATTTGTTAATGATGCCCACTGGCTAATTTGTTGAAGACTTCCCACTGACTTCTTTTTCTAATGTTGTCGAGACTTTCATTCTAACAACCACCTTCAATTCCCTTATCATTTCCCCCATTTGTCAGCTGAAAAGAGAGACAATCATTTGCACTTGATTTCTGAACTCCCCCCCTTCAGGTGTAGAAGAGTTTCTTCTTTTTACTGTAGAATTGGTCTTCATGTGAGACTGAATCCTTTGGTAACACATAAACAACTGTTTGACTAGAGATGACCACTTCCAAGGTTCAATCCATGCATAATTGATCTTCACTTTGGGTGGTTGATTTTGCTTGCATCATCTTTCAAATGAATGATTTTTTTTGCCACAATGGTGACAAGGATGGAGGTCAAAACATTTACCCTCCATATGGCCATTTCGTTTACAATGGTTACACTTAACCATATTCTGATCACTATCTAGAAAACCAACACTTACAAACTGAACTAGTTTTGAGAAATATGGAACAAACAAAGTGTTTTCTTTGTTGTATCCTAGGCCATGTCGATCTTTGTTGAAGGATATTTCTTCCTAGGGTTTGATCACTTTCTTGGAAATACTATCTTGTTGTTGTTCTTCATACTTGCTGCTGCTGCTAACATTATGTCCTTGATTTATTAAACCTTCTATATCAAACTGGGCATCAAGCATTAACAGTTCATCTGTTTGACATGTTGCATCAAACTGATCAATTTGATATTTGGTACTACTTGTTGCGTCATTAAGTAGAACAATTGGTTGGTTGAGATCACTTGTGTCACAACTTATATCAACCTGATTGATTAGTTCATTTGTGTCGCAACCTTCATCAATATGATGAATAAGATCACTTGTATCACAAATTTCATTTGTTGTTGTGATGAGGTCTTCTGTGTCATAACTTGCATTTGTCTTCTCTACACATTATGCATCTAGTAAATCTTGCTTTTCACTTAACTTAATTTGAAGTGCATGAATGAGTTTTTCTTTCACTTCGAGCTCAATTTGAAAGTCTTTCGCTGCTTCTAATGTGTTGGTCACTTGATTGATTAAGGTTTGATTTTGCTTCAACTTCCATTCCAGTATTTCAACTTTGTCATGTAGCTCATGATTACAATATTGAAAATCTTTAATCTCCAATTCTGCACTTTGAAGACGTTTTCCTCCTTTACCCATTATGAGTTTAGACACGCTCGCTTATGCTAGCTTGCTTGCTTGCTTGATTTTGCTTGATGGTTGCTTGTAACACTTGCGGGATTTGAATATCTCGCTCGCTTGAATTTTGTACTAGGATGAGGGTGTCGGATACCACCGAAAATGCACCCAATGTTTACAATAACAAGTTCAAAAGATAATGACTCACTTGAAGAGAATTGACTTACTTAATTGACTCAGTTGGGGAGAATTGACTCACTTTACCTCCTATAAATTCACAATCTGGGCGTCGGTTTCAACTGAGAATGCACCCTTACAATTCAACTCAATTTGACTTTGATTACAAGCTAATTTACAAATTATGATTTGCAAGTTACAATTTTGTTTTAAGTGGACTTTTACAAAAAAGTTGCAAGCGTATTGTCCAAAAGTTTGATGTTGAATTGATGCAAATGTTGTTGATGTAGATGACAACTTTATTAACTTGATTGTCTTGAGTGAAGGATGTTGAATTGTTTTTTGATGTAAAATGTTGATGTTTCCAACTTTGATTATGTGGTGTAGTTGCACGAATGCATGTGATTGTTTGTGATTGATTGAATGCTCGTTGCAGCTTCTTAATTTCAGGTGCTCTGATTAATATGCTTGTTTCATTCACTTGCTTTAGACTCCTTGTGTGTGTTAGATAAGATAATTGTAGTGTCAAAACTAGACACAAAACATGCACAATCAATCACTACACAAGATGTACCTAAGATCCTTTTATCCAATTTCAGGTGAATCTAGGACAAATCAACACCACAAAAAAATAAGTCTTTATTAAATATTGGAGTACATGATCCTTCAGCTTCTCAAGCAATAAGAATATCAAGCTTGCAAACTCTGGAAGCAAATTGTCTCTTAAAAAAAACTATATGTTCACTCACTCAATCTTTCTCAAAGTAAAAAAATTATTTTGGATTACAACAATGACTTTTTCTTTTAAAAATTTTCCCCTATCATTTCAAATTTACAAAATATACACCTTATAACTCCACAAAATCACTTATTACTCCATTACATAATGAATTACAAATTACTTCCAAAACAATTTTATGAAATCACTTTATAAAAGTGAATTGATTTCAAAAATTTAAAACACTACTTATCTCCAAAAATAATATATATTTTTTAAAAAATACCTTATTATTCACTCACTTATCACTCAAAATAAAAACACACCTTATCACTCCAAAACTTTAATATTTTTTTTTTTAAACTCCTATTTAATAGAATTTTATGAAATTTTTTTAAAAGGTGAATTAAAATGTGAATGGAGTCACTTTAAAAGTGAACGAATCTCCTATTTGAAAAGTCAAAGCACACTTCATTCATAAATCGCACCTTAATTCAACGCATTCACTTCTCCTCCATGCAAGTACTCCACGCTGGACATTTGTTGGGTCAACGCTGGCTCTCGCCGGTTGTTGTTGGTTTACGCTGGCACATCACAAATTATCAGGAGTCTTGGACCAAATCCACAAGAAACTGATAACATATTATTACCTTCTTAAATCCCTACGTGGAATGTCCTCAGGCCTTGTTGACGCAATTTTAAAGGCGACTTAAAGCACCAACACACTCCCTGAAAGAGAGATGGGTATAAACATCGTTGGCAATGATTCAAGCCCATTTGTCATTTTCTTAACGAGTTGACCAATACAATGAAACCGCGAAGAACCCGGAGCTGGCATGGTCTTGAAGCTCACGAGTTCACTCGTTGCATTCTGATGGGGATCTGTGTATCAACACTACACTATTAGAAGCGACATTGAACACATGAATGCCCATTTTATTGTACCAGACTTAATTTTGTGGATCAAACGATGACAACAAAAAAAGCATAACAACTCTTCATCACATTCATCCAGTCACTGCTTCAGAGTCAACAATCACACAAAATGTAGCAGCGTCGATCCACTACAGAATTCGTGATGCACAACGATCAAACAAATTTCAAAATATTCTGACGCAGCAACTCCAGAGTCTTTTCAACGCTTTGTTTTCATTATAATTATGCCAACACATCTCTTTATTTGCAGGAGGAGCTCTTCATATGCAGGAGTGTACTCTAACTGCGGGTTTCGTCAACAACGATAATCAACAATCAACAGATCTGTAGTTCTGGAACAACGGTTCAGGTTGAATGGTGGACATTCGATAATTTCAGTCGCCAAGCCCTCAAATGCCGCAACTTCTTTCAAAATATCCACATAAAATCTGCGTGCTTGATCCACGCTAGTCACCAAGCAGCCTGCCACTAACACCTGCTATCCGTAAAACTCGCTGAGGGAATACAATGAAGTCTCACCAGCATCCATGGCCATCCAGTCGAATGATTTTTTTTTTTTTTCATGTGCTTCAAAAACGTATCAATAGAAGCACAAGTAGAAAGATCTTTTAGATGGCATACACTTCAACCATACGACCGGTTGAGGGCAGACAGATCCTCGTCGGCTCTTCATCTCTAGAAAAATCGATAGTTGAGCCCTTTCCTCCACAACAAAAACAACATTTCGCTTCACACCAATGAAAATATAAGCAATTTCATATTTCGTGCCAAAGATTTAAGTGATAAGTTAGGAGATATCGGTGAAAAGGTGTCTAGTACTGACTTAGTCACCATCACATTAAATGGCTTAGTGCAATATTATCAAATTTTTGTTTCAAGTCTTTCAGCTAGAGAGAAGCCCCCTACATTTGATGAATTGATAGGAATTCTTCTACAAGAGGAGGAGAGGATGAAGAGCTTTAATTTGGGCTCTAGTAGTTCAGATTTGGCATTGGTAGCCAAGGGCAAACATCCATACAGAGGCAAGCCATGGGACAAGAACAAAGGAGGCAAGTTTCAAGAAAAATAGAAAGGTATGACACAGTCTAAATTTCCAATCCATGATAAGAGAAATGATGATTGTTATTATTGTGGCAAACCTGGGCATCATTCTAAAGATTGCTATAAAATGAAATATAATGAGTCTAGGCAAAGAAACAAAAGGCATAATGGAAATTTTGTGGACAAAGACACCTCAATCAGTGATGGATTTAAAAATCTTAAATTGTTTGTTTCTGATGTTGCATTGTCTGTGGAAAATGATGATGTGAATGCTTGGTTCATTGATTCTGGTGCATCACTCCATATGTCTTGTAATAAGGAGTGGTTTGATGAATATTATGAAAACATTGATGGAACATATGTTTATCTAGGAGATAACAGATCACTTAAAGTTCAAGGTTATGGAGTAATAGGTGTGAATTTGCCTAATGGACAAGAGAGACAGATCCATAATGTGATGTATGTTCCTAGTATCAAAAAGAATTTAATTTCTATTTCTACTATTGCTGACCAAGATTTGAAGGTGGAATTTGTTAAATCACAGTGTGTGGTGAAAGACATTCAAGATCAGTACAAGGTTATTGCCATAGGTACCAGAGTTGGAGGCTTGTATAAGTTGGATGTGACTAGGAAAAGTCATCAAGCATTGGCATCTACAACAATATCAACAATAGAGTTATGGCACCAAAGGTATGGACATCTAAATCACAAATATTTAATGTTACTTCAAAAGAACACAATGGTTGAAGGTCTTCCTGTCTTGAAGAATGATCATGTTGAATGTGAAGCATGTGTACTTGGCAAGCAACATAGGGAGGAATTTCCTATACATAAAGAAAAAAGGCAAAGGGAAATACTTGAATTAATTCATACTGATGTATGTGGACCTATGCAAACTAGATCTATTGGTGGAGCATGGTATTTTCTTATTTTTGTGGATGATAGATCTAGGTATACATGGGTTTATTTCATAAGAAAGAAGAGTGATGTTTTTGAGTACTTTAAAGAGTTTAAGAGTATGGTGGAAAAATAAACTGGTAATTACATCAAAATTCTGAGATCTGATCAGGGGGGAGAATACAAATCAAGAGAATTTAATCAATATTGTAAAAGCAATGGGATTCTGCAACAATTTACAGTGCAAAATGGAGTTGCTGAGAGGAAAAACAGAACACTAGTTGAATGTGCACGTAGTATGCTTCAAGGTAAAAATATTTCTAATGGTTTTTGGGTTGAAGCTATTAATATTGCTGTTTATTTGAAAAATAGGAGTCCAACCAAAAGTTTAGAGCTTAAAACACCTTTTGAAGCATTTTATGGGTACAAACCAAAAGTGAGTCATTTAAGAGTTTTTGGTTGCAAGGCATTTGCTCATATTCCAAAAGATGAAAGAAGAAAACTTGATGCAAAGTCAATTAAGTGCATATTTATTGGTTATTGTGATGATCAGAAAGCATACAAGTTGTTTGATCCTAGTACTCATATACTGCTTGCAAGTAGGGATGTGGTGTTTCATGAGAATGCAAATGAAGGTGATAGAATGAATAATACTGGTGTATGGCATGATACTAATGATTATGTCAAATTAGATACAAGTGTTGAACAAGAACAGGAACAAGCACAGGAACAGGTACAAGTTCAAGAGAAAGGAGCATCAAGCAGTCATGACACTCCAAGAAGAGGAGAGGAGACTCCGCAAAGCAGAAAGAAAGATGAAAGCAATAAAACTCCAAGAAGGTCATCACGTCAAAGTCAGGTACCTGTAAGGTATAAAGATTATGCATTAATGTCTCTTGTTATGAATGTTGTAGAACCTTCAAGCTATGAGGAAGCTAAAGAATATGAGGAATGGAGAGATGCAATGAATGAAGAATATAACTCTATAATGAAGAATGACACATGGGAATTAACAGAATTTCCTAAAAACAAAGTTCCCATAGGATGCAAATGGCTTTATAAATCCAAGTTTAATGTTGATGGAAGTATTGATAAACATAAAGCTAGATTGGTTGCAAAAGGATATTCATAAAAGGAGGGAATTGATTATGAAGATACTTTTGCACCTGTAGCTAAGTTGAACACAATTAGAATCATGATTGCATTAGCTACAAAATATAATTGGAAAATGCATCAGTTAGATGTCAAATCTGTATTTTTGAATGGTGAGTTAAAAGAATAAGTTTATTTGGTTCAGCCTGAAGGGTTTGTAAAACAGGGATAGGAGCATCTGGTTTGCAGGTTAAAGAAAGCTTTATATGGTTTGAAACAAGCACCAAGATCATGGTATGTGAAAATTGATTCTTTCTTTTATGAGAAAGGTTTTATGAGAAGCAAAAATGATCCTAATTTGTACATCAAGGAAGATGAAGGCAAGAATGTTGCTTTAATATCTATATATGTTGATGATCTTATCATAATAGGAAATGCATGCAAGTTGATTAAAGAAATTAAAAATCAGTTGTCACATGTATTTGAGATGAAGGATCTTGGTGAATTTCATTATTGTTTAGGTCTTGAAGTTTGGAGGGAATCTGGTAAGACACTAATCACACAAAGCAAATATACAAGGGAAATCCTTAAAAGGTTCAATATGACTGAATGCAAGGCAACATCTACTCCTTTAGAACAGAATGTCAAATTGTGCAGTGATGATGGAACCAAAGAGGTGAATGGAACTATGTACCGTCAACTGGTGGGAAGTCTGAACTATCTCACCACTACCAGCACAGATATAGCATATTCTGTTAGCATACTTAGTGAGTTCATGGCTAAGCCTTGTGAAAGCCATTGGAAAGCAGCAAAGAAAGTCCTTCGATATATGAAAGGAACACTTAATTTTGTTATTATGTATACTGATGAATTTGATGTTGACTTCGCAGGTTATTCTGATTCTAACTGGGCTGGAAATCTAGATGATAGGAAATCTACTACTGGATACGTGTTCAATATTGGTTCAGGAACAATATCATGGAGCAGTAAGAAACAACCAAATGTTTCATTGTCATCCACTGAAGCTGAGTAAAAAGCATTATGCAGTGCTACCTGTGAAGCAATATGGCTTAGAAAGATACTTGAAGATGTTGGAGAAACACAAAAAGCACCTACAGTAATCAGATGTGACAATCAAAGCACTATCAAATTGGCAAACAATCCTATATGTCATGTAAAACACATTGACACACAACATCATTTTGTAAGAGAAAAATTGCAGTCAAAAGAAATTGACTTATCATATTGTAATACAAATGAAAATGTGGCTGACATATTCACCAAGCCTCTTGGAAAGACTAAATTTGAAATGTGTAGAAGTAAGTTGTGCGTTGTAGAAAATCCAAATTATGTTGTAAGCCTAGCTGAGACTTAGACCAGCAAGCAAGTTAACATGTAGATCGTGATTAAGGGGAGGTGTCAGGTATTAATCACGAACGACACCGCTCACTGTTCAGACGGCGCCGATCACTGTTCAATAGTCGGCTAGTGTCAATGTCATCCGGCGCAGTTATTGTTCATCCGTAGCTAGAAATGTGTATAAATTGCCATGTTTAGTAATGAATCGATCAAGCTTTCCGTGTGGATTTTGTTCTCTGATAGGCAGAACCAACTCTGGTTTGATGGAGTTGTTTCATATCATCAACGACGCCAATAAGCGCAGTCGCATGATGACTGCTGCACCAACGATCAATACAGCCGCGATGGGTTCTTGGGACTTGGCGGCTGCCACAATGGGATCTGGGAAACCAGAGTTGAACCTACGCTGGAACTCGGCCTTGCATGCCAACAATGCTTTTACGCCATTTAATACCTTTCACAAGACACTCAAATTATCGATCCATTCTCTCCACAGGCTTCTTCACATACATCTAGAATTTCCATTGGCTCTGATACCACATGTAGAATATTAAATAAAATTAACGCACATAAAAAATATCAGAGACATAGAAATGGCCGAAAATTCCTTAGCCTTAATGTATTCCTCTCATAATACAATGTACAAATAATGATAATAGTACAAATAAATACATGAGGAAGTTTATCTCAAGATAGTACGTCTATCTTGGACACTATGGTTGAGAAAATCTCTCAACCAAACACTAATCTAGGAGCTTAACTAGTTGGAGAGAATCTCTCAACCAACTAGGCCTAAACTCACTCCTAACCATGAGGAACAAACTCAATCTAGAAAGGTAGGAATAAATCCTAACTTTCATGATTTAAATAATTTAATATTTTTGGATTTATTATTGTTTTTAATGTGAGAGTGAGGCTAACACTTGGATTTCTTCAGATCAACAACAGAGGGAACAAGGTCATCTTTAATGGATTCAACAATGATCCTTTGTTCCCTTCTCTTGGTCGAGTTCAGCTACTTCACCAAGGACATATTCTATGACTTCATTTTCTATGAGTGCGAAGTCAATCTTATTCTTCCATGTTAAGAATTTTGTTGATCCAAAGTCTTGTTGCTTTCCTTGTAGAATGTAGCCATATGATATATATATTTTTACATATAATACTTACTTATTAGCCAAGAGTCCTTCTTGATAATGTCTCCAACTATCTTGATGTATTCAAGACATTCAAGAAGACTTCAATGATTTCCTAAATTGACATATTCTAGGATGCCTTCAACAATGATGTTTTTAAACAACTTAAAAGAGTGAATGATGATATCAAGATCCCTTGATGCTCCCTCTTCTTCAGGATGATGCACTAGAGAATTTTTAACAAATACTTGTCCTTCATTAATTTAATGAGACTTTGATGATGAGGTATTTTTCAACAAAAACTTGATGTGGAAACCCTTCTTCAAGATCAATAGGTCTTCTTGTTATTTCCTTGTGCCCTTATGCAAATGATTCCCTTTAACAAACAAACCCTTATTTGTGACCTTTCAGCTTCCTTCTCTTGTTTACTTTAGCTCTGATCCCACGTTGGAGAATGCAATATGGCAACTATTAATTTAATTTCTCCTTAACCTTAATAATTGCTTGTGAAATTTATTTATATTCTTGTGTTTCTTTATTAAATATTTTTCATCAAACAATTATCAAGTGCATAAACAATAAAAACAGTGGACACTGAAATTAGGCTCCAAGCTAGGGCGAAACCTCTCCAAGGGGAAAACCTAGAAAATATGTTCTCTTCTTATAAAATCTACTTCAAATGAGAAAACTAAGACCCAAAACCTATACCAAGTCCTCCTTAAAGTACCAAGTCAGCCTTCCAACAAAGCTCTTTCAAAGATGACAAAATCAGCTTCTAGTCAACAAGAGTCAACCCTCTTCAATCTTGCTTCACTCATAGATTTCGACCCTCTAGTTTAGAAATTTTGGACCTACAGTAACTTTAGAATTTCGCCTTGAAAATTTTGGCCTCCTTGTAGTAAGACAAAAACCCTAACTCACACGTGTGAGAGAGAATTAGCCCAAAAATAAGTCTTCCTCCTTCACTTTGGTTTTCTCCTTCTATCCTTGTATTATTTGCTCTTATTTTGTTCTACTTATTGTAGATTAAATTGTGAGTGAATGAGTGTTAAATGAGGTCGAAGTTACTTCTATATATAACCTTTCCAAGAGGTCGAATAGCCCTCTCTAGGCCGACTTATTCTTAATAGGGCTGACTTATACTTGGAGGACCATGGGACTTTCTAGACTCAAAATCATTAACTTTTACATGTTACAACTTGCCCAATAGGGTCTTATACAAAATATAATGGCTCTCTTGACTCAAAAAAATTATTCTTTTGACATGACAAAACCTAGAAGCATGAAAAACATGCTTTACCTAGATGACCATCAAACTTGAGCATGAAACCCATGCTCAAAAATAATATATTTCTTCCTTCTTTTTCTTGTGAAATAAAATATACATAATGACATGAGTACAATGAAAATTATGAAGACTGAAACTAGTTACATTTTCCAACCCTTTTGATATTAGTGTGCTTCCTTGGACTTAGACAGATTTCAGAGAAAACACAAGATAATGCTAGTGAATATTATTAAATTTGGAGGGAAACCAAGTGCCCTATATATACAAGATGAAGGGGCATGAAAGTAGTATGATTTGCCCTTAAAGTAAGGAGTCAACTCACTTATTAGGCATAAATTAAAATTATAAATTTGAATTATAATGTGGCCAACCTAATCTCCATTTTTTTTGTATTATTTTAAAAATAAAATTCCTTTTGAGGGTGATTTGATCAACACTTGAAACTGCCAAAACCAATATATATTTATTCAATATTTTGAATTTTCTTATGCCAAATTTGGACTAAGACCCCATTCAGATTTGGGAATCATGACCACACTTTTGGGGCTTCAACTTTGAGAGAAAATATCTTCTCAACCATGAGGAATCATGTGGCGTAACACCTACCATTGGAAAGGACTAGACAAGATCTATCCAACCATCCTACCATTATGCACCATAATTTGATCCATTGCATCCATAAACCTATTTCATTGTCAGATACTAATGATGATCTTCATTGAACCTTTCGTCAATCGATTCTTCCTTAAGAGAACCTTCACTCTCTTGACATTAATGACAACTCTCCTTTGACATCAATGACAACCTAACCAACAAGAGGAACTCTATTGTAATGGGTGAGGGGATGTGAGCAGTGAAGGCTCACTTGGCCGGCTTAGCTAGGGATTTGACCAAGGATCTAATGGAATTCCATTAGCTGGGTTTTTCCCAAGAGTTGGGGTTTTCCCAAGGTAAACATAATGTGCATTTATGTTTTCATGTTATGCTATGTGTTTTTTTGCTATTAGTAATTTTAATTTTTAATCTTGATAAAAAAAATTCTCCTTGGTAAAATTTCTACAACTGGCAACAACAGTTGAGGCACCTTCATCAAGCAACAATTTTGGAGTTGTGGCACCCTTCAAGGTACAGGTTAACTTTGATATACCCTTATTCAAAGGGAGAATAAATGAAAATTCTTTGGAGAAATGGTTAAATATGTTAGAGGACTATTACTTAGTCCAAAAATTTTCCGACAATGAGAAGATCAACATCACACTAAGTCAAAGTCGTTCCCCATTTAAAATATTGGTGGGAAAGATACTAGGAGAGACACAATGAAGATGAGTATGTGATGCTCAATCCATCACCAACCTAGGACACTTGTATTCATGCCCTTAAGGAGGAAGTCTGCCCCATAGGGAACTATGACAACTGATACACAAGAAGGACAACTTTGTCAAAGACCAAACATCGTTAGAGTACACCAATAATTTCCATACCTTGCACTCAAAGCTCGATATCGGAGACTCTGAGCAACACCTAGCCTTGAAGTACTGCATTGGCCTACATAGGTACATCCAAACATAAATGGATTTTCTTAACATCTCCTCATTGGGAGCCACTTAGTGATATGTTGTCAACATTGAGTAGAAATTGAAGCAGTGGAATAAGTGGGAGTTTAGGTCTGTAAATTTGCCACAACGAAATTCTGGAAAAGGTAGACATAACTTATATAGCAAGGGAAAAATCTAGGAGAGCCAACATAAAGACAAGCATCCCAAGTTGTAGGCAAAGAAGGGTTATGGGAAGTTAATAATGGACACTGGAAAGTGGTGTGAGTTCCACAAAATCCCTGTTGATGGTGTTGGACCCGCCAACATGTCAAGGGGATCTCCCCGGTAAGAAGTCCCAATTAGACCTCAAACCGTTTGGTGTAGGATTCCCAACAGTGGGTCGTAAGGTAATGCCTTGACTGTGATGTTGCACATGGGCAATTAAGATAACTCTGTTAGTAGCAAGGGTGTGACTGATGCAGAGAGTCAAGGAATGTGTATGAGAGGTTCCAACACTTCGAAGGGAGAGGAAGGTGAAGGTGAGTTCCAAGTTGAAAGGGAGCAGTCCCAACTCGGCTAGGAATACACCACACTAAGGACATGCATAGCTTCCTGTGGCGCAGTCCACTCAGATGCGGCAGTCACAATATACAAGGTAAGATAACATGCACAACACTCACGGATCAGTCCGAGACGAGTGTGACGGTTGATATAGCAAGGTTCATGAGAAAGGTATGTCTGATGTCCGGCAGAGAAGTCGACATGGACGGTGACATCATTAACAACATATGCAACACATTAACAACAAGATTCATATAATTGCATACAAATCAGTTCATATACAAGTACGTAAGTTAAACAACATATATCATTAAGGAAACCATAACAGTCCAACTACAATAACAACATATGCATGAAAATGTGTTGTCTCTTATTATTAAAGAAGTGTAAGTCACAATCATATAATACACCATGTAAAATTGCTAGCCAAATCAGTGGAATGTTACAGCCACATCCGCCTGCTCCTCCAAAGAGATGTACTAGCTCCATGCAGTGGAGAAGCCAAGGCATGTTACAATACTGTCCAAGCCTTCTTCAAGATAGTCTTAGTAGAAGCTTGGTTGACCAAAAGCCTATACAATGAGTTATGAGGGACTATTTATAGCAAAGGGTGGGGTGACCCTTGACATTCCCCTTTGTGACCATTCAACTAATCTCATGACTCTTCACCTACTCTATGATTGTTACATTCACTCTTGACACTTGACTTACACTTGACATGACTCAACATTACAACGCACATGTACACATGTGAACAATGGCTTGAATAAACCAAACTAGACACCACCCTGAATTAAACAACTATAGAAGTCCAACTGCTCGACATCCTCATGATGATCAACAATAACATATTGGTGCCAAGCTTGGTAGTCTCTGATAGTGTCTGTGTGTTCCGCTATGACATCCATCTGGAACTTGAACCTTGCCTCCATGGCATATGGGTACATTGTTTGGGCTTCTCTGTACAACTCACTTGAAAGTATGCACATCATTGTCCTCAATGTGGCCGGACCAACAACATACTTGCGCATGATGTCTGCATTGATAGGCAAGTTTGGACTGGTGGTAATGCGCATCAACTCGTCAAAGTACGAGTCAAGCTCCTGTTGGACTTGCTTCTTGGTCTTCGCTTGGGTGAGAGTCCCAAGTGATGGAATCACATGTGTGTGCACCACAACCTCCATGCTCTTGAATACTCGTGCATGGGAAGCTTGTATGCCAGTGATGAGTTGCGGTAGGTCCTCATAGTTCTGGATTTGACTCCGGATACGTGCTTTCAACTCAACCGCATTGGCCCTCATCATCTTGGGAAAATGAAGCGGGTCTCCCTTATACTTCATCGTCCATGACTGCATGTTGTCAATGAAAACATGTATGTTCTTCAAGATGTGAGCTCTTCTCACACATCGATGCTTCCATCTGTGAAGATGAACGACTGCTTGATGCACGGTACCAAACTTGGAGTACAATGCTCGCATGACTATGTCCAAGGACAATACTTCATCTAGTATTGCCTTCTTCAGTTCAGCTTGAGCAGAAATTGTCACCAAGTCTCCTCCCTACTTGGCCACCTGTAGTTCCTTCGCCATTCGCTCATTCTTAGCTATGAGGAAGCGAACACTGGAGCTAGTGGCTTCGGCATACACTTTAGTTGCATTGGCCAAAGCAGCTGGGTCCTTGTGCATGATCACTTGTTCTTCAACTTGCGCAGGGGATGTTCGGTCCTCCGGTGTTGGTACTTTGTTAGGCTGCGCAACTTTATGTTGAGATTCACTAAAGGAGTTGTTGCGCATCTCTGCTTCTGGCTGACCACCAAGGATCTCAGTGCCTCTTTAGTCATTTGAGACTTGCTCATCGTCTAGATGCATTGAAGCGAGCGAGTCGACCTCTCTGTGGTGAGGCATGAGGTCGGTATCCTGTTCTAACTCATGTTTCTCCATGTCTGCTTCCAACTATTCAAAAGTTTGTTCTATCTCATGAGCAAAGTCTTGCCCCTGTGAGGGCTCACCCTGTTCGCTTGATGCCAGCTGTTCAGAAGAATCAACCACTTGTACGAGTGTTGCTTTGCCTGTCTTCACGTGATGTGCCCCCTATTGAATCTGTTGCTGTTGCACTTCCTTCTCATGTTGGCGCAACTCTTGTTCTTTCTGGAGTTGCTTCCTCAACTCATGCAACTCCTTCTTTTCTTCTTCCGTTCTCCTCTTATCCCTCTGTCTTCGCGCGATTCGCTTGTCGCGCTGCTACCTCTTATGTTGAATAGCCATAGCTGCTTGTTCTATGAGTGGATCTACTCGAAACTTGCAGCTTTGTTCTTTCTCCATGTGGTCGAAAATCTTTCTCTTCCCTTTGTCGCGCACAGGTATGCTAGGCTCTGCTACCTCTTCTATTGCTGCTACTGTTGGTGTTCTCCGTGGTGCTGCTTCATGTTGCTGTGCTAACCATTCTATGGTGAAACCGACCTGTTCATTGGGTCTGGAGTAATGGTAACAATACCTCCATGAGTCTTCCTTGGCCCAATGAAATGCCCCATGGATCCAATTGAATTAAACTCTCATGCAGTGATCCTTCACAATGCAATGTGGGTCATACGGGTTGAAGCTTCAGAGGTCGAATGGGTACTTCCTCATTTTTTCAGCTTTGACATCCGCTTGCTTGACGCTCCGGATCTTGTATAACCCAATCCACAATAGAAGAGTGGGCCAAGGTGCCTTCTTCTTCCACTACATCCTAGTTGTTAATCCTGCTGAGATATGATACACTACTTCCTGCATGATAAGCATGTCTAAAGCAAACTTTGGAAAAACATGTGGAGGCTTCTCTGCACTGAACACTCTGATGAACGTGCCATCCAGTAAGGCATACCAATCCGTAATGCCTAGCAATACCTTCATCGCTTCTTTTGACATGCAGGGTGGATCCTGTTCGAATATCAACCTGTACACTAGGGTGACAAGATGGTCGGACAATCGTTTGATCACTCCTCTGAAGCTGCACTCAGAGAATAGCTTGAAATATGTGCTCACAACATCTTTGCCAGTGACCATGCCCACTCTAAGCTCAGGAACTCATGTTGAGCACAAAATGCATCTAGAATGTATGCAGACATGTAAATCTCTGCATGCATGCCTTTGGGTGACTGTCGAGCCTTAGTGACTTGCTCCTTCAGCTGATAAGCCAGTATGCCGGACCAGTTGCATGGTCTTCCTTCTCTAGCTAGTTGGTCCAGCGTGACCACCCAACTCTAAGGGAAGCTCTCAATGCTTGCTTGGCCACTCAGTCGACATGCAAATATGACCAACTATTGGTATGCCTTCCTCAATATCTTCGTCTAATAGATCTGATTAGGGGTCATCTTGAAACGAGCTGGCTCCTTTACCCAATCCTTCAAAATATCTCTGGAGTGGCCTCTGCTATTGGGTAAGCTAAACTAAGGGGTCATGACAGTCATGGGCTTGTCCATCTAATACATCTCATCGTAGTCTTGTGCCTAGAAGGTTGCAAGCTTCATCCCACTGACATTGCTCAAGGTCATTGTCTCGGGGTTAATGTGAGAGATGATCCAGTGAATCATATCAGCACATGGGAACACGGGGTATCTGAATGAAATTCGGTCCAGGCCAGACTTATGAATGTTCACGTACACTTGATGGTCTTCAAGGTCTTCCCCAAAAGTACCTGCGAATGTTTCATTCACCTCTTGCCACTTTAGTTTGATGTCCTTGTCTATATACAACATCGTATCTTCGTAGATCGGCATGATAGAGGACACATGTTCAACTGTTGTTCCAATTGCAACACCATCAGTGTCCTGGGATCCCGTTCTCTTGGAAGCCATTGAGACAGACGAACACTTGAAAGATCTGGAAACAAGCAACATGCATTGCAAGAAATATGTCAGTGAAAAAAAAGAAAATCCGGGGAAGGACACAACACATCCCTGTGGAACTGATGAGCAAGATTGCGCAAATTTCACCTAGAGGTTGAGTGATTGGCTACCAAAACTATGCAAAAGGAAGTCTGGACTGGTTGCTGGATCTCCAAAATGCGCAATCTAGTTGGGCAGTTGGCTGCTAGGATTGTGCAATGCGTGATTCCAGCTGGGAAAGATTGCTAGCCCAAGGACAGATTTGTGCAAATTTTTAGGCCAAGTAGCCATTGACCTCTAGAAATGCACAATTCAATCTAGGAGGCCAGTGTTGGGCCAGAATGCGCAAATCTGTGGAGGAAGGTGAGCCTTCCTTCTCCAGATTGTGCAATGCAGCCTTGGTGAAGGCAAAGACCAGGCCAAGGTTGGCTCGACTCGTCGACGGGCAACTGGAAGCAAGTAAGTTGATGAAATGGATGGAGACACTAAGTGATAGTAGAAGTGATAACAGTGCATGCAAAACATGAATGGAAGATTGAGCAAACAGATCAACATGCATGTGGGTGAGGTCATTCGCCGGTTGGGCGAATGTTCGTGAAAAACAGTTTCATGCATGCGACAATGGTGAGACAATGACAAAAATTGAAAAAGAGTTAGGACAAGCTAGAATATATGTAAACGAAAATAGGAATTCAAAGAAATCAAGCAAACAACACCCACACAAGCGAATACAGAAAAAGCGACAGAAACGCTGAAAAGACATTTTGAGGCCACTTACCTGTGAATAGGTGAGCCAAATGTGTTGGAGAGTCCTGGATGTGTTGTGGGATGTCATACCTCCAAGATTGATGTGAATGAATGAGCTCTGGTGCGTTGAATAAATAAGTTTGGTCTCAAGACGCGCATGCCACAAATCTAGGAAAAAGTGACACTTGGAGGGAAACTTGTAAAACAACTTTGCATGTAACCCCCGACTGCTAAAAATAGCTCCCTGAATCATGGGATTCATTTTGAATGTTGTCTCTTGCTATTCCGGGAAGATCAAGTCAAGCATGCATGGAAGTTAAGTTTCCTCAATCCTGGGTGGAACTAGTCAACCAGACTGTCCATGCATGCCAGTGCTTAACTGCTTGGGAAAAATGTGCATTCATGACTGTAAGCTGGGTTGACTTCCCAAGTGGATTGTGAAATTTTTGCATGTTGTCTCTTGCTATTCTGGGAAGATCAAGTCAAGCATGCATGGAAGTTAAGTTTCCTCAATCCTGGGTGGAACTAGTCAACTAGACTGTCCATGCATGCCAGTCCTTAACTGCTTGGGATAAATGTGCATTCCTGACTGTAAGCTGAGTTGACTTCCCAAGTGGATTACGCAATTTTTTGGGCCCAGCAGCTAACTTCCGCCCAGATTTGCGCAAATCCTGGGTTGAACAGCCTGTTGATGGGAAAAATTGCGCAAATCCTGCTGGGAGGGTTGGCTGGCAAGATTGCGCAATCTTGGAGCCCAGCAGGCTGTCAGAGGGAATTGCGCAATTCCTGGAGGGAAAGTTGGTTTCCCTCCATAAATGTGAAAATTTCACTGGGAAGCTGCTCAGCCTACAGCTGGACCAAGTCTGGGTAAGCAGCTTATGAGGGGAATGGATCGACTGTGATCAGTCGACTGCCTTTGTGCGAGGAAAACACTGAAGCTTGAGTACTTGACAAAGCAAGACAAAGTGTTGTGTAAGGTTGGTAGGGAGGCTCCAAAATAGGCTAAGGAAAAATTTTGGAGGGTGGTTGTAGCCGCTACAACAATCCCATAACACAATATTGATGAATGTCACTCGAAACAATCATTGTTGGTAGAGTTTAAAGAAAATGAAAATAGAATATATCTTTGATTCTAATTTGGAATAGGATACAGGAGAGCAGATCATTGATGCAAAACCTAATTCTACTATCACAACCACAAAGATAAAACTAGAAGAGCTAGAGGAGCTTGAAGAGGGGGAGTGCCTCTTCCATTTATAGATGTAAATGATGGGATCCCAACTACTTTTCATCATTGATAGCAGGAACCAAAAGAACCTAATATTTTCTAAGTTCATAAAGAGATTAAAGTTATCGACAGTGCCACACCCACAACCATACACCATTAGTTGTTTGAGCCATGGACGAGACATCCCTGTCAGCCAGTAGAGTTGCATGTCCTACTGTATCAAGCCATTAAAAAATAAGGCATTGTGTGATGTTGCCCCACTTGAAGTTTGTGATGTTCTTTTAAGATAGCATTATATGTGGAAACATCATGTTGTTATGAGTCTCATCCCTATAGTGTCATTTTTACTCTCAGAGGTCAACTTTATAGGATACTAGAGGTAGTGTCAACTACTGCAATTTCAATTATCTCATAAAATAGTGCCAAAAGGTAATCTCTCATACTACAAAGTTTGTTCTCTTCATGGTTCGGTTAGAAGGTGAAAGGAAGGTCACTGCAACCACCACAACTTCTACATAAGGCCTATCTACAAAACAAAAGCAAGTGGACAAGATTGTAGAGACATACATAGATATCTTCACTCCACTTTTGGGGTGCCTCTACACTGCCAGGTAAAACACTCAATTGACTTGATACTTGGTGCTCATTTACCTAATGGCCCAATATATAGACACTTTCTCTTAGAGAAGGAGGAAATAAAATGTCAAATTCACAAGTTCATCCAAAAGGGTCACATTCATCCAAGCTCTTGACCTTAAAGAAGTCTAATTGTGTTGGGTGTAGAAGAAGGATGGGACATGGAGACTCTATATTGATTATAGAGCCCTAAACAAAATCATTGCCAAGAACAGATACTTGATCCCAAGGATTGATGTAATATTCCTTTTGGAATATTTACCTAAAAATACCCAGAAAATATTATAGCATAAATTCTGTTGGAAATATTAATAAAATTTCATACAAATCCACATAAATTGATGCCACTATAATATCCTTTTGCTAAAATATTCTAGCACAACTTGCAAAAATTTTAAATTTCTCATTTAAGAATTTTGACAAACACTTTGTGAGCAAGAATTTCTCTGAACACTTTGTATGCTAATAAAACAAACGCTTACAACAAAGATATTTCAAAGGCACAATCATAATTTTATTAAACTTGATCAGAGGGTTATATGTAAAATATCAATATGTGGAACTTGTAACACAACTCCGACAAAATAGCTCAATTCATCCAAAATTAATTCGGCCCTCAGGAATTATGAACTCGACCCTTCTGCGAATGGAAACTCGACCCCAGTGAGCAAACAAACTCAACCCAGCAATAATTCGATCTTAAAGTGATAAACTTGGCCTCTTAGGAAATAAACTGAGTCCCAATAATATACTCGGACCCAACAAATAAACTTGTCTTCTAACAATATACTTGGCCTCCTGTAAATAATCTCGGCCCCAGCAGATGAACTCGACCTCCAGTAAATAATATCGACCCCAATAAATGTAATCAAACTCCAGTAAATGGAAACTTAGACTCTTATAATGTTGGCCTCCACAATGATGACTTCAGTTTCCAGTAAATTCAGCCTCTAACAATTAACCCAACCTCTATAGGGAACTTGGCTTCAATGAATAAATTCAGCCTCCAACAACATACTTTGAACTTGCAATGACAATGACCAAAGCTCAAAAAAATAACCTTTTAGCCAAGGGTATCTCCTCTGGAAAATCCTCTCCAAACACCTGCAAAATCTCTTGTCTACACAAGTGGAAGGTTAGAAGTGATCTTCCCAAGGAGCCAACTGGGGTGGCACTCGAAGTCCACTAAAATCAGATGAAGGGTTATGCCTGAAATCCTTGTATGAGACTCGCTTAAGCCAAATCACTATTTAAAGTAATGATGAATAGAATAGAATGACTGAAAAGTGATGCCCTTTCCCTTTTCAAAAATTTGTTGGATATTTCTCCAATCTTCTAGAAGCACCTTATTATTTTTATTTTTAATTGATAAAGTCACCAAGTGAGTTTTTCTTATTTTCTCTAAGAGACTTTTGCTCGTTTTAGCCTTTTTCTCCAATTAAATAATAAAAATACTTTTCCCCCTTTTATTTAATAAAGAAATTTCTTTTATTAACTAATTAAAGTCACTTTTAACCTCGGAAAATACTTAATTCGCCACCATGATCACACCAACCCCCCAAAGCTCCTTTTTATCATCTTGCCTGTGGATCTTTTCATCTTGATTCCAACGAGCTATTACACTAATGTGTTCCTCTAAATAATCAACCTCAAATAACACCTTAAGTGTAAATAATTAAAAAATGTTCGATAATAACCCTGTTTTACGGGAATGTCTGGAATGCAACGGAACCAAGATCAAACTACGCAGAACTAATCTTTGAAGATGAAATAAGGAAAGTGGTCCCAGTCGAATCCCATAAAACTCCTCCAAACCCTCCGGGCCCACCAATGGTGTAATCCTATTCCTATGACTTGGCTCACACAAGCTCTAGAAATATCCCCTAATCACATCACAAGGTAATCCAAATATTGGGGACATTACAATTGACTATCTTCTTGACTAGCTTAAGGGTGCCAAGTTCTTTGGTAATATTGATCTAAATTCAGGCTATCGTCGGGTTCCAATTGAACAAACTAATGTATGGAAAATGAAATTTAAATATAAAGGTGGTCTTTTCAAGTGGTTGGTCATGCCCTTTGGCTTGACTAATGCATTCCAACAACGTTCATGAGGATAATGGATGATATCATGTGGTCGTTCACAAACTCTTGTGTGGCTGTGTATCTGGATGACATCGTCATCTTCAACATAATTTGGGCTAAACATTTGTGTTAACCACTTAATTTTAAAGCTTATTTAGATAATAGTTAATTAGTTTTTCTAGATAAATAAAGTTATTCTAGAATATATTAGTTCTAGAATAATAAAGTGAATTCTAGAATTGTTGTATTTCCTAGGTGATAGTTAGGCCTTGTCATAGTATTGTGAGAGTGATTACCCTTGGGTGGTCGATCAAGGACACATGACATGTTGAGATAACGCTGGAGAGGTTATATATGCTATGCCTTTCACCCATTATGTAAGTTTTAAAGTTTTGATTAATAAAATTATGTTTCTAAAGATACTTTTGCTATTTGCTATTTTATCATGGTATGAGAGCAAGGTTATGAGAGAATAACAAAGTTAAGAAAGACTAATAACTCCATGGTAGTTCACCATGAGAGTTGCATATTGTAAGATCTTGATATTAAGGTGCTACAATGCTTCAAGATTCAAGCATACTTTCTTTGTTGGGTCCATTAGAATTTCTATCAAAAGAGCTCTCTCGCATTTCAAGCACAGAATAAATTGCAGGTAGTATCAGCAAGATGCTTGTTGTGCTCCAAACAAACTTTCTATGGGTTAACTCGAACTGTGGTCTAAATACCAAGAAGTACACCAAGATCATTCCTCCCCTGACCATTGTGGTTGCAACGGCCAAATTGTTGCGAGCTTAGTTGGTCAATGTAAAGTGAAACCATCCCAGCTATCTTTGAAATTCAATTTTACAAGCATTATGAGTATTGAAAAAATTATGTTATGGTTCGTATTTTCATCCTCTTAAGCTGTAGATGTAGCTGAGTGTTTGTTCTTCGAGCAGGCTTCTGAGCCACATTTCTCCATACACAACATTTTCTTATTTAAAATTCATATTAATTGAGTAAACTCTCAAGTTGTCTATGCAAGTTATTAAATGAAGTTTTCTTTATCAAATACTAGGAAAGAGATTTTCTATAGGTTAAATAAACGATTCACTTGTGGGCCCGTAATTGATAGGATGAGAAATCCCTCTTGCTGCACTCTCTACATCTCTGAGTTGGAATACCATTCAAGAATGTCACCGAAGCAGATCCCTTTTCTTCTATGCTGCCGAGAATGTGCTGCTAGAATATGCATATAGAAGTTGGGTGTCTGCTCGCAGTGTGACAGGTTTAGATCTAACTTACAGTGATAATTTGGGCAATTCAGTTGATATTCTGAGATGGCAGCTCAACTATATAATTTGAGATGTTGTCTCGAAGCTCCTTTCAGTAAAACTTGATTTCCAATGAGTGATCATAATTAATGTCTCAACTCCATCCACGCTTCCATGACTACATAGCATCATTTCTGGAAGACATTTGAGTCATTCAATTTAATTTGGTTTATTCAATTTGTTATTTGAAAATTTAAAAGCTTTCCTACGTTAGGGGCATGAAATATTGAATTTTTTTGAAGGGTTATAATTCTTATTTTGTAATTGAAGTATTAAATACTTCAAAGATGGGCTTTATTATGAATTGAATAATTTTTTTTTATTGTAAAAAAAGAGTTGTTTTGTTGATAATTAGGTCAAATTTTTAAAGTTGGACCGAAATTTAATTGTAAATTTTATTTAAAATGTTGATAAGAGTTGATTAAAATATTCTATCAATGATTTTATTGAGGTTAAATAAGGGTTAAGATTAAGCCCTACAACAATCATTTGTAGTGCGTGTGCAATGTCTCTGGTGCATTATTGTCTTCAATTTCCTGATTGTGGGCATTTGATATATAATTAATCATGTCAAGACTTTATTGATTGTGGGCATTTGATCCATGATTAATCATGTCAAAGATACTCAATCATGTGCTAAATCAGAAAAAATGGATAGGCCCAAGAACTACATGACTTGGTGTCGTAACGTGCAAGACATATTAGTGTTTAATGACATGTGGATAGATATTCGTTACGGAGATAAAGCTCCAACTAATCCAACTTATGTTAGAGAGCTAGCAAAATGGGAAGCACGAGATGAAAATCCACTTTCATTGTTAAGATATTCTATCACAGAAGAATTATATATTCATATTGAAAATGTATCTCATATGTGGATTGCATGGAGTATTTTTAAAATATGTTTGATACTCAATCCAAAGGCAAAAAGGTTGAGCTTTATAATAAATTGCTTAATCAAAAATTGGTTGAAGGAGATGTTATAGAATATATCTCCCATTTGAAGAATATTCAACAAGAGCTTTTGAAATCTGGTTTTTAAGATGTGGAAGAAAGTTTAATTAGTATTATTTTGATGAAAAGTTTGTCATCATTGTAGAATCATTTTCTAGAAACATTGCAAATAGTTGATAAGTTAGCAAATCAAAATTTTGGTTCTCTTAGTGACTTGTTGGTTCAACATGAAAGGATATTTGGTAAAAGGAAGAACAAGGGAGAATATCTTCTCTTTATGAACTCAAGGAAAGGAGAAAGCTCAAAAGGAAGAAGCTCATTTACTGAAAATGCACGAGGAAGAGGTACTTATAATGAAAGGACCAGTGGAAGAAGCTCATGCAATACAAGATGAAGAAGTAACTAACAAAAATACAAGAGAAAGAGGTTGGTCCAATGATAATTACAAAGGAAAAGGAAGAAGTGAAGACTGTGGTCATGGTCATGGGAGAAGCCAAGGAAGAGGAAAAAATGATCAAAATCAGCAATACTATAGGTGATCTCAACAAGGTGAAGAAAATAATCAACCTAAATGTAAAAGGTGTCATTGTTTTGGCCATGTGGTAGAAGAATGTAGGAGAAGAAATGAAGATTTGCTAAAGAATAAACAAAAATTTTAACAACATTCTAAGTCTAATCCTTCCACATCAACACAGTATGCAGAAAATGAAGAAGAAGATTATGTGTTCATAAATACTCAAGAAAATGAATATGCAGATTTAGTAACTAACCAACAAATTTCCAAGAAACTATTTTGAAGATGTTTGGATACTTGACATGGGAGCTACTCAACATATGTGCTCTAGAAAAGATTAATTTTGTGCATATCAAGATATGAATCTAAATCCAATCTATTTGGTTAATAATACAAGCCATACACCTCAAGGAAAAGGATCGGTCCACTTTTCTCTTCCATGAATTGGGAAAATGTTACATACAAATGTATGGTATGCTCCAAAATTTAAGAAAAACTTCTTGTTGCTAGTAATCATTAGACAAGGAGGCCATCAAATGGTTATGGAAGATGGACGGATAAGAATCAATTAGATGAAACAAAACTTCAAGACAATAATGAACAGATATGAAGATGGAAAATTGTTAAGGCTACAAGAAACAATAATTCCTCCTAAAGAAGAATCAACAACATAAATCGATTTATCACCTAATTCTCTAAGATTATGGAAATATAGATTTGTCCACTTGAATTTTGATAGCCTTAATAAAATTAAGGCTGATGAAATGGTTAAAATATTTCATTATTTCAAAAAGGAGATTGTTATCTGTGAAGCTTGTATCATTGGTGTTATAAGCCATTTTTTTTCGCACTTAGTTAAAAGGCCCCAAACCTGGATCTCTCGTCATCCATTACACTTTGCATTAATCCCCTGCAAGGCCAAAAGAAAAACTATTTCCAAAAGTTATAAGAATCCTAGATTACATTGGCTCAAAACCCTAATTTAAGACTCCATCACACTTAGCTTCATAGTAATATGTGATGGCGCATGTTGCATACATGAAACTTGTGTTGGGCAGGGCATGTTTCCTTTATTAAAAGTGAAATGACACCTAGAAATGAGGAAAAATAAAATAGAATTTTGAAGCTTCCCTTTCTAGAAGCTTCGAGGGATAATTCATCCATTTTCTGTTGAATATGATCTCGAATTCCTACTAATGAGACTTTATCCCTTATCTCATGGAATTTACCTCCTTTCAAAGTGGATCTAATCCTAGTATGGTGGATCTAAAACTTCCTCATTTTCCCTATAAAATCAATACCTACTATAGAGTCTGGGTTGGCTTTTGGAGACTCTGATTCTTCCCTTATGCTATCAGTTTGAGTTTGGAGGTCCATAATCCATCCTTATGCATTGGTGAGAATGAAGGATTTATCATTGTGGCAAAAAAGGACAAGAAGGTTAGGAGAGATTTGCAACATCAAGGCCTCAACAAGGGTTGTAATATTTCTCTATTATCTTTAATACAAAGTGCATTGTTTTTCCCATACATCATGTATTTGATTATCCACATGTAGAATAAGGTTCCTTGATCTATTATTTAGAGTTATTTGAATATATAATGTTGTATATCTCGATCTCTTTGCTTGCCTTGGCTAATTTGCAGTTTCTGATTCCAGGAGTTAAAGTTGGAGCTGGAGTAAGCACATGAAGAGAAGAAGGAAACTTGCACTAAACACCAGGTAGGTCTTCTTTCTATATTTCAAATATCTCTAGGGAAAATAATGTAGTTTGTTTGGTTATTTATAGGTTAATCCATTCAACCTAGGGAGATCTCTTCTGTCCACATAAGGGATTTTTCTAGAAAAAAATTGGAAAATAATAGAGGGATTATTTCCCCACAAGTACATGGCGAGCAAACAAATGCTTACAACTAATCCATAATGACAAATGTGGTCCTATGGAAACTTATCTTGGTGGATACAAATACTTTATTCTTTTCGTAGATGATTTTTATAGGATGACTTGAGTGTATTTCCCAAGGAGAAATCAAAGGCCTTTGATAAATTCATACAATTTCAATGTTTAGTTGAAAATTCCACGGAGGAGAAGATTGTTACTTTGATAATAGTTAATGAGGGTGAATTAACTTCAAATGAATTTAATGATCATTGCCAAAGGTGTGGAATAAGAATACAAATGACTAATTCTTATACTCCATGGCAGAATGGAGTCATAGAAAGAATGAATTGCACAGTAATGGGAATAGCGAGATCTATGATGCACTTAAATGGGTGAGGCAAAAAGTATTGGGTAGAAGCAGTTCATACAACTATTTATCTAAGGAATTGATCCCCCACATCAACATTAGATGGAATCTCACCATATAAGCATGGTATGGGACTAAGCCTTAAGTAAATCATCTTCAAGTTTTTGGCTCCTCTTATTATGCCTTGGTTCCTAAAGAAAAATAGACTAAGATAGAAGATTGCAACATGAAATGCATTCCTCATGGCTATTCAAATGAAACAAAAGGATACAAGTTTTTATCTAATTGGAAGTTTATTATTATTTAGGATGTTTTCGTTGATGAACAAAAAGTCAAATAGTACAAGATCTTGACACTCACCTCAATCACTTGGAAAAGAAAGCAGACAAATCAATTCCTCAAAGAAAACCAAATTGGATTGAGAGTTAGACCCCATAATGAATATTAATGAGATTGATCATTCTTCTCCAGATGAAGATATATCAATCATACCTCAAAGTTCAATCTCAATTATTGACAAGTCTTGTAGTTGAGATTTCTTCATCTTCTCACTTTGTGTTTGATAGGGGGAGAATTGATGGTCAACTACTTTCTTTGAATATTCATCAAGTAAACTTGAACCATGACTTGAATTATTTATGGTAAACTACTTGCTTTGAAGATTTATCGAGTGAGATTAAGCCATAGCCTAAACTAGAGCCACCTGCGAGAGCCTAGAGACAGGGTCAACCATAACAAGATGTAGAGTTGTAGCGTGAGCCAGATTCATGCACCATGAGCATGTTATTGGTTGGTGGTCTGCCTTAAACCACCACTAGAAAAAGACTTTGGTTTTTGCTACACAGTTTGTGGTCATATTCAAACCATTATCAGGGAGAAATTCTACTAGCAAAATACTTTATCTCCCAGCCAAATTTGGAATTATTCCAAGATTCACTTCGAGCTCTACTTCTAGAGTTGGTGATCAACCTTAAATCACTATAGGTAGAGACCTTGTGTTATTCTACCTCATTTGTTTTATGGTCTTCCTTAAACCACCCCTTCAAAGAGAACATCCAACCAATGGTTTCCATGCATTTTCGCACTTTAGCTCTCTTGTTGGACTCATATACACCCCTTCGGATTGGGGGGGGAATGTTGGACACCTAATCCAATGGTGTTGTGGTGTGGAATGAAGACAGTTACTGGAAGTCCAAGAGACCTTGTAAGTTGAATCCAATGGAAATAATATTGTATTTATATGTGTATCATCTTTAATGAAAGTAATTCACACCCATTCTTTCATTCTAGTTACAGATTCCAACAAATTGGTTTATCATTCCTATTGTATCTTTCAACTTTAAAAAGATTTGGGAGCAAAATAAATTGCCATAATGTCAATTTTATCAAGAAGTTTCCATTATGTAGATATCTAACAAAGAAAATTATAAATAAATTTATCGCTCAACGAGGAAAGGTTGACCTAACTGTCACTTGTGACATAGTTGAATGATCCAGTGTTTGACCCATTTTTTAATCTTTTGGTGGAATCAATGTAACCAGATAGAACAACCATATTCTAATGGTTTTCAATTGAATACTTGGGTTAATTTAGGTAGTTAATATCATGTACAAAAGGCCATTCTCTATTTGAGCTAGAGGAGAGTCGGTAGTCGAAGAAACAACTAAGTCAAGAGAATTATGATTGCAATTTGAGTTTTTGCAATACAAGTTTCCATTATGTTCCAATTTGATTTGATGATGTGTTGATTGATTAGTGCCTTATTGTTTCCTTAACCAGCACCTTGCCTAAGGTGGTAGGCCCCCCTCCTTAGCCATGTATTGTTTGTAATTTTATAGTGTCGCCATAATTTCATTTACAATATCTTTATTTCAACGATTACTTTATTTCTTACCTTGTTGTAACTTTGATATTTATTATTGTTACAACTATGTTATTTACGTTGTCCTACAAATCTTTGTCATATACATTGCTGCAATGTGTTAATTAATATCATTATAACTTGTCACTGACTATTACTGAAATTTGTGTGCAATCATAGTTGTAACCCATAATTTAGGTTATTGGTGCAACTCTTCCTTTAACATTGTAGTGCTATGTTTGTTTTACCAATTTAGATTATTACTCTATTTTTTGATAGATGCCTACTTTACTTTGTTTTCTAGAAATTGCAATTATTAATTTGGTTCATGGCGTAACTCTTTATAGCACAATGTGGTTTGGAATTCTTACAACTTATAGTTTATTGCAATTTGTTAGCCATTGCATTTCATGTGAATTCCTATTATGAAATTTAAGATCATATAAATACTTGAACAAGTCACCATTTAATGTAGTGTGATTTACTTTTTTCTTGTGTGAAATGCCTACCTGTATTAGCGGTTATAGCATTAGTCTTCCTAAGCCCACTAGGTTGAAGAGTGCTTTTTAATTTCCTACAATTGTGATTTTGATTGGAAGTGTGGTGTAGTTTTCCTGATGACTTGTGAAAGCATATTAATATCTTACCCCATGAAATTCATTTAGAATACTACAACCTCATCAATAATTTCTCAGTATTGCTCTAGCATATACAATGCATTATAGTTCGCAAGTTCATATGAACATCAGATTGATAATTAAATGAATAGATACTCAATTATCTTATATTTAATTAAAAAGTAATAGAAGAGCTCATTAGAATCATAGCCCCCTATAATTCTTTTTCTTGTTTGTCTACACCGAGTGATGTATTTTTATTATTAATATTCGAAAACTATTGTGTTGCGAGGCTCTTCAACATTTCATCATGTAACAACATACATTATTAATTTCGGGATCAAAACTAGGGTATTACATATTGATCAAGGACAATTCCCCATATTTCCATAATTTAACTAATCCACATGTCACCCATGCACCTCCAAATAATCAAACTCCATGATATGTGTGCAAATTTGTCATTTTAAAACTTCTTATGTTTAAATATTGGACACATTTCTACTACTCTTCCTTAATTAATCACCTCCACCATTGGGTACTCTCCATCCATGAAAAAAATATGGAAAGAGCCACCACCTTGGATGACTACCAATAAAAAATTAGCAAGAGTATCTTATGTAGCATTATCTACACCTAAGAGGCCTACAACCTAAGATGTTTTGGGAACGATTCATAGATATATTATAAATATATTCATCTTTTTTTTATGCATGGTTAGTGAGCTTGGAGCAACTACACATTGCCTTGATTAGATCCATCCAAAAAAATATGGTATGATCTTGCCAACTTTCTATGTTTTTCCTATTTTAACTGCATTGGAGTAGCGTGAGAAGACTTGGAGTGATTATGACCCCAAAAAGTAGGGCCTTGGTTATAAACATGCCTAGGAAATAATACAAGGAATTATAGTTTGGTCATGAAATAAAATCAGCAACGGAGAGGCCCTTCATTGGAAGAATAAAGGCAATATTTTGTTCATTATTCTATGAAGAAGATATTGTTATCTTTATAGAGGATATCGAAAACTATTTTTTGCAAATTTCAAGTCATTTCTAATGTAAATAAATTTAAAATTGTGCTTTGTGTCTCTATGAATGGATTAAATCAGCAATTGAAGAGGTTTCGAAGATGTATCCCATATGGCTAAACTCCATTATCAATTTGATGAGTATTACCCATGAAATTTTCCAGTTTTTGTTTTAAATTTTAGTGTTTAAATGTTAAATTTTAATTAATCAAGCCATTTTTTTATTAATTTGCAAGAAATTGAGAAGCATGATAAGAGACCTTAATTAGTGGTTTAAAATAAAGCCTTTAGCACTAATTTTGGATCAAGTTTGGTATTAGAGCTATTGATTAAGGATATGTTAATTTGGATTTGCACAAGTGTTGGCGTTGAATGCTAACTACGTCTAAGCTCAAGTAAGGAGAAGGTTCACTTGAAGAGTATTTTCTAAAGGAAATCAATGGAATCTTCAAGGGAAGAGAACTCCTTCAAACTTGAAACAATATTTTAACAAGATCTTTTGGAGTTAAAACATTAGTGGATGACTTATATAAGGAGCGAAAGTAGAACAAAGAAGGCCCAAGTCAAGGAAAGGGAGAAGAAAGTGGCAGTACCATCTTAAAACTCCTACATCCCCATCCTCTCCTTCAAGTTCAAGATCCTCTTCAATTCCACATAAAATACAAAGAAAGAAATATTATTCTAATTTACCCACATCTTGGTTGAAAATGGTTGTGAAAATTAATTTGCCAATGTATTATGGAGAGTTTAGTGTACAGAAATTAGATCATTGGATCAAGCAAATTAAAGCGTATTGCAAGGTTCAAAACATTGTGGATGAAGAAGTAAAAGTCCTACTAGCTACTCTCTGATTGGGAGGCACAATATTGATATGTTGCAAGAGAAGGAGATAGATGATCTTATTAAGGTAAAATGACTTTTCTTAGTATGAATTCTATTGTGTCCTTTGTTTTTTTGAAAGAAATTTTGGAAAATATAATTAGAAACAATTGCGGAGAAGGAATGGCCAAACTTGTCGTAAGCGGCCACCATAAATTAGGAAGCGGAAAAGAAGCCAAAAGTTGGTTATATTTCGACTTGCAGAAGCTGTAAAAGAAGGAGTGCATGCTGGATTTTGAAAGAATCAAATATGATAAGGATAAAAGCACCAGAGCTTGTCAAAGTGGACCCGATCGAGATAGGGATCAAGGAATCTGCATGTTGATTATATTGGACCAGATAAAGTGAGTGTGATCTATAAAAGGGTCAAATAAGAATGAATTGTAGGTTGAAGAACTGAAATCTCAAATGCTAGAGAGCTGGTGATCTTAGGACAAAGAGTCTCGTTTATTTAGCGCCAAGTAGTTGTCATAATGAAATTTGATTTTCCTTTATGAATCTTTGTTATACTTCTGTGTTGTAATGTGGCCAAAAGTTGTGGAGATCTTGCAAGCATGTGTGAGCCTTTGATGTAATATTTCTAGCTAATAAAGGAAGAATATGTTGCAGGGAATAAATTGTATCATGATGTTTAAATAATGGTTATGTGTCCCCTTAAAATTTTTAATTTTCATTGCATGAATCTCATACAATCTTTAATCATGGGTATTTGATATGCATGTTGGTTCTATTGCGTCGATTAACAAGTTGTTTAAAGTGAATGTGTAATCTAATGATTAATATTATTCATCGCTATAATAGATCCCTTATATCTCCCACTATCTCGGCATACCTAGGGTGAGACACTCCTTCTCTCAAGGGAGTGAAAATGTCAGCATTATGCTAGACTAAGACGATCTCTTTGTTGGAAACCTAAGGTTGAACCTTGGGTCTTTGATGTTTAAATTTTATGCCAACAAATGGTTCCATTGTTGGGACCCATGAAAATTTTAGTAGGGATCTAGATCATGGCATCAATGATTCTTAGTGGATACATTCAGGATTGGTGACATGAGAAGGTCGATCACTTTATTCTGCAACTAGCTCAACTACGAAAGAAGAACTTAGATTGGGTCAAGGGAGAGGTTTTGTATGCAGAACCTACTTGTGATCAATATGAAATTTTTGGTGCAAGTTCCCTAAAGAGTTACAGAATTGGTTGAGGAGGCTACAAGTTAAAGTTGGAGTTGGGAATCACCTCAGGATTTTTAGAGATTGGACTACAGTCAATTTGGCTAAGTTGCACTGACTAGACACTGAACTAACAAGAGTTGTTGATTTTTGGGTTCATGCAATCTTAGAAGGGTACATTATTGAGTTCACGGTTAAAAATCATCAATCTTGTTCTAATGCCAAAGCAGTATTTAAATACAAGTTGTGGGGAAGACTGTTGAAGGAGATTCTGTTGTAGATCAAAATTTTAATGTTTGAAGAAAACTTGTTGCCATTCCAAGAAAATGGGATGGTCGCTTAAAACCCTTGGTGTTGTGGGTCAGATCTAGGGAGGGATGTTGTGCAATTATGGAAGATGAGGGTTCATTGTAATGGATTCAGAGGAGTTACATAAAGTTAGAGACTTTAGAGCGATACTAAGGGTGCAGATATTTGACGAGTGGAGGGAAAGAGGGTGAGAAGAATAGAATTGCAGAGGATAAGGGAAGCAGTGACACGCCTAGTGTTGCAGAGAGAAGGAATGGATAGCTCGGAGTTACACAGACAAGGAGAAAGTGAAGGATCTTGTTCTAGCGCAATAAGAGGTGCTAGTGGAAGCATTGTAGGGAGTTCGAATTGAGGAAATGGATCCCACCTAGAATCAGGAGGATTTCATATGCCCGAGTCGGTTATACAGGAAATTAGGATGAATGATGGGCACATTCCAATAGATGATGACATGCATTTTGTAATGAGGAGATTATTCTTTGAGGATGACTCAGTCCCTGTAAATAGTAGTCTACAAGCTAGTGGAACAAATAATCCTCTCCCTAACCTTCCCCTGGTATTGTATCAAGATCATGGTAATTCCTTTTCTAAATTGTGTAAGACTTTAAAATTTCAACAACTGCACTTTAGGTATGCAACAGGAAGTTCTAGTGGAACAAATAGCTATGGCGGTAATTTCAGTCAAGTTTTGGTAATTACTTGTAGCCGGGTTATGAAGGATTTGTATTAGTTATGCCAAGAAAACAAAACATGGTTGAAAACACTGTAGGATCACTCACCTGTTACCAGGAGTTCTTAGGAAGGGGGAGTGAATACGTTGAGCAACATTGGTATTTATGTGAAGTTGTCTGGAGGACAAGACAAAATCATGAGGCTACTAAGATTTTTGAGTTCCAAACAACTTTATAAGATTAGACTTTGCGATGGTTCATCAAATGGTCTGATTTAAATCCAAACCCCACCATGGACCAAGTTAAACAACACTTTCTTCAGGAGTTTAAACTTCCTTAGTCAAATCAACAAGGTTTAGTAGAACTATTGGATATTAGGCAAAGAGAAGGAGAATATGCTTGGAAATGTATGCAACAATTTAAAGATTCCATTAGTAAATTGTCTTATCTAATTGATCCCCATCATCAAAGGGATTTCTTTATTAAATCCTTATTTCCAATGACCAAGATTCCCTTGTCGCAATAGAATATTGACACCTTACAGGATTCTTTAGAACAAGCAATGCAACCTAAGGCAATGGCGACATATCCTCATGAATATAGACCAGGAAATACTTCTACCAACCCTGCTATTATGGGACTCCAAAATCAAATTGTTGATTTGATAAAAAGGTCTTGATCCTGCATGACTGATAAGGCCTCACGTATGGTGCATAAATTGTTAAGTTGAGGAACATCATGCTACAGAATGTCCATGGTTGAGGGGTATGGGACCATCTACTATGCCTATGGGGCCCCCTCCGTCACCGCATAGTATTGGGGTTGTGCAAATTTCTTCAATCATTCCATTTCAAGGGCACACTCAATACTATGTGTTTCTTAATCACCAAGGTATGTCCATGAATGAGAATTGTGAAATTTGTAGATCTTATGGTCATTCTCCACGTTTGTGTCCTATTTTGTAGAAGTATCCTAATGTGCCAAACAATCTGATTTGTGAATTATGTGGATCACCTACACACCATACAGATCAGTGTAGATCTGGAGAGGTTCAATCAGATGTTATATTTGTGATAAAGAGGGTCATGTTGTGCGATATTTCTCAATGCTAATGAGTCCTTAGTGCTCACATTGTCGGGAAAATTCACATTCCATTGAAGATTATCTATAAATCATTACTCAGTGGGAGGAGCGCAATCGTTTGAAAGGAGTGGACTTGATTAATGCAAAGCCATGAGAATCGAAACCATCTACGCAACCTAACATCAACATTATTACTAGAAGGGGGGAAGGATTGGAGATTATATTGGGACTTCTAAGTAGCCTTCTATTATAAAGCATGTGTCACTAAAAGGTCTTATGACACTAATCAACAGAAAGAATATGACAAGGATGCAATTGAAATTTTCAAGTAGTTGGTTTCTTCTTACAACCCTCATGTAGAGCATCGGGAATGGGTGCAAGGCAAGAGTACACGATTTTCACAGGAGGTATATAAAACTATTATATATTAGTTTAAGTTATTTTTGAAAATTATGAATGATGAGCAATTGGATGGCTAACTTTGCAAGAAATTGAAGGCAATTTTGAAAGATGGCCAATTTTTAGGTGGGACTATCTCTACCAATTTACCTAAAATACATTCTAGAAGAGTTCAGAGGAAGAAGTAGAGAACAGTAAGAGAGTTTCGAGTAGATGCACAAATTGCAGGGTGTCAAATTAAAAACTCTATGATGGATCTTGGGTCAGATGTGAATATTTTTCCAAGGAAAACTTGGGAGGCGTTGGGGAAACCAAAGCTAGTTTTTTCCTCGATTCAGCTACGAATGGAAAATCAATATTGTATCCTTCCTATTGTATTACTGGAATATGTTTAAGTTGATATTGTAGGTGTAAATACATATGTTGATTTTGAGGTGCCATACATTATGGGTGATAAAGACCCATATCTAGCCTTGTGGGGAATTGATTGGGCATTTGAAAACTCTGTAGTTATTGACTTGAAAAGGGATAATATGACTTTTTATGTAGATGGAGTTTGGGTCATACAACCTTTAGACCCCTACCAAGGTTTGATATTTATAGAACCAATAGATGATGTGGAGGAGCCTAATCTGTTTAACCAATTGTATCATCTTACTGCTGGAAAGAGGAAAGACTACATCAATCCAACTGTAGTTCATTCTATGAGCTAGAGAAGTATTCAAAGCACTAAGGTCAGCTTAGATATTGTGATGGATGATTGGAAACAAGAAAATCATGAGTTGCTTCATGTCAATGCACAATTGTTCATTGTGCTTGATGTATTGGTATTGAGGTACGAGAATATCCTATTTTTAATGGTATTGGATCTGTTGTGAATTTTCTTGAAGAAGTTGATTCTAATATTGAAGAAGGATAGAATATCCCTTTGATGGATGTTAATTTGCATGTGCCCCCTACGAGATGGTGGGGAGCCCATCACAACTACCTTCAAGATTGGGAAACTTTAAAATTTTCTATCCAGTGTAGATTTTCTGCTCCTGAAAATCCCTTTAGTAGAATTCCAAAATATGATGGGTAGACTAGTCCACAAAAGCACGTATAACTATGTACATTTGTTTGGTTAGAAATTGATTTGTCACTTGCGATATGGACACACCAGTTTGTTCATACACTAGGAACTATTTCACAATATTGGTATTTAAAAGAAGAAATAAAGAGACAAACGGTGGATTGGGATATACTGACAGCCTAGTTTTGTAGCGACTTCTCATTCTTAGATGAGGATCCGAGGATAGTTGAATCTTTAAAAGATATTAAACAAGTGTTATTCCATTTGGGAAAAATGTTGAGGAATGTAGCAGGTATGGAGAATTTTCACATCAATATGAGTCTAGCTTTCATTAGGTTGTAGCTTGTGGAAATTTTGATAAATGTTGACACCTAATCCGAAAGGATTGGGATTATTGTAAATAGTTTCAATTATGCATTAGAGAAAACCAAGAGACCTTTGGATTTCGAATCCTAAGAGTCTCTCCACTCATGTATATATTCATGAACTAACTAATGCAATAAACAAGTTATTCTTGGAGTTACTCATGTCCTAACATGGTATCAGAGCACAGGTTCCATTTTAGACTTGTAATTCTTGTTTTGAGCCAATTTTCCTACTATTCTCTAACATATTCCATGTCTCTTATCTGAATGATTGCTCTATATCCTCATTGTTCATTGTTCTCTGCATTGAACTGAATGTTGTTCGGTACATTGTTGAAGGTATATATAAATATCTATATATATATTTTGCATGTGTATATGTTGAATACATTTGTGTGCCCGAAATTAGGGGAATTTTGAGGTCTAAAATGGGCCTCCTAAGGAAATTATAAAATAATAGTGGAAATAATAAAATAATATTACATTACATCATCAAATTTTAGAGGAAAAAAATAAAAAACTATTTTTTCAACTCGTATTTTCAACTTATCTCCGTAAGGGTTTACTCAAATTTCGAGCGACAACACTCGTTGGATGCTGAATTTGATTACTTGTCCAAGGAGTACCTATGTTACATACTTTCGATGGATCCTACTACACGAAAAATGAGAAATACATGAAGAATGTGATTGCAATCACATTTTTTTCATGTATTTCTCATTTTTGTGTAGCAGGGTCCATCGAAAGTATGCAACATGGGTACTCCTTGGATGAGGAATTAAATTTTGCATCTAATGAGTACTCTCACTCTAAATTTGAGTAAAAACTTAGGGAAATAAGTTGAAAATATGAGTTGAAAAAGTAGTTTTATTATTTTATTATTTTTTAATCTTTTTATTTTTTTACTCCAAAAATGGTGAATCGACCCCCATCGTTGACATCATCATCTTGAATCCTATTGGTTCTTATAAAGTTTATTTTGGTTGTACTTTTTTCTTAGGAGACCCATTTAGACCTCAAAATTCCCCTAATGAATCCCGACCTTGGTGTTTAGTCAATTTAGTGTTATCTAAATTGCTAGTATTAATTGTCAACCCGGGGCTCGTAAGCTGATGAAGTGAAGGTGTACTATATGTACTTAAGCAACCTCTTAGAGTTTTTTTATCGTTGGGGGTGTTGTTTGTGGTTAATTTATCTTCCTAAGATGGAGTGGTGATTTATAAACAGATGAGTGATAGTGTGTGTGGAGTGAATCCTAAATGAGTGAGAGTGTGTGATTAGTGATCTCTAACTAATTGCTTGAAAGGAAATGCTTGAAAGAAATAAATAACTTGAAATAACTTGAAAGCAAAGAACCACTTCCAATGGCACTAGACACCATTCATGTTGCTGCAAATAAAAGAAAAGAAAGTCACTTTTAAAACCAAAGATAATGATTATCTCTCCCTAACTCCCTGCTTCAAACACATAGTGCTGTGTAAAGCACGATTAGGAAGTAGCTCAAGTTGAGTTAGAAAAGTGATTAAAAATGAGAAAAATCTACTTTAAAGACTAGTGATAACGTTTTGCTCTTTCTAACTCTCTACTTCTGCCATATGTACTATGCAAAGTATGATTAGAAAGTAGTGAAAGATTAGTCTAAAAAGCACTCAAAGCCAACTGCAAGTTAGTGGTATTCTGATCCTTAAAAGATAACAATTTATGATAAAAGATCATTCATGTGTTAGCAGAACTTTGAGAAATAAGACTAAAAATCAGCTATAAAAACAAAGGCAGCAACTTGAACCTGTCAACTTCAAATACCATTAGTTTGTAAAGCAAATACACAAACATAAAAACAAATCCCGGGCTAAAAACCTGCAAGGAAATAATACTGATCAGCTTGAAAGAAAAGAAATCAAATAAATCAAACTATACATGTTTAAAGAAATGCTGAATGAGAAAATAAAGAAATGCTGAACATAAAATACTTTACAGAGGCTAACATGAACAGGGGCCCTCCATTCATTCAGCCACAAGAAGACTTAAGGAACTGAAAGCTTCAAAACAGCACTGTTTCTATTGCTCCATTTGCAGAAATGTACAAAACAGAGTGCTAGAACAGCACTATAAAAACAGAGTTTACAAATGCTCTTAAAATTATCACAAGTTTAGAAAGTACAACAACTAAAAAGTAAAATAATCGTACGTAGACGCAAGTATATATAGGCATCTGAAGGATGGCCTAACACGTACAGCTAATAACTAAAAAACAACTAACTGTAATGCATATTTAAGGTTCATTGACACATCATAAGGCTGCGTGGATGAGCTGGAGGTTCTGTCGTCATGGGCAATGAATCCGGTGTTGGATCATGTCCCCTACCACTTGCAAAATGCGGACAAGTCACCGTTTGAGCTGACGTGACCTAACAGCTTACAATCACCGTTAAGCTGCCTTTATTTGACCGTAACTTGACCAGTTTTGACCGGAGGTACAAATGACGTGAATGGCTGAAAAAATGGCACAGGAACCTCGAGCACGTTGATACCTAAGTGCCCATGTGGCTCATTTGGCAAACTGACACGTGGAACCTTGAGTTTAACAAAAAGGCTGCGGGATCATCAGATGGCTGCGGGATCGCTGAATGGCTGCGGGATTGCCAGACAGCTGCGGAATTCCTGCAAGTATGTCAAAATCTAAACAAAACAGTCACCCATTAGCAAAACTCACTTGATCATGCTTAATGACACCTAATGTAATGATCTGGGTGGTTTTACAGTGAAAATGAGGCAAAAGTGAAGAAAAGCTGAGGAAAAACTGAGGGAAATGGTAGACAAGTAGGTGTAAAGTAGAGGCTCTACACTTGGCAAAGGCAATAGTCTATGTGAGCACCTCCCTCAGTGCCTTGTGTGAGCGCTAGTCTTGAAAATTGGTCAATGTCATGTTTCTACTGGAACCCATGGCCTGGAATGAAGAGATTTGAGAATGCACACTTGTAATCCACCTCTGGTTTGAGAGGATCGAAACAGTGTGGGATTTTCTAAGAGGTGATTCAGTTGATGTGGATGATTGAAGAGTTGGACTCAATTTGAGTGGAAAAAAATGCTTCTGGTCCGACTGTTGGTTTGGAGGTGTGACCAGTTTCAGGCCCAAGTTTCATCACTACCTCAATACTACAATTGACACAAAAATTTCAACAGCCTTGAATAATTCTTTTTTTGCACTGGAGGATGATAAGTCCAACCGACATTGTCCATGTAATATGTGGTAATCACTGCAGTGAATGTGGATGGTTCATTGGAGGTTCGTTGCAGTGAATGTGCATGGTTTGTTGGAGATTTATGGTAATCGTTGCAGTGAATGTGCATGGTATGTCATAAATAATGTGATGTGCATGGTTCATTGGAGGTGATAAGTGAATATGTGTTGAATTCCTTTTTCATTTTGTGCGGTGACACATAAAAACATGTTCGTTGAACTCCATTTTTGAAGGTCATATGTCCATATTAAAAGGTGGTGGCATATTTCATGAGTCCCTTTTTTAATATATAATATATAATATGCTTTGTGTTCCATTTTAATGAAAAATCATAAAAGTGTATGGAGTATTTTTAAAGGTGTGAGTGGTATGGTATTATATGCCATATATTATATGATATGGATGATATATGGGAAAATATATATTATTTGAATATTGAGAGCTTGCATTTGAAGACATAATTAGTTGCAGATACATATCGATTTTATTGCAAGTATTTTGGGTCCAGTTAAAATTTTATGATGCATTCACTTATCTTTATAGTGGGAGTAGTTCTCAATGGAAAATAGAACTACCATGAGTGGTCCACGAAGATAAAACACACCTTGAGTTTCAATGATTTGTGGAAAGTAGTTTATGAAGGAGAAGGAGATAATGCACTGGAAAATCCTACTTCAGACAAGAAGCTTTCCATTTGGGAAAACAAGAACAACAAGGCCCATGCCTTGATTGCAACGTCATTAAATGAAGAGGTGAGTTGACATATTTCACCATTTTCAAATGCCTTTTAAGCCTTAAAGAAGTTGAAAGAATTGTATGACTCACAATTTGAACTTGAAGTTGTTCAATTGATGATCAATTTGTTCAATCTTGAGTTGAAAAATGATGACCCTGTTGCCTTAGCATCATAAGTAAGATCCATTATGCATGAAATAAAAAACTCTAGTGTTGAAATATATATCCCTCTCATATCTTATTTCAAGGCACTACATATTACCTATTCACATTATCTTGATTCATTGCAAGCAAGTGGCAACCTTAAGGAGATTACTTTTGACTCCTTTGAAAAGAAGCTTGCTGAAAGAGAGAAGGCCTTTGGGAAGAAGACAACTCCTTAGTCTTCTGAAGAAGTTGTGTGCCTTGCACAAAAAGAGAAGAATCATGCACAATGTTCTTATAGAGGAAGAAGTGGCCGAAGAGGAAGAGGAAGGAAGAATTTTAGAGGCAGGGAGGGAAAACATTTCCAAGGAGAAAGGTATGATCTTCATTGCATATGATGCAATAGAGATGGACATGATGCTTCCACATGTAAGCTACCTTGGGATAGAATCGAGCAGGAAAGAAATGGAGGAAAAGGTAAAACCCCTAACAAGGGAAAAATTAAATCACATGAGTCCTCATTATGTCATGTCACATTGCAACAGTGGAGTAACTTAAGACTTAGTCAACGCTTCACTTGATTCATGGAAAGATTCTTAGTTTCTTGATTCAAGAGAAACCCGCCACATGAATTTCAAAAGACATTTGTTTGAAGAATTCACTGATAATATTGATGGAGTATACTTTACAGACAAGTCAAAACTCAAGCCATTAGAGCTTGACACCATTAGGCTCAACTTCCTGGTCTTCCAGACTTTCTTGTACATGATGTTCTATACCTCTCGGAGCTGAGGAGAAACTTGTTATCTTTGGTCTACTTCTGCCAATAAGGACACTCCATTCATATATTTGATGGTAAGGCCGAGGTCAGAAAAGAATTAGATCACTCACATGTCATGATTGGGATAGAAGAAGAAAGACTTCTTAAGCTACAAGGAACCTCTGCTCGTGCACATAGCCTTTCATATAGTTCTCATTATGATGAAGGTACATCTCCCTCAAGTCTTTTATGCATGCTAAATTTGGACACTTGAACTATGACAACCTATGTTTGTTGAAGAAAAATGGTGTTACCGGTTTGCCTCGAATTCCTAGGAAACTTAAGCAATGTGATGCTTGTACCTTAGGAAAGCACAACAAACAATATTTTCATGATCTCATTCTAGAGCACATAGAAAACTTGAACTCATTAATTTTGATTTATGTAGCCCAATTCTTGTTCCTTATACAAATGGTAATAAATACATGATGACATTTATTGATGACTACACCAAAATGTATTGGGTTTATTTATTGAAGAACAAATCTGAAGCATTTGAAACATTTAATAATTTTCATGCATGGATTGAAAATGATGCACAATCTCATATTGGCTCTATTCATACTGATAATGGAAAATAATGTACTTCAAATGAATTTGAAATCTATCTTCGCCATCATGGTATCAAACATCAAACAATTGTGCCTTGTAGTCCCCAACAAAATGGAGTAGCTGAAAGAATAAATAGGACAATCTTAAATATGGTACGTTCAATGAAGTTTTTTAAGAATTTTAAGTTACTGTTTTGGGATGATGCAGTTCTATGTGTTGTGTATATAAAGAATAAGTTTCCATTCCATGCTATTAAAAACAAGACTCACTATGAAATGTGGTATGGCCACATTCCTTCGGTGATGCATCTCAAGGGTTTTGGTTCCACCTGTTATGCCTTGATACCTAAGGTACAAAGAAACAAAATTGGTGCAAGGAGTAGCAAATGTATATTATTCGGGTACTCAAATACTTCCTAAGCATACCGTCTCTATGATGAAGTGAATGAAAAGTTTATAATATCTAGAGATGTAATCTTTCTTGAATCTTCCAAGACTGGCAATGTTGTTGAGCGACAACTTGATCGTTTGGATAGATTTAGACATGCAAACTATTTTCAAGATTTTGATAATGAGATTCCACATCTTGAAGGGGGGATCCCTATACTGGATCAATCTATGGAATATTCTTCTGAAGCACTCTCTCCCCCGCATGAAGCTCTAGCCACTTATGGCACTTTGAGTGATGTGATTTACAGAATTGGGAGAGTAAATCTCGATTCAACCCCACCTTAGTCAATTGAGCAGCCTGGAGCATCTCAGAAAGGTCCTCGAAAATGGCTAACAAAGACACCTGAAAGTGTTCGTCATGATGAGGTTGGAATGACAGGAACAAGAAGCTAAACCAGACAGAATGGAGGTGATGTTGACAATCTTGACTCACCTATTGACATGGATGTCTCTTATGATTGTGAACTGAATTTGTATACAGATTTCGAACCAACTTCCTTCAAATAAGTCGCTTCTCATGATGAATGGAAAGAAGTGATTCAAAAATAATATGATGCTTTGAGAAAGAATGGCACTTGGAAGCTGGTTTATCCTCCATTGGGAACCAAACCAATTGGTTGCATTGCATCCACAAAGAATGAGAGCTACATTTCATCCATAAAGAAAGAACTGAGGAAAGGTTTTGAAATGACATATTTGGGCTATGTTCACTACTATCTTGGTATTGAAGTAAACCAACATCCAAAGTTTATATTCCTTTCTCAGAAGAAATACATTGGAGATTTGTTGAACAAGTTTGGCATGGTTGAGTGAAATCCTTTGACTAATCCAATGGAACATAGCTTAAAGCTCACATCCACTAAAGGAAAATAATTTGAGGATGCAACGAAGTATAGACAACTTGTAAGAAGTATCACATACCTGATTACTATTAGACCAGAAATTTCATTTGTTGTTGGAATCCTCTTCAGGTTTATTCAAAAGCCTTATGAGGGTCACTGGTTTGCAGCAAAAAGAGTTATAAAATACTTGAAGGGAACTTAAGACTTTGGACTCAAGTATACATAGGTGGATGACTTCAGATTGATTGGATACTTTGATTCATATTTTGATGGAGATAATGAAACCGGAGTATCTACTTCAGGTTCAGTTATGAGACTTGGATCAAGAGTTGTCTACTGGAGGTCACACAAACAATCAGTTCTAAAAGATTCCACAACTGAGGCAAAAAATGTGGCAACAACTGAAGCAACAAAGGAAAGTGTGTGGCTCGGGAAAGTTCTGGAGGATTTGCAGGAGAAACAAGTGCATTCAACTCCTCTTTTGATTAGTAACACTTTTGCAATAAATTTGGCCAAGAACCCAAAGTCCCATGATCAAACCAAGCACATAAACACAAAATATCATCTAAGTCAACATCATGTTGAGGCCAAGAAAATCCACCCACAACATTGTTCCACAAATGAGTAGATTGCAGACATCTTCACCAAAGCGCTTGGAAGGGATGTTAGGATATTTCGGGTTTTAACCACGTCAAGAATACTGGTGTATTTATTTGTCATCTATTTGTGAGTGGTGTCCTTTGGTGTTCTATCTCAGGAACTTACCTTGTAAATTCCTACATTGTATCATAGAAAGTGGGTAAGTCTCTTACCATTGTTGTTCTTTATGTTGATGATATTATCCTTATTGGTAGTCATCCCAACCTTATTAGCCATGTGAAGTCCACCCTTAAAAAGCAATTTGAAATCACAGACTTAGGACACTTGCATTATTTTCTTGGTCTTCAAGTCTTGCAATCCAAGGAAGGTATTTCCCTTTCCCAGTCCAAGTATGCATGTGAAATTCTACGCCACTTTCACATGGAAGACTGTAAGCCAACCCCTTCTCCCTTTCAGTCTGGAGCCAAACACTTATACTTCCCCTGAAGTTGATGCTACCTTATACCATCAACTTGTATGAAAAATTTTGTATCTGAACCATACCTGTCCTAACATTTCCTTTGTTGTTGGCCTTATTGCTCGGTTTATGCAAAACCCACATGAAAGTCATTGGAAAGTAGCCAAAAGAATACTTCGTTATGTTCGAGGTACAGTTTAGTTTGGGATTGATTACAATGCAAAAGCATCTCCTCTATTGGTTGGTTTCACTGATTCCGATTGGGCTGGTGACTATGATGATCAGAAGTTTACTGCAGGTTATGTCTTCACTCTTGGTTCTGGACCTATTACATGGGCTTGCAAAAAACAAAGTTCCATTTCTCTTTCTTTAGCAGTAGCATCCGACTACACTTTGGTGTGATAATCAAAGTGCCATTCAACTATGCAAAGATCCAGTCCAACATCAGCGCATCAAACACATTGAACTCAACTTCATTAGAAATCTCATTCATGACCATGTTCTTGAAGTGCAATATTGTTCAACCCATGCTCAAGTTGTAGACATATTTACAATGGCTCTCACAGAGGAAAAGTTTACTAAACTTCGATTTATGGTTGGAGTTCAGGAAGTTGTCACTAATGGGGGATAGGCTCTAATGCCTCCTTCCTTCTCCTATTGTGTCATATTTGTACATCCTTCAATCCTATCCCAAGTTGTTCTTAAGGGGGGATGTTAGGATATTCCGACACATAGGTAATAGTTAAGTATAATTTGGTCTAGTGTAGAGTTAGGTAAAGTGTGTTTCCTTACTATGTACTTTTGTAACTTACAATTCGACGGTCACGATATGTTCTAGACATGAAGTGATATGACGGTTCATTCTCTCCTCAGTATTACCGACACTTGATCTATGGCTTAACACCTGATTGGCCTATGATCTCTATTTAAAGAGAATGGAGGGTCATTTTAAGGTGACCATTCATGAGAGAATCTTATGTAAATTTTATTTCTTTTATTAATAAATTTCCTGAAGTGACTGCGTTGGCTCAGGTCGTGGACTGTTTCCCTCTTTGAGGGTTTTAACCACATCAAGAATACTGGTGTATTGATCTGTGATCTATTTGTGAGCGGTGTCATTTGGTGTTCTATTTGAGGAACTTACCCTGTAAATTCCTACAAGGGAAAGGTTTGAATGATTCAGAATGATGCTTGGACTCACCAACATCCCTTCAAATTAATGGGGATTTTAAATATTGTAAATAATTTCAGTTATGCATTAGAGAAAACCAAGAGACCTTGGAATTGGACTCCCAAGAGTCTCTCCACTCATCTATATATTCATGAATTCACTAATGAAATAAATCAGTTATTCGTGGAGTTACTCCTGGATATGAGAAACTGCGCAGAAGCTATTTGATCAAGTTATGAAGGCTCCTGATTTAGATCAACACAAAGTCTCCTCAAACAAGTTGATGCCTTGGACACACATATCCACCAAATGGAAGAAATGTCACATGATACAAAGTGAGTATTAAGGTACCTCCAACCTATTACGCAAAAACATTTTGTCACACTACGTACTTTTCATACTACAACTGATGGGAAGATGCAAGAAGTTCTTCAGTCTCAGCTTACTCAACTTATTGTCGAGACTATTGAGAAATTTTTTGGTAAGGTCACTGTTGTTTTGAGTACTTGGAAAATTGTTGTCAATGATTATATAAGTTTCAAAGATGGTGTGTTATGCAATGTACTCGAGTTGGGTCTTTTGTTTGAAGAAGAAGCAACAACACAAAGAGATCAAGAAGTTGACGATGAAATACAACCACAGACAGAACCGAATGCACCAACAATAAATTTACTTGAGGGCAAGTCAATATATTGTGTTCGGGGTCTATTGGTTCCTTCATTTTTTTAAAAGAAATTTTGGAAAATATGGTTGGAAAATAATTGCGGAGAAGGAATGGCTAAACTTGTCAGAAGCGGCCATCGGAAATTGTGAAGTAGAAGAGAAGCCAAAAGTTAGTTATATCAGGACTTGCAGAAGTCGTGAAAGAAGGAAGCACATGCTAGATTTTGAAAGAATCAAAGATAATAAGGACAAAAGCACCAAACCTTGTCAAAGTGGACTCAATCGAGATAGGGATCAAGGAATCTACATGTTGATTAGATTGGACCAGATCAAGCAAATGTGATCTATAAAAGGGCCAAAGAAGAATGACTTGTAGGTTGAAGAACTAAAGGCTCAAATTCTAGAGAGTTGGTGGCCTCAAGACAAAGATTCCTTTGATTTAGTGTTGAGTCGCTGTCGGAATGAAATTTGAGTTTCATTTCTGAATATTTAGTATACTTTTGTATTATAATGTGGCTCAAAGTTGTGGAGATATTGCAAGCATGTGTGAGCCTATGATTTAATATTTATGGCTAATAAATGAATAAGTTGTTGCAGGGAATAAATTGTATCATGATGTTTAAATAATGGTTACAAGTCCCCTTTAAATTTTTAATTTTCATTGCATGAATCTCCTACTGTCTTTAATCGTATCATGGGTATTTGATCTGCATGCCAGTTCTCTTGTGTTGATTAATAAGTTGTTTAAAGTGAATGCTTAATCTAATGATTAAGATTTGTTTGTCGCTATTTAAATCCCTTATATGTCCCATTGTCTCAGCACGCCTCGGGTGAGACACTCCTTCTCTCAAGGGAGTGAAAATTTCAGCGTTACGCTAGACTACAATGGTCTCTTTGTTGGCAACCTAAGGTTGAACATTGGGTCTTTGATGTTCAAATTTTACACCAACAATGATCTAGGTGGATATTGGTGGCCACCCACCTTTTTCACTCGGACCCCCACCATTGTTTCTTTTCAGTTTCCATAATTGTAGCACAACTTACTATTTTTGGCATTTTTTTTTGGGTCCTAAACTTTTGGAGCCGTTTTGAGGGACTAAAATACGTTTTTAGGGAAAACAAAGAGACTTGAAAAGTTCCAAACTAACCTACTATTTTTTTTTTTCGGCCTCCTCTTCGACATCTTCGAAACAAGGTATTATGATAGCAAAATGGAGATCGTATGCCAAAGTTACGACCTCGGGAAGTTGATCTACCAATTTACCCAAATGGGGCCCACGGTTTTGGCACTTCATCCCCTAGGGTTGGGTTTTTGGATTTTTAAGGTTTTTCATTGTTTCTCAATAATAAATAGTCCTTTGAGCCTCATTGTAACACAATTTAGAGGCATGTATCCACCACATCTCTTCTCAGAGATAAGCTACAATTGCCCAAGCTAGTTTATTTTCATTTCAGTATATAAGCATATTTCAGTTCTTTGATATTAATGAAATGAAGTTTCATTTCTGCTACATCTCTATGTATATGGGTATTTCTGTATTTTGTTGTGTTCCTTCATAAGTCTGGATCAATGGTATCAAAGCGGTTTTCTCTTTCTCTATTTTTCTTTGCATGTCCCCAATGAGGTCAGGGTATAAGGAATTAGGGCTCAATTTGGTCAAACCTTTGCAAGACCATCCTTGCAAAACCCAATGACCTCCCATGGAAAAAGAAAAGAAATACGATGGGCCAGGAGATCCTTTCAAAATATTGCTTGAGGAAGCCCCTTTTTCCTTGATCCTTCGACGGCTACCCATAGGTGACACATCTTCATCCAACAACCACTCCTTTTAAGGTACAAGTTAACTTTCATATTCCCATATTTGGGGGCCAGGTAGATTCAAACTCTCTAGATTAATGGTTAAATATGTTGGAATGATATTTTTTAGTTCATGACTTTTCCAATCGGGAAAATATTACTTTTTCACTTCTCAAAGCCGCCACACACGTCAAGGATTGGTGGGAAACCTACTGTGAACAAAAGGATGAGAAGGAATCCTCACTGTTTTCAGCCGCACCCACTTGAAATTCTTTCTTAGATGCCAGCAAGGAAAAATATTAACCTCTCGGGAGCTATGAATATACATACATAAAGTGGACCATGCTACGACAGGGAAGGGACCAAGATATGTTGGAGTTTACAAACGTTTTCCATACCCTTCACATGAAGTTGGGTATCAAGGATTACGAGTGGCATTTGGTACTCAAGCACCACGACTGTCTACATAAGTACATCCAGGATGAGATGGAGTTACTGGACATCTCCTCGCTCGGCATGGTGTACCGATACACTGTCAAGATTGAGCAGAAGTTTAAATAGAAGAAGCGAGACTTTGGATCTATGAATCTGAAGCAAGGAAAAGGTGCCCCCAAACCACAAATCAAAGGACAGAGCCAGGGAGGAGTGACCTAGGACAACTCGCCAAAGACGCAAGCAAAGAACAATGCCACAAAGACAAAGAGGGACATGGGAAAATGGTGTGAATTCCATAAGAGATCCACTCAAAACACAAGTGAGTGTCGGGCCAGGCAGAGACAAGTGGTCGAGCTAAAGGCTTCAGAATTAGACACATGTTTCGACTTTAAGTCGAAACCCGATAAGGGGAATGAAAAAGGGAATCAGATCATTGACGCAGAGCCCAGTGCCACTGCGGCCACCACTAAGATCCAAAGGAATGAGCCTAAAGATCCAGAGGAGGGGGAACAACTCTTTCACTCACAAATGTGGGTAAAGGGTTCTCCACTGCAGTTCATTATTGACTCACAAATGTGGGTAAAGTGTTCTCCACTGTAGTTCATTATTGACAGCGGGAGCCAAAAGAACCTCATTTCAGCAAAGGTCGTGAAGCGGCTAGGCCTACTGATTACAACACATTCATAGTCATACACCATCGGATGGTTTCACCAAGGACGACATCTCCGCTACAACCAGCAGTGTTTCCTTCCCTACAACATCAAGCGCTTCATGGATGAGGTACTATTTGATGTTGCTCCTATTGAAGTTTGTGATGTATTATTAGGAAAATAATACTTGTGGAAGCGACATGTTATATATGTGTCTAAACCTTGCCCTGTCATTATTACTTTGGGTGATAAGTTGTACAAGATATTGGAGGTAGCCCCGCCTACTGCCATCTCTTTGATCATTGCACAGCAATGCAGTAAGATCATTTCTCATACCATGATTTTTTTCCTTATGATTCAACCTCAAGGAAAGAAGAAGGTTGTGGCCATGACTTCCACACAGGGCTCCACTACACAACATCAATAGATGCACAAGGCCGTGGAGGAGTACAAGGATATTTTCGACTCGCCTACAGGGGTACCTTTGCACTGTCAGGTCAAGCACTTCGTCAATTTGACCCCGGGTGCACCATTACACAATAGAATGATCTATCAACACTGTTTTGGAGACGATGAGATCAAGAGGTAGATTCAAGAATTGTTGCAAAAATGGCACACCAGGCCAAGCTCATCACCCTGTGGGAGCCTAATAGTATTGGTACAGAAGCAGGACATGGGTTGGAGACTTTGTATTGACTATCGGGCGTTGAATAAGATCATTATCTGGAATAGGTACCCAGTCCCATGGATTGATGACCTTCTGGACCAGCTCAAGGGGGGAAATATTTTAGCAAGATTGACTTGAAGTCTGCTTATCACCAGGTGCCTATCGAACTCTCAGATGTGTGAAAGATTGCCTTCAAATCCAAGGAGGGCCTTTTCGAATGGCTAGTCAGGCCTTTCGGGTTGACAAATGCCCCAAAACCTTCATGAGATTGATGGATGACATCTTGTGACCCTTCGCCAATGAATTCATGGTGGTGTACTTAGATGACATCTTGATCTTCAGCTAGAGTTGGCATGACCCAGGTTCAATATCTGGGGTAATTCATTGATGAGAAGGATGTGCATGTGGACCCAGCCAAGATACAAGTCATTCAGGATTGCCCAGAACTAACCACTCTAATAGAGCTCCACAACTTTATGGGTCTTGCCAATTTCTATCGTAGGTTTGTGTTGGGGTTCTCTCATATCACTTGGCCTTTAATTCAAGTCACCAAGGGTGGAGTGAAAGAAATGTTATTTTGGTCTGAATCCCAAGAGAAGGCGTTTGTGGAGTTGAAGCATCGCCTCTGATCTACAACACTGCTCACATTACCAGACCTGCAACAACAATTTGAGATCAAGACAAATTCCTTCGATTATGCTATTGGTGTAGTGCTTACTCAACGGGGGCATCTAGTGGCATATCGTAGTGAGACACTTTCAGATGCAGTTTGAAAGTATCCCACCTATGAAAAATATGTGTATTCCATTGTGCAGGCCTACCAACAATAGAAGCATTACATTCTGGGGAAGGAAACGGTCATCCACACAGACCACTGACCCTTGCAATTCATACAAACACAAGGGAAGTTCCATAACGATCGCCATCAGAAATGGTCCACATACTTGCAAAATTTCCATTTGAACATTAAGTACAAGAATGGAAGCACCAACAATGCTGTAAACTGTGTCAACCGACCACTGGTCATGGCGCTGACCACTGTGCTCGACTCTTGTGGGCACTAGACTATGGGGTGGCCGCATCTTTACAAGAGCGATCTAGATTTCGGTAGCAGATACCAGACACTCCTGGAAGGTAAGAAAGTTCCAAATTTCACCTCCATGATGCACTGTTACGCCACCCGGGACACATTTGTGTTCCTTCAAGCGAGCGTGCCAAGATGATTTGGGAGGTTCACTACAGTCGGGTTACTAGACATTTTGGGGTAGAGAAAACAATGGCAGTGCTGCAGAAGTATTTTTATTGGCTCAACCTTCGATAGGATGTTGGGAAGTACATTAGATCCTACACTACTTGTGCCATTTCCAAACCGACCATCAAGAAGCAAGGCTTATATACTCCTCTTCCTACTCCTAATCAACCTTGGGAATCCATCTCTATGGATTACATGTCGGGCCTTCCTTCTACTAAGCATGGAAATGATTGTGTTTTCATGGTCATCAACAAATTCTCTAAGATGGCCATTCTGGTGGCCTACAAGAAGAGTATCACAACAAAATCCACTACTAAATTCTTCTTCGAACAAGTGTGGGTACACTTTGGGATCCCATAGTCCATTATCTTAGATCGGGACAACAGGTTCCTAAGTACATTTTGGTCAAGTCTCTGATCGATGTTGGATACCAAGCTCACTAATTCCATGGCTTTCCACCCCCAAACTAATGGCTAAACAGAGGTTGTCAACAGGATGATTGTACACATTCTACATATCTACAACTCGAAGCATCCACACACAGAGGATGAAATCCTCCCCTATGTCCAATACAACTACAACAGAGCTCTCCATAGCTCAACTGGCCACAACCCCTTCCAGGTGGGTTGGGATTCTAGCCACTATGTCCCATTGATGTCGCCATACCATTTGTAGCTACTTAGTCAAATTCATCTCATGTCTAGTCTGAAGCTGATAGGGCTAACATCTCCATTTAGAACATTCAACACATATGCCAATAGGTCCATGACATATTGGATAGATCCAATGCTAAGTACAAGCAGTGTCATGATCAACATCGGGTTCCACACAAGTTCCAGGTGGGTGACAAAGTTTGGTTACATTTGCAGAAGGAACGCCTCATTGGGCCCCACCGCAAGCTTCGCCTGCTCTGATATGGGCCTTACACCATCACCAAGGTTGTAGGAGACAATTCTTTCGAGCTCAAAATTCCACCATTCCTTGGCCTGCACCCAATGTTCAATGTGGACCACCTTTGACCATACTTTCCACCATTATTGGACACATTAGACATTGCAAAACAACTCACACCAATAGAGTTAAACTCAGACTGCATGGAACAAGCCACAACTGATCGGATAATGGACATGTAGATCAAGAAGATTCGCCAGCAAAAGATCCAACTCTATTGGGTTGTCAAAGCTGACCAACTCTTGCACCAAGGCAAGTGGCTCACTAAGGACCAAGTTCAGCAAAAGTTTCCCCATCTCATGGAGGCACTCAATGTAATGGGGACCATTGATTCCTAAGGGGGGAGGATTGATCTAGGTGGATATTGGTGGCCACTCACCTATTCCACTTGGACCCCACCATTGTTTCTTTTCAGTTTCCATAATTGTAGCACAACTTACTATTTTGGGCATTTTTTTCGGGTCCTAAACTTTTGAAGCTGTTTGAGGCACTAAAATGCGTTTTTAGGGAAAACAGAGAGACTGAAAAAGTCCCAAACCAACTTCTTAATTTATATTTGACCTCCTCTTTGAGATCTTTGAAACGAGGTATTATGATAGCCAAATGGAGATCATATGCCAAAGTTATGACCTTGGGAAGTTGATGTACCAATTTACCCAAACGGGGCCCACAGTTTTGGCGCTTCATCTCCTAGGGTTAGGTTTTTGGATGTTTAGGGTTTTACATTGTTTCTCAATAATAAATAGTCCTTTGAGCCTCATTGTAACACAATTTAGAGGCATGTAGCCACCACATATCTTCTCAGAAATAAGCGACCATCGACCGAGCTAGTTTATTCTCATTTCTGTATGAAAGCATATTTCAGTTCTTTGATATTAATAAAATGAAGTTTCATTTATGTTGCATCTTTGTATATATGGGTATTTATGTATTTTGTTGCATTCCTGCATAAGTCCGGATCAAACAAATTCATAGTTGCATTAAAGAAGCCATTTTATCCTTTAGGGAACATGTAACAAGAAATAATGTATTGACACAATCTAACACAAAATAGAGGATAGAATGTGTAAAACTAGATTGAAGCATTTAGAAAGAGGGCATTGACATTATGTGTTCCTCTTTATATGTAACAAACTCTTATGAAGTATATTGGTGGGTTTCATAGCTATTTGAGGCACAATATTCTCATGTTTAATCCAACTAATATTGATGAAGTTTGTGTTGAAGACACTAATATTGAGTTAAGGGGGAGATTTTCAAGGACAACTTCTCAAAGAAATTATTTTAGCCAGTTTAGACAAGTGCAAAGGAAAGGGTAAAATGAAACGAATAACCATAGTGGAGAAAGAAGGCGAGAAGCCTTCATGTTCACATTACAAAAAGGAAGGACCTGTTAAGAGTGTTGGAGACTTCATCTAAAACTAAGACAAAAAAGGTTCAAAAATAAGAAGGGTGGTAGGAAGACTACTACTACAATCTAACAAGGTCTTGGATCAGATTCAGGTGATGAAACCAAGATCACAGCCATGGTAATAGAAGGTACATCCTTTTTTACTAGTTATATCACTATTACTCATTCTTTAAGATATCAAACTATGCATAATAAAAGGAAAAGAAGTGAGCAATTCCATGTTAGAGTTATCTCAAAACATGCAAAGATTGATACACTCACCGATAGTAGTCCACAAGTTAATCTCATTTATGAAGAAAATGCTAAGACATTAGGATTTTAATCTAAGTCTCATCCAAAACCATATTCTTTAAAATGGATATGTGAAGATGCTAAGTTGTAGGTATCTAAACAACATAAGCCCATAGTTGCAATCACTTCTAATTTCATATATGAGGTAGAACAATATATCATACAACTCGTTAGTTGTGGAATTGTTTTGGGAAGTCCTTATTTGTATGACACAAAAACTATCTTATATGGGGAGTACAACAAGTATTGTCTTATAAAGGATAGGATAGAGTATATTGTAAAAGCTTGCCATGTGAAGGCTAACTTGTCTCTTATTATTAGAGGATAAATGAGAAAGCCTATGAATTCAAGAAAGAATTTTGTACTCATAATTGTAAAATATAAGGATCATGATAAACCCAAAGATTTTAAAGGGCGTGATCCTAAAAATAAATAGTAAATAGTTAAGATTATTCTAACTATGATGAAGGGTTTCAAGACATGCAAGGATTACCTATAAGGAGAGAGATACAGAAAGAGATCCAATTGCAACAAGATGCCCCTCTTCTTAACATTGACATGTACAAGTTATCTATGTTTGAGAAAGAAGAGATAGAGAAGCAAGTTTAGGAGTTGATCGAGAAAGGAATCATCTGACCAAGTACTTCTCCATGTTGATCACCCATTGTGTTGGTACCAAATAAAGATGGTAGATGGAAAATGTGTGTGGCCTTCCAGGAATTGAACAAAATTACATTGAAGAACAGTTACCATCTTCCTTGTATTGTCGATTTCTTGGATAAATTGAATAATGAACCTTATTTCACCAACATAGACTTAAGAAGTGATTATCATCAAGTAACCCAAAGGGTTAGCTCAATTAGTCAAGTCCTCGTCATTTAAGCACCTTTTCTTTTGAGAGATCACGGGTTCAATTCTCTCGATATGCTTGGGGTTAGGCTTCGTGAAGTAATCCCTTTACATAGATATGCCTGGTACAAATATTTTGTGAACATAGTAGTCACTGATATTTGGGGTTCGTGAACCACCAAAAAGATGATTATCATCATGTTAAATTTTTTTAATATAATATTTGAAAAACTTCTTTGAAAACAAAGCAAAACAATATTTTTAAATGGTTGGTTATGCCTTTAACCTTTGTATACAAATTTGTGCAAATCATCTCACTATTATTATTATTATGATTCCTCCTTAAAAAACTTAAAAATAAAACTCCTAAAACGATTAAAATTATAAATATTAGTAAGCAACGTACCCTGGAGAAATAAAGAGTATTGACATGATTTCAATGCTTAACTTCATGTTTTTTAACCTCGGCACACAGCGTTACAAGAAGCTATACATGGTCATGATGCATGCTTTTCATATATGGTTTTGAGGTTCTAATGACTCTAATGATATTGATATGTTCGCAAAATTGAAAGATACAACATCATCCCGGGCTTGCTATTTATATCATCAGCCTTTTAACCTAATATAAAAATGGCAATTATTCTCTACAATATTAGTATATCCTTGTACACAAGAATATTGCAAATATGAAGGTTTTGAACAATTCCTAAAGTTATAAGAGTTCTTTATTTTAAATGTTAAATAAACTTACGACAAATCTTAGCCAAGAAAATGAAAAAATGATTGTTGCATGATTTTTTTTTAAAAGGGAGGGGCTAGTTTCCAATCAGAAGCATCATAGGGCTCTCTTTTTTAATTACAATATATGCATATCAGCCAAGCTGATAGCTGTCACATCAAAGTCAACATATAACCAAGCTGTCACATCCACATTCGCATAATACGCTGCTGCGCAGCTACACCATGGGGGTCGAACGCGGGCGGGGTGCGGAGTATCGACTTCCCCGACCGCTGCATCATGCACTTACAAAACTAAAACTCTTTCTACAAAACTAAAGTAAATTGACATAATAGTTAAATGTGTTTGTGTGTGGTCAATTTTACCAAAGTAAAAAATAATTAGTATTTTATATTTATAAATTAAGCAAATTAATATGATAGTTAAAAGTGTTTTGTGTGACTTAAATTTTCTCAAAGTAAAAAACAATGAGTATTTCTCAAATATAAATAGGTAAGTTGATATGATAGTTAAAATGATTTTGTGTCAAGTAAAATACATCCAAGTAAAAATTAACAGGTATGTCATATATATAAATTATGTAAATTATAAACATTTTTGTCTATAAAATGTTTAATGCTAATAATATTCTAAGTGAAAAATAACACAATAAATTGCATAAATAGATATATAGTTAAAATGCATTTGCGTGAGTTAAATTTTATCAAAGTAAAAAATGATAAGTGTTTAAGATACATACAAATTTAGGATAATTATTAGAAATATGAGTGCATAATATGGGTGCATAATTTAATTGAACTCAAACTATTCAAATTTGTAAATTATAATCCATTATAAGAAAAGAGGAAAACTAATGAAGAATAATTTAAATGTAAAACAAAGTTACAATATTTTAGATAATTTAAACCAACCTAGATCCATCTTAAATATGGATTTATAAGTGTTGAGAGGATCAAATCTCTCCAGGTGAAAACCTCTTTTTGAGTGCAAATCTCTGGAGTGCAAAACTTGAGGAAATGTTTGCACCTCGAGAGATTCGGTCCCACTTGGCACTTAATAGAGCCGAGTTTAAGATGGATCTATGTTGGTTTACCATTATATAACGTCTCTCCTTAATTTGCGGATGTCAAAAATCTGATGAAAAAAATTATATATAAGGGCTACTTTTTCTTTAGAAATAATTTATTAATTGCATTACAAATAGTTAAACTACAATTGATTTTTGAAGATAATCAACATTGAATGTTTAGTAAGGAAAAATGGATGATAGAAAATGTTATTTCCCTTGTAAGAAATGCAGGGCTACAACAGGATGAGGCTTTTAATAAAATAACTAAACAACATTATAGAGAATTTCGACACCTTAAAAGTGGGTATGAATATCATCCCTTGGTAAGTTATTCATTATATGTCTTGACTCTTTATTATAAAAAAAAATTGTGTATTAGGGGTTATTGTAGTTAAGGGGTTTAAGGTTAGGGATTAAGGGGGATAGGTCAACTTAGGGGTTAATAGTGTAGGGGCTTATGGGGTAAGGGGTTATTGGTTAAGAGTTTAGGGATTAGGGCTTAAGGTTTAGGGGTTTCAGGGATTAATTAGGAATAATGGGGTTAAAGTGTTAAGGATTAGGGGGACAAGATCTAAGGGGTTAGGGATTAATGGTATATATATATATGTGTGTGTGGATGTGTAAAATTAAAGTTTTTAATTTTTAAAATTTAATGAATTTATCTAATAAAAGTTACATTCTACACAATTTCTTAAATAATAATATGTTTTTTTATTTTTATTTTTATCTTCCTTTCCAAAGTATATATATATATATATATATATATATATATATATATATATATATATATGTATATATATGTATATATATGTATATATATGTATATATATATATATATATATATATATGTATATATATATATATATATTCATCCGTGATTTAAAATTTTAAAACTTTATTTGTATTATTAAAATTTATTTTTTATTGTTTGAAACATATCAACCAAAAAAATTACCTAAAATGTATCATAAAATTATGTCTCTAAAAATCTTAAAATATTCAAATTATAAAAAATTAAACTTCAAACTATAAGTTAGAGTTAGTGATTAATAGGTTAAGGGGTTATGGGTTAAGAGGTTAGGGCTTAAGTTAGGATTAGGGGGTTTAGGGCATTAGAGATTTAAAAGTTAATGGGGTTTTAGGGAGTAGGGGTTAGGGGTTTATGGTTTAAGGGGTTTAGAGTTAGGGATTAAGATGTTATGTGATAGGTAATGGGTTAACAGTTTAGGGGCTAAGGGGTAAAGGGTTACTGGTTAAGGGTTTAGGTGTTGGGGGTTAAGGGCTTAGGGTATAGGGGTATAAGGGCTTAATTAAGGGAATAAGGTTAATGTGTTAGGATTAGGGTGACAGGGTATAAGGGGTTAGGTCGTATTAAATGGTTAGGTTCGGTTAATGGTTTAGAGGTTAGGGGTGGGTTAAAAACTACGGATTAGAGATAAAGTTTTCATCAACTTAAAATCTCGCATGATCACCAAGTGAAATCAAGGAAGAATATGACATAATGATGAAGACGCTATAATAATAGGTTATTTTTATTGGTTGTGACTATATATCTCACAAAGTGTCTCTCTTTCTACATGTCAAGAAAAGTAACATTTTTCCTAAAAAAATTCAACATATTCCATAAACATCTTGATAAATTGCACAAGCTTCATCATTGATTTATTGTTTTTGTTTCTCGCTCTCACCTAAGCTGATTGCTCCATCTAGACTACCAATTCCTAAGTAACACTGACGCCTATATGGCCAATAATCTCTTGACCCCTAATGTGTTAACCCTTAATCCTTTAGATTGTAACCCCTTATAAATTAAATTGTGGTCTCCAATTAGTTAGGTTGGGGAAAGTTTCCATCCACACCAAACTTGTGGTCTCTAAGTGAAATCAATAAAGAATATGACATAATGATGAAGACGAAATAAGAATAGGTTTTTTTTGTTGGTTGTGAGTATTTATCTCACAAAGTGTCTCTTCCAAAACTAACAATTTTCCTATATTTTTTCAACATGTTCATAAACATATTGATAAATTGCACAAGCTTCATCATTGATTTGTTGTCTTTATTTTTCACTCTCATCTAAGTTGTATTTGCTGTTGTCTTTGTTTTCCCATGTCATATTTTTAAACATTTATATTATTTGATTATTTTTAATTATAAAGAAATAGCACCCTAGGGAACTGGCCATGGATCAGGATGACGTGGCCATTGTACAAGCGCACATTAAGTAACATGGAGTGAATATTGAAGATCAGGTTAAGGACCTATGGAAGAAGGTGACGATTCTAATAACACAATTGAAGAAGAGGGGACAAATATATTGATCTACAAGACATTTAATAATGTTGGAATGGATGATGATGATGACTAGCTAAATGGTATTTTTGATAGACCTATAATTAAGAAGGATACAAAACCTCTTTATGAAGGCTCCAAAATAATTCTTCTCTCTCCTATATTGTTGTTGGTGAACTTCAAGGTTATGAATGGTTTGTCAGACACTTATGTCAAATAGATCCTAATATATGTAATATATTTTGTAACATTTAGTACATGATGATAAAGGTTTTGTTTTTTCCTCTATTTTTATTGTTAGTTGATCATCTGTAAAATTTGGATACAATATGTGTAATTAATATTCTTTACATTAAGCAGTACTGATTTTTTTATTATGTTAATGATTGTTAGGTGAATTTTTGTTACCATCGTCAAATGTTTACCTCTCACATACTGAGATTTACATGCCACTATGAAAGATATTGGAATGGAGTATCAAGTTATTCATGCATGTCTTAATGATCATACTAGGTATTATGGAGAACATGTGTTGAAAGAAGAATGTCTGAAATGTCAAATTAGGAGATATCGAACCGATCAACCAACAAAAAATGTGCCTCGCAAGGTTCTTCTTTATATTCCCATAATTTCATGTTTCTGGCAATTATCAAGGTGCAAAAGCATATCACAATTTATGGATTACCATGCAAAGAATAGAAGTAAAGATGGTGTTCTTCGAATGCCTGCAGATGGATCTGCATTTAAGAATATAGAGGAAATATGGCCACATTTTAAAGATGAACCTCGTAATCTTAGGCTTTCATTGGCAGCTGACAGTGTCAATCCATTTGGAGAGCTCAGATCTACTTACTCGATGTGGCTTGTTTTTGTTATCAACAATAACATTACTCCGTGGATGGTTTTTTTTTTTTGGTGTGGTTCATGGGCTTCCTGGTCATTGGGTGGCCACTACGTCCATGGAAATATCTGGGCTGATTAATCCTGAAGGGAATTGAGCCCTGAGCCAATAACTAGACCTAACCCCAAGGGCTTCGGGGAGAATTGACCCTGTGACCTCCCGATCGGCGAGGCACTGATTTGACCGGTTGAGCTAACCCTTGGGGCTATTACTCTGTGGATGTTAATAAAGAGGGGGCACATATTGTTGGAAATGATTGTTCCAGGTATTTGTTCAAAAAAAAAAATCAACATAGAAACATCTCATTTGTCATGTTTGTTTCACAAATATGTCTTATATGTTTGATATTTTATTTATTTATTCATATATGTAGTAATTATGTATTGTATCTTCAATTAATTAGGTAAATACCAAGACAAAGATATGAATGTATATATCGAGCCTCTTATCGATGAGTTACTAGAGTTATGGAAGGGCATCACTATGTATTATATCTCTAAACCAGTAGATGTGAAAAGTCAATTTCAATTCCATGCAATGATTGTATGGAAAATTCATGATGCCACAAGGTTAACAAATTTATGTGGTATGATATAATGTTACGTTGCATTTTAACAGTGTTCAATTTTATGAAGTACATATCATGCATTGTTTTTAAATAACATATTTCAAATAATTGGCATATAATTGAATCCATCACTTGCAAGTCTTTAAACAAAAGGTAAATTTGCATGTTCAGTTTCTAGTCCTAAGATGAAATCTCATCGTTTTATAATTTTACGAAATGAGGTGTTTTACGAGTATAGGCACTTCCTCTCTTAGAGCCATAAGTATTGAAGTACCGAAAAATATATTTTCGATGGGAAAGAAGAGGCTAGATTAAAACCACTAAGAATGACACCTTGTCTATGAAAATTGTAATATAATAGAATTAATCGTCAAGATATGGATCAACAAATCATCTACGTATCATACACGAAATGTTTAGAATATTTTGTATTTTTATTGCGCTTTGTTCATTATACTAATTGACAAATATTGTTGTAATATCTTTAATTATTCCAGTTCACCTTGAAGGTCATCATGAAGGCATTAATAATGGAGCACTTCCATGACTAATGAAAAGCTATCATGTACAATTTAGTAGGCTTCCCTACTATGAGCACCTAGAAATTGTTCCTTTGCTTGATACAATGCACATCAAAGAGAATGTAGCAGAAATGTTATGGAAAACCTTAGATGGAAGGAGTGACAAAGGAAAAAGTGTTAATGTTTGTAATGACATTGAGGAGTCCAATCATGCAATGCAAAATGCGATGCACTCAAATAGCAATAGAGACAAAAATATAAGCACCCTTCCATGGTTATTAACAAAGAAGCAAAAAAAGGATGTAAAAGAGGTCATTGGAAAAAATAAAATTCCCACTGGATTTTCTACAAACATAAAGAATATCCTTACAAAGAAAGGTGAATTAGGTGGGGTAAAAACTCATGATTGGCATACCTTGATTAAGGTAATTATTTTGTGTATATATTTGTATATTGGTGAAACATATTGTTAGCGTTTTGGTTACTAATTTAGGAATAAATAATGGTTCAATTTTATTTTATTTATTTATTTATTTTTTAATGTTCTACCTCTATATCTCCTAAACAACTTTGACAACAATGCCAAGAAAGTTATACATCATCTTGGTAAATACATGAGATAAGTAGCGATTTATATGCAAAGTGTAATTTGTTCAATTTTTCATGTAACTTATATTTCACTGCATGTGTTTTACTTGTAATGTACTTATATATATATATATATATTGAAACCTATGATTTGCTTGCATTAATTGTAGATGTTTGTAACATAAAGAAGAAATAAAGTATTAGAAGATACAAATTCCTCATCTAATGTGTGAAATTCAAAAGTATCTACCTTCAACATTTTTCAATGCACAAGAAAACTACCTCATACACCTAGTTGAGGAGATTGAAAAGTGTGGACTTGTACACACAAGGTCAATGTGGATGGCTGAGAGGCACTTGAAATCATTGAAGACTTTTGTTAGACAAAGAGAATGTCTTGAGGGTTCTATGGTATAGGGATATATCGTATACCAAACCATGGTTTATATTACTCAATATATCATATATTCACTGCAAGTATTAACTTGGATCATATTTGGGATGTCAACTTCATCAACAAATTTGAAAGGGAGAACCTATTAGGGAAAGGTAGAATGAGGAAAGTGACATGTAAGTAAATGGTGGAGATTTATAACACATTTGACTTTTTTTTTATGAACATCATACTTATTTAATTTTAGTCTGCCTGTATAATCCATTATTATGAAGGTATAACATGGTAACTAATTATATATGAATTGCTTTATTTTAATACAACTAGATGAGAGTGGGATGCAACACATTTATACACTGCAAAAAATCTTGATTGGATGAAGGTATGGATTGAATCATGTAAATAATCTAAATAAATCTTTGTGCATGTGTGATGTTTCCTTTTTCATGTCTATGATTCTTGTTTTAGATGGTGAATTAACTTCTGCAAATTAGTAGATTAGCTTCAAGTCTTGTGATTTAGTAAATTTCATGAGCAATATTGAATCTACACATTAATTTCTACATGGTATTGGAGCTGGAATCACTGTAGAACATAGATTTCGAAGTTTTCATTGTTGGAGGTTCAAATTTGTAGATCAAGTTGCAGGATTTCTTCGGGACTAAGAAGATGGCCTTCAATGGACTAAGGCTCAAGTATTACCTTGAGGGAAGATCGAATTATGTTGCATGGAAGGACCGCATGGAGGCAGTTTTGGAGGATAATGGGTTGAGGGAATTCAGTGACAATGATATTTCGAAACCAACAACATATGATGCAAAGGATACGGCAGAATGGAAGAAGAGTGTTGCTAAGGAAAGAAGGATCATATTAGAGGGAGTACTAGATCATATTGTCTCTAATATCCACAAGAAAGAGACTTCATATGCAATGTGGAAAACAATGACAGATTTATTATAGAATAGTAGTGACCACATGGAATTGGCACTTAAGGAAAAGCTTCGAAATATCAAGATGCAAAGGAATGAGACCATTCCATAGTACCAGAGTAGGTTCACACAATTTCGAGATGAACTTGTTCAAGTTGGTGTTAATGTAGCAGAGGATGATTTGGTGAGCCTAATCCTTCTATGCCTTCCTAAGAAATGGCACAACTACCAAGTTTCGGTGAATGGGAGGGAGAAACTACCAAATTGGGAATGCCTATGATCTGATTTGGTACAAGAGAAAATAAGGCGGAATAATAGAGACGAGACTTCATCCAAGGGCGAGGATGAAGAGAATTATGCCTTGGCTGGAAAGGAAAATAAAGGGAAAGGGAAGAAATCCCAATCCAAACAGAATCTAGTCAAGGGGGAAAGAAGAAAGACTTTCCTAGAATCAAGTGCTTTCACTGTCGTGAATTAAGGCACTATGCAATGAAGTGTCCACACAAGAAGGAAAGCAAGAAGAATATAGGAGGAGCAGCGGGTGAAGCCTTGGCTTCACAGTTCGAGCTTAATGTTACACTCGTTACATGCATGCTAGCACGATGATGGGAAGTGTGTGGTATCTTGAAAATGGTGCCTCATTCCATATGATGGGGAATAGATATTTTTTTAGTGATTTGGAGGAGAAGGATCCTGATGCACATCGAGATGGGATATTATGGAAGGTACAATGCGACTGGAATTGGTATAGTCACCTTTCAGAGGGAGTCGGGTTCCCCTCTCAGGCTCAAGGATGTGATGTTTATACTGGGTGTAAAGAAGAATCTTGTCTCTGTAGTAGTTTTGGAAGATCATGGCTACGATGTGATCTTCAGTAAAGGAACAAAATTCTTGAGACACATCTCCATGGCACATGTGAAGCCGATCAAGGTTTGTGTGAAGAACCTCTATAAGCTAGATGTGGAGGATTGTGTTGCATTGAGCACAAATGCATAGAAGGTGCAGAGTCACGATGTTGGAAAATTTTTGCATAGAAGACTTGGCCATTTGCATCATGGTGCTTTGAAGATCAAGCAACAAATTATTACAAGCCTCCCCAAAGGAGCAATAGAGAAGTAGGACACATGCAAAGGGTGTACCTTGGGGAAGTACACAAAATCAACTTTCCATGATCGGGATAGTAGAGCACATGCAGTCCTTGAAAGGATCCACTTTGATGTTTGTGGACCTTTCTCGACAACCTCCACTTCCAAGCACAAGTATTTTTTCATATTTATTGATGACTATTCACGGAAGTGTTGGATATTCTTCATGCAGAAGAAGGATGAGACTTTCTCCAAGTTCTTAGAGTTCAAGGCATTGGTCGAGAAAGAAATGGGCAAGAAGGTGAAGGCTCTCAGGAGTGATAATGGAGGTGAGTACGTGTCGAATGAGTTTAAAAAATTATGTGCAAAAGAAGGCATTCGACGAGAGTTGAAAACACCCCACAACCCATAGCAAAATGGGATGGTTGAGAGGAAGAACTAAAGCATTGTTGGAGTAGCACAAGCGATGTTGCATGACCAAAGCCTACCTTTGCACTTGTGGGTTGAAGCATGCAACACAACAGTCTATTTGCAGAATAGTAGTCCTCATCAGATTATTGGCATGATCACACCAGAGGAGGATTTCTTAGGGAGGAATCCGGATGTGTCGCACTTCAGGATATTTGGAGCCTATGTCTATTTCCATGTCTCCAAAGAGTAAAGGAAGAAGTTAGAGCCGACAATAGAGTTGGGGGTATTTGTGGGTTACACAGAAACTCCCCACAACTACCATGTGTATTTTCCATCCCTCAGAATGACAGTTGTGCGACAGGATGTTAAATTTGATGAAGACAAAACCATGCAGTGCTCTCTTGAGAGGGAGCTTCATATCCCACCAGAGGAGGAGCCTCAGGATGTTGTAGAGAAGCCACAAGTTTGGGAGCAGAGAGTGGAGACAATCACTCAAGCAGAATCATCTAGAGGCAGGAAGAGAACTCGAGAGTTGAGAAACTTGTGCAAGATGTGAGGAAGAATGTGGGCGCTCCTTCAAATCAGTGTGGGAAAATAACATCACCAAATCTGTACATTGGCTACATGGCTCTTATGACTGAGCTAGTAGAGACTGAGCCATCCTCTTTCGAAGAAGTAGTAGAGCAACTAGTATGGGTTGATGCAATGATGGATGAGTACGAATCCATTGTGAAGAACAGTGTTTAGGAGGTGGTCCCAAGACCAACAGAAAAATCAGTTGTGGGTTCGAGATGGATCTTCAAGGTGAAGCGTAGTAGATGGAAGCATATAAAAGCATAAGGTTAGATTCGTGGCCAAGGGGTACTCTCAGGTGGAGGGATTGACTATGAGGATACCTTTGCTCATGTAGCAAGGTACTCATCCATCCATCAGATCGATCCTTGATTTGGCTACACAGATGGGGTGGAATATCCACCAGATGGATGTGAAAACAACATTCCTTAATGGAGTTATTGAGGAGGAGGTGTATATTGAGAAACCATAAGGATTTGAGACATATGACCAAGAGTCTCATGTGTGCAGACTCAATCGAGCATTGTATGGTCTCAAGCAAGCACCTCATGCTTGGTACACTAGGATTGATAGTTATCTCACTGGTTTTGGCTTCTCCAAAAGTGAAGCAGATGAAAAATTATATCATATTTTTGTAGAAGGTAAATTGTTGATTATTGTCTTATATGTTGATGACTTGATTTTGACTAGTGATGAGCAGTTTATTAGATCTCGTAAGGAGGACCTTGAAAGAGAGTTTGAGATGAAGGACACGGCCATCATGCACTACTTCCTTGGTTTGGAAATATGGCAAGGTAATGGGGAACTATTCGTCCCTTAGGGAAAGTATGCAAATGATATACTTCAGAAATTCTGCATGGACATGTGCAAACCCATGGAGACTCCTCTAGCGACCAACTGGAGGAAAGAGGATGCCACTTTAGGTGAAGAAGTGGATGTGACTATTTACTGGCAGTTGGTGGTTTCACTCATGTATCTTTTGAACACATGACCATACATGTGTTATACATTCAACCATCTTAGTCAAGCTATGGTTAGGCCAAACAAACTATCTTGGAGAGAAGCTAAGCATGTTCTACGGTACCTCAAAGGCACTACCCAGTTTGGACTTTGGTATAGATAGACAAGAGGGAGTGAAGTTGTGTGGATTACCGATGCAGATTGGGTGGGAAGTCCATCAGACTAGAAGAGTACATCAGGTGGAATCTTCAGTGTTGGGTTGGCAACAGTTTCTTGGTGCATCAAGAAGAAGAGATTAGTGGCACTCAACTTAGCAGAAGCAGAATACATGGTTGCAAGTTAAGCAACATGTGAGGCGATATGGCCGAGGAAGATACTTATTGGCTTGTTTATTTAGATGATGTATCCTACTGTGATTTACTGTGATAATAAAAGTTGTATCAAACTCTATGAAAATCATATTTTTCACGATCGATCCAAGCGTATTGATATCTGTTATCACCATCTATGGGATTGTGTGCAAAGTTGGATTATGTTGTTGCAGTACATTCCAGCAGAGGAACAAGATGCATATATTTTGACAAAGGCTTTGTCAAGAGGAAAATTTGAGTGCCACATGTGCAGGATAGGGGTGGCTGATAATACCTTTCTTGCTGAGAGGGAGTGTTGAAAATGCAGCAAGAAAATCTAGTTTTGACTTTGCCTTGGTCAAACTAGATAAAAATTTGAATTTCTATTTCAGCAGAATACTTAGAGGTAGTTAACTGAGGTGACATGGATCTTGTCACTCACTTAACTAAGTAAATTTGAGTTGGGGAAGCTTGAATTAAGTTCTACATTATTGATTGCTAATTTGTAGCAACTTATAAAACTTAATTTGAGTTATTGTTAGTTTAACTAGTTCTAACTATTAGAAGAACTAGTCGAGGTCAAGTTGTGGAAGTGGAACTTTAACCACACTCAGTGATCAACTAGTTAACTAATCAATCAACCCAAAAATAATTTTTGCATGCAGAGAATTCGAGTTACCCTGTTGAGATGGATATTCCAAGGTAGTGTATTATCAGTGGTAGCATATTCCCAAGTGTACAGGTGGTGCATGTTGTTAGAAATTGATCTACGACTATTGCACAATTCCTTGGTGTGAAATTCCTTTAAAATAGGGGCAATTTACCAAGGGAATATTGCAAGTAAATAAGAGTTTAGCAAGGCTTGAAATTGGCTAAGTGTTGGCCAGGTTCAGTTAGACAGGCAGAGGGATAGACTATACACTTGCAGGGTGTTCTCAGGCTTGAGAAAGCATTATATTTCTTCTCTATTCTCTGATTAATGCAATATAGATAGTAAGGGGTTTTGAGTAGTTTCTTTCCCCTAGATAAATATTTGTACATGTGTGATGTTTCCTTTTGCATGTCTATGATTATGATTATGCCAATACACCATGATATTGTGGAATTCTTTGGATGGCATAATTCAAAAGCATTTCAATGATGCATATATATTTAAGCCCAATGTTGCATCAACTTGAGCCCAATATTGTCTTTGAAAACAATGTTATGTATAAATATTCTTCAATGTGCACCCAACACATCAATCAACGAACAAAATTCATGCACCAAAGATATTCGGTCATCACTTCACCACATTTATGGCCTCCAAAGAATTCACCATACAAATCAAACACTATGAGGAGACATGAGCTTCACAATGTAGATGAGAACCATGAAAATTGATGGGAGAACCAACTCTCTTTAATGCATATTTACTTAAGGTAGGTTCCAGTGTGCAATATATATCAATCCTCCAACATTCAATAAAGGGTTTGGATGCATTACAATGATATAACTCACTGCATAAAATACACTCAGAGAGAATACACCAATAATCATGTACTTCACTGCAATCAACAAGAGCTCTATTTTGGACAAGACTCACTGCTTCATATAGGGAAAAATGTTTGTATCCCTTTGACCTTCAGATCTTCGCATAGGCAACAAAAGAGATAGCACACAAAATACAATGTCTAATACAATATCTCCTTAAAGGCGTAGGAAGGAGCTTTTATAATATCAATATAATTCACAGAGAATGAATGTGGCTTTCAACATACTTCAAACAACGATTCAACGCAGGTTCATAATTCTTATTGTTCATCACCTTTTTTCAGTTGAGACAAGAGTGGATTTTGTGCGAGTGAAGTTATGTAAATAAATTAACTTACGGAGCTTTGTTATTCAAAAGTCTTAGAGGTCTGTCTCTATCTTGATGGAGAGGTAGGAAGCTTCGATCCAAAATTATTGGGGCCAATGCATAGTCACCATATTACTGACTTCTATCACCATTGCAATACGATCTCACCATTTATTTTTGTGCTCCTTAAGGATGAGCATTGAGACTTAGTGTGGTAGCTGTGAAGGGAGGATATCATTTTTCAACATTCCTCTACATGCTAAACTTTATGCATTTCGTAACAATATTCCACGAATTTCACAAGTTGGCTTTAGTAACCAGGTTAGCTTCTCTCTATCAGTGGCTTTCCCCAAGAAAACCAAGAAGTTTTGTCTGACCAAGAAGTCCACAAACTTCAAACCAAGGTCCTTAAATCAGACACAATCACTCATGTTTACAACCTTCAAGTGACAATCCATAAAAACTTCAACTTAGAGGGAAATCCAGTGCCATAATTGACTATGCAAACTAGAGACTAATGGTGTGATGATGGCGTGATTTACAACCTGATGGTGTGATTTATAGAGACTATTTTGATTGATTTCTCGTCCCAAAATGAATAAGTGAGCACATGAGCAGAGTGGCACACGACAAACATGCAAAGCTCCTCTCATAATGCCGCTTAGATGAAATGGGTATAGGAAAAAACATCACAGTAGGTTGAGAGCCTTGATAAGAAAATATGAAGAAACACACATTAGAAAAATATGAAATGCAAGTCAGGCTAGAAACCATTTAAACGCACTAACAAACAGACTAACCAATGCAGCTTGGAAAATAATGTAGACTAAAGGAGAATTTGAATGGTTGATAGTACAGTAATGAGACGTTGTGAGAAGTCAACACTTGTTGACAATAAAAGCAGGCTAACTGTATGAAAAATCCAGGAACCATGCTAAGTGTTTTAATGGCAGGAAGTGATTTCAAGGTTTATAGTATGTAGGTGTGGTAGAGAACGGTTCTGAGGACTGAGTGGCTCACACTAGATCAGGGCAGGAATACGCTCGCTTTGATACCATCTTAAACATAACCATGGCGAAGACAAGAGTGTAAAGGATAAGCCTTGAATTACATATATTATTCACAATGATACATATTTATAATACATTGGAGTGACCCTTGGTTTCATATTCCAAGTGGTCTTTTGGACTCCCTTCGACTGTTCAGCTTCCACACCAACCCTTAGAGGATTAGGTGTCCAAACTTCATAAATATTTTAGTCACTTTTCCACTTATATCATGAATAATATTATTGTTTTCTTTTTCATGTTTTTGTTTTGCATGACATGAGTTAACCAATATACATTATTTAAATCTAACATGTTATCTTCTTTTGATGAACCTCCCTCACACTCATGGCTATAAGTTTTTTTCCTTGATATTCAATCAATATAAATGTTGCATAATGAGATACACAAAGTTCGAAATATATTTTATAAAGTACATAATTTTTTGTTACAACTATCTTCAAGCTCATCAATTTACTTTGTATAGCAATTTGCATTGGTTCATTTTTACTATTATATGCACATCTTTAAAAACATAAAAATGTTTTTTAAAACCTACATATTTGAGAGGTATGTTATGTAGCAATCACTGCATTAATGCATTATTACTATAAATTGTGCACTAATAATGATTGGAGATAAAATTCTACATATGGAAGCACCAATTATTGCAGTATTATAGCAAATTAAGCACCAATGTGTGTTTATTATACATAGCACCACATAACCTCAAAGGATTATTTATTTCTAATCTCAAAGTGATAGGTTTTGGGAGCCATTGAAATGAGAGATCCCATTCTAACAAATACACAAAGCCCTAAATATAAATACCCAACAAATACCTTGGTAAAACTCTCCAAAACAAGTCTCTCCTCTAACATTTGGCAAAAAGTAGTATAGCAATTAGGGTTCTATTTTATATAAACTCATTTCTAGAATACCTAGTCACCTCTCACACTCACATTAACTCCCTATTGACATATTCCACCTATTAAGCTAATTCTCTCTAGATTATCATATGTCACATGGTTCTCATACTATGTCATTGACTAGCATATGGTGCCTCCATAACCATGATAATATTGGATTAGTTTATGTCACCTCATGTGCTTGCACTAGCTCAAGATTACCATACATCACCTTCATGCTCATGATAGCCATAGATTAGTAAGTCACCAATTTTAATAACATTGGTTCCTATTCAGCGTATGTCACCTCATAATGTTTGCAAAAATATTTCTAGTGTCACCTCATGTTTTTTTCCAATGTCATGCTAGTGTTTAATTCTTATTTCTCTTGCTTTCGTCAGAATCACACTACTATCATCACTTACCATATTTCATTTTTTATCTATCCTTCATCCCTTCTCCATGAGTTAGTGTTGCTATCCATACTCCACCTTGAGGCAAGTCATTAACCTCTATGACATAGACAGCTAGCTCATCCCAACATGTTATTGAACTTTCATGCCTCACTTATAGCTAAGTATTGGTATGGTCTTCTTCTATCTTGTTTGGATTTTATAATCAAGATTCTATTATTATTGTTAGACTTGATCATGCTTTACTTGCATGTTCAAGTAATTGTATCACTTACATATTAATCATAATATGTTAATAATAATATCATAGTTTAGTTATTGCATCACCTACATGGTAGTTAGACTTATTAATCATAATTTTAGATTCTGTAAGTTAGTTTTTATCATTATTATGTAATAATTAAACTCACTTGTCCCTTATCCCAATATTCTTGCTTGCTTGATGTTTCTTTCTCATTTGTCTTATGCTTGCCTCACATCATACCCTTCTTGCAACTTTAACTTGGGTTGATCTTAAGGGTATGTTAGCATTCACATGTAATACAACATATGTAAGCTTGGCTAGTGCACAATTCTCTCATGATATTAATGCATAGTCTTACATAGAGAGAACCCCTAGTTGATTACTCATGTGGAATATCCTACTGATATCCTTATTTTCAACTTACAACTAGTTCCTACATCTTATTAATAACAATTCCTATAGGGTTGGACAGAGGTGGCATGGGTGTGGTGATGATGAATGTAAATTGTGAGATTTACACATGGGTACCTAAATATGCCTACATGTTGTAGCTGCTACAACCCCCCTAAAAAATTTTGCCCATTCATTGATTTTGGAGCCTCCCTCTCGCCATAACAATTGTTGTTTCAACTTTCTTCAACTTTTTTTCTTGTTTTACTGGGTATCATAATGACTCATTCTTTCATACTAAGCTTGTGACATTTTAATTGTGCTTTCCATGGGGATAGTTAAATGTTTTCAACAGTAGTTGCTCAACTTTTGAAGACAAGTAAAGAACTTATTGAAAACACAAGTTGAGTCTTTCCTTGATTAACACTGATTGCATGTCTTACCTTGAGAAACTGCACACTCCTTTGTCACAACGAACTACGCAACTCCTTGTGGTAGTAAAATGTGCAATCCATTAAGACACTAAATTACGCAATACCTTCAGCTAGTAAACTGTGTAGTTCCCAGAGTTATCCAATTGGTCACTCCTAGAGAATAGGAAGTGTGCACTTTCATGTAGCAGTGTCACACATGTTTCTAATTTGATCCTCAGACAAGTGTTAATTGACTAGAGATGACTCCTTGATTTTAGGCATGTGCACCCGAAACCATAACCCTAATCTCATGAGTGCCCATCTATATAAGAAAGGAATCATAGAGATTATTCTGACACTTTTCATTGGAGCTCTAGTCATTCTCACGAGCACAAGGAGCTTAGGATTCCATTTACACTTCTTTTCTAGGTAAGTTTCCCAATTGTCACTTTTTGTTGCTTTTGTTGTCGATTTTGTCACTTTTTCTTTTGCAAGTGTTGTTTTGCCCTTATTTTCGTACAACAAGGGGTGTCTCTTCTATTATTAACTTTTACAAGTTTCGTTTCAGTCTTTTGAGCTTCTTTTCAAGTGTCGCATCACATTCCTTATCTTTTCTCCTACTAGTAATTATTGTTGTTGGGTATATTTATGCATGCATTCCATTTTATTTTCACTTTCTTGTTTTCTCGATGTAAGTGACTTGTTTGAATGAATCTCAGGACAATCCACATCACTCCCCTCTTCAGCCAGCATATATCAAGACAAGTCCCCTCCCAAGGAAAAATGTGCAATCATCAGACCTTTCTTCCCTCCAGAAATGTGTGTTTTGCAATCTATTCTAGCATAGGCCTCCCCTTGCCATCTGAAATTGTGCGTTGCGCAATCACTGGGATCCTCAATAGCCCATTCTGCAATCATAAGAAATAGTTAGGCCTCCTTTCCCTATGCAACTATGAATTATGCAGTCCAAGTCTCCTCTCCATCAATAATTGAGCATTGTGTAGATCCAGTTAATAGTCTGCCTCCCCTACAAACAAGAACTACACAATCTTCACTTTGATGTTGTGCAGTGCACATTTTTAGTGACCATTGGGGTCACTCTACCTGATTTGTGCCCCAGTATTTCACAATCCATCTTCTCAGTAGTTGTCTTATACTTATGAATTGTTTGATTAGGTGATCTCTTGCGTAACTAACTTGTAGCTTCCATGAGTGAATCTTATTTACTAGGTAGTGTAGATCCAGGGCACAATAGTCTTTCATCTTCCAATAGCACCATGCCTCCAAAGAAGGGATCATCCAAGGAGTTCACAACAAGCAGTATTGAAGAGGCCATTGGCAGCACATTGACAAGAGTTCCTATCTTATCAGACAACCAATGCTTTATCGACAAGGATTCTATTGTCACATGGCTCCCTATATAAGATGTATTCAACTGAAATGAGTTTGTATAATATTTGGAGGATATGTAAGTAAATGAGAACATCAAGCAATCAGGGTTGAATAAAGTCGCCTGCAGGTTTCCTGTGCTACCATGTGTCGATGTCATTAAATGGATACTGTAGGTTCTAGACACCAAGAACATGGTGTTGAATAATGTTGGTGGGCAATAGATTGCCTATTATATGCCACATGAAATTGAATTATATTACAACTTGAACAAGCATAAGCAACACTTGGATTCTGGATTCTATGCAACTTGGAGTTATTTGAATACCAAAGATGTAATCAAGTCATGGTGGCAGGAACCAGCTAAATTTCACCAAAAGTCTAATCATACTTACAAGACCAAGTCCTTCATAATAGTTTACCAGTACTTGATGGCTATGTGTTGCCGAATCTATGGACAAAGGAATATTGAATCCTTCCCCAAAGGGTGGATCTACATGTTGTATCCACTCATCACAAAAGGGAAGATATTCAATTGGTCACATCTATTATCCCAGAAGTTGCAGATCAATTTGAATACAGTGAAAAACCCAACTCAAGGCAAGCACACACAGTTTTACATGTCTTCCTACTTACTAGTTGGAATATGTGCTCACCATGAATTCCTGTGTCTAGAATGGAGGTGGACCCCAAGAGAGATCCCTATTCATATGTATTGAAAATTGTTGTTAGAGTACAGTTACAAAGGAGTGTATGAGAAGCTTGTTGAGCACTTCTTCATGGTTTTGTATTAGATGATCTTTAAGGAAGAAGCCCCTTGCATGTCACATGAGGTTATGAAGGTAGTGGCAGAGATAGCAGATTGGTTTGCCTCACTCGAAGGCACATACCTCAGAGTATTTGGTTCTCATAAACCTCCACATATTTTTCCAAGGTATGTGACATATAAAGTGGTCATGTAAGAGATTGCTTATCATCTTAGCACAAGTGTTTCTTAGTTGCTGCAAAAAAAGAAGAAGGCATCTTGAATTTCATTTCCTTTGCGAGTGGGATCCTATGAACTCAAGAGATTAAAGGTTGCAGAAACAAAAGTTAAAGAACTTATCCACTTTAAGTTCGGTGAGATGAGTTTTCATGTGTAAGATTTGAGGGGAGTATGCAAAAGACATTGTGCCAAGCTACATTTTTCCTAGGCTTATCAGTCTTATTCCTTATCAGAGGAAGAGAAGATAAATAATTGTTATAATTCTTTTCGACTACATGCACCAAGCAGTGAGGTAGGCCCTTCTAATGCATTTCATGAGCAGATTGATGTCCATGAAGGGAATCAACAGAAAGTTCCCACTCCAGACATCATTTTTAAGTACAAGAGGAAAGTTGTACATAATCCTGTAGCAGAACAGAGCCGAAAGTTTAAAGCAAATCTAGTTATTATGAGAGAGGCCATTACAACATAAAAAAGGAGAAATAAATTAGAATAATTAAAGAAGCATGAAGAAGAAAAGAGACAGGAGGAGGAACAGATACATAAAATGGAATGGGAAAGGAAAGAAAAGGAATACATGCAAGAATAGGAATAATTAAGAAAGAATGAAGAAGAAGAAGCAAGACAAAAACAATTTGAGGAGGAACAACAAAAACAGTTGATGGACAAAGAAAGCAGGATGAGGATTTTGTCATGGAAATTCAGGAGCATATATAGGCCCAAGATATAATGAGAGGAGGATAACCAAGAAGTTAGCATTGTACCCATTTCAGAACAAGTCAGTAGTCATCCTTCCCCTCCTCTTATAGGTGGCCACATCCCATTCACTAAGATGGGAATATCTCCTCCAGATGATGATATGGTCATGGATATTTACAACCTTACCTTTGATCAACTAAAGAATAGAATATTGCAAGAAAGGCGGAAATATTTCCCTAATGACCTAGTTCATCTTGTTTCCATTCATATAGAGAGGGTGATTATGCCCAATACCAAGAAGAATCCGAGGATAATCACAACAAAAAATTTAGCCTTTGCAGGAGCCAAAAAATTAAACATGGATTTGTTGATGGATGAAAATAAGAAATCGGCAAAGGACCTAGCTTCAACGAGACAACAGATTTATCATCTCCTCATAAAACCAAAGGTTGTCTTCCATTGATTCTCACATGAGGGAGTTGCAGACATCTATAGGTGATGAAGTTCAATCATTGGGTGACACTATGAAATAGTTGTGTGAATAAATAATCACCCTGGCGTGATGAACCTCGGTATTGCAACAAGAATGCTGCAAGTCCCAAGGCTACCGACTTTAATTATCAACCCGGGGTTCGTACAAACTTAAGAGGTGTCGGCACTATATGTGCGACATATAATGTGTCCTTCCTTTGCTGTCATTATGTAATGGAGTGCATGTACTAAAGTCAAATCCTAAACTAATTGCAGAAAATGAAATGTTCAAAATGGAACCTTAACCTATTGCAAGAAAGAAGGTACAAGGAAAGAGACAAAAATTCAATGCTAAATCACACCATTTTCTAATTAACTGCCAAGAAACTATGCTTTGAAATAATGCTAAATTATCATGAACCAAATGCTACTATATAAGCATGGAAGTAAGAAGCATCAAACATCACTAATGTGTAATTAAAGGGACTGAAATAAATCTGTTTTTGTCTTTTTGTCTTTTCATGCAAAAGCAAGTATGAAAACTAATTTATTTTAGTGATTTGGCAGGTGAATTAAGGATGTTGGAAGATGGATGGAAGAGTTAGGAGATGTTTGGATTGTGTGGGAGACCCTTGGGAGGCTTTTGGTGACTTCCTAGAGGTTTTCCCTTAATTTAGCCTCAAGACAGGCCATTTCAGGAAAACCTACAGGATGTACTAGAAACCTACAGGATGATCCTGTAGGAATTACAATGAACCTACAGGATACAGCCGAGAGCAAAATGGAAGGTTTTGGAGGTGATGAAAGGCTTATGGAAGGTGGTAGATGGGTGGAATGGAGTGAGAAAATGCCTAGGATCACTCTGAACTCAAAACCAAAGTTGGGAGATGGATGGATTTGCTCAAAAATCTTGGAGAAGTTTCCTTGTGAAATAATGAAATTGGCAAGGGTTTAATGACCAAGGAAATCAAATCCAAATTGGATGGGACAAATTTTGTTATTAACTAGGATTTATTAGGTCCTTAATCCAAGTGTAATCACTCAAAAATACCTATATTAATCCATTCTAAAAAAATAAAAAACATTACTAGTCGAAAATCTAGAAATTCGAGAACTAGTGAGCTAGTAAATATAAGAAATGCCTAACCAAATCAAGTGAAAATGCAAAGGGGTAATTTTTCTTTATGAACTATAATGTTTTTTTGATCTAATGCAAGTGAAATCAAGTCAATTGAAGCTTGTTAGAATGCTCTAAAAAATAGCAGAAATTTACTGTTCTTTGCCAAAAAGGAGGTCCAACAATCTAGATTTGGGAATAAGAAGACTAATCCAAGCATCTCAATGATTATACGAACTTCCAAAGATTTTCCAAGGATGAAGTAATGCTTGTGATCTTGAAAAATAACTTACATCAACCATTTATCTCATTCCTACAACAAGAAATCATTAATACTAATGCAGAAATAGAAAAAAATAAAAACTAGAGATGCATGTGAATAAGCAATGAAAAAAGGAAAGAAAATGATACAAAAGGGCTATGAGGTTCCTAGGATGGCCAATACCCAAGGAAGCTCAAAGACCTATGGATGAGATCAAGATTTAGAAGCTAAACATGACACCAATCTTAATTATTTTCATCAATCAAATTACATCCCTGCAAGAAAATACAATGGAGCTGCAAGAATACAAGCTCTATCCACAATAACACTAATGAAAATCTCCCCGTAGAGGAAAATTTACTTGGTACTTACAAAAAATGATTATGAATCATTCCCCATGAATGGAGGAAGCTTTCCCCACCAAAATCCCTTGATTAGTGGATCTAGTCCCCAATACTAGGAATGTGCATTAAATGGCAGGGAACACATTCCTAGATTTTCTTAATTGTTCCCAAGAGGCAAATTTGACTTGGTACTTATACAAAATGATTAAGAATCATTCCCCATGGATGGAGGAAGCTTCCCCACCGAAATCCCTTGATTAGTGGATCTTCTCCCTTGATTGGTGGATCTGCTTCCTTGATTAGTGGAACACATTCTTAGATTTTCTCAATCATTGGAGTTCCACAATTTGTGCCATAATTACATAATATCTTGTTGACTTATTATTTATTATTGATCCTCCAGTAGTAGGGACAGGTCCCTAAATTATCTCCTCCTCCAACTCTTCATAATCTACCAAATATTCTCATAATATTCCACAAAAAATAAATAATATTAGGCACAAATATTCAATTATTCATAAACCTTCCTAATGAATATATTAAAGTTAAAAATAAATTATCTAATGCAAAAAGAGAGGTTTAATGTGCTGAAGGATGGTCATAGGCCTTAATTTATGTTTTAAATTAGAGGCACGGGAATCTGCAAAAATGCCAACTTCCCCAGATCATATCTCCATAAATATATCACGAAAATATCTAAAATTTGGACCTGTGGTTCAGAATGATTTCGGCCCAAATGGGTTTTGTTTTTTAGCATCTGAAACTTTGCAGAAAAAAGGATATACCGCAAAATTCCATGATGACCTATTTGGAGCAGCGAAACCCTAGAATCCACAGCTTTGATACTAATTGTTATGAAACCAGCTCACAAAAAGATAGAAAAGATAGTTGAAAACCTTAGAATTCAGCCTCTTCGAGGGGCCAAACTCCTTTACATTACACAAATGAACAATTCTTGGATGATACAAATGAAAAGACCTCCTTTCTATATATAGGAGTCTAAGGGGTCATAATATAATCAGAGCCAACATAACAATAATAATGTAAGGGCACAATAATAACAATAGTGGGCTTCTATATGGCACAATAGTAACAATATGGGCACTACATGGGTACATCAATATAATAAGGGGGTTGTACTAATAACAACAAGGGGTTACACTAGTAGTATAGGGGCCTAACATATATGTTGTTAATGTTGTGTCGTTTGTGTCAAATGCTCTGCTGGACACTAGATAGATCTTCCACATGAACCCAATGTAACAACCATCACACTCATCTCAGACTGATCCATGAGTGCTATACGTGTTATCTTACCTTGTATAATGTGACTTCCGCATCTGAGTGGACTGATCTGCTGGAAGCTATGCATGTCCTTTTGTGTTGTATGTTCCTAGTCGAGTTGGGACTGATCCCTTTCAACATGGAACTCACCTTCACCCTCATCTCCCCCTTATGTGTTAGAACCTCTCATACAACTTCCTTGACTCACTACATAAGTCACACCCTTGCTACTGATAGAGTTATCTTACTTTCCTCTGTGCGACATCGTGGTCAATGACCCACTATTGGGACTCCTACACCAAAGGGTCTAAGGTCTAATTAGGGCTTCTTACCATGGGAGATCCCCTTGACATGTTGGTAGGTCCAACACTATCAACATGTTGGTAAATCTTCCCAGCCCAGGCCTGAATGTGAAAACCCATATGATCAACTTTGGGCCATTTGCCCCATCAACGTCAATTTGGAAAAGTTTCTAGATTGATTCCGAGAGTAATTAGTCATCCATATTATCTAAATAAGAACAAGACCACCTCCACAGTGATAGTAGCTTCATCCATTGAAGAAGTGGTTCTTGCCACTCTTGAAGAATTAGCAGACTTTTTGGAAAGGGAAGAAGAGCCTCCATTATTTCACGATGGTGACAGAAGCAACATCTTACTCTCAGGCTCAACGTTTGGTGGGATAGGTGGAGAGGAAGAAGAACCATCAGATTCAAAAAAGGAAGGGGAGGACAAAAAATAGGAAGACATGACAGATCAAAATCCAGACTAGATGACTCAAGGCCCACTAACACTTCTGGGCGTCCTACACAGTATGCCAAGGCATTCAGAGAAGCTCTTGACGAAGTATTACCTGATAAGATAGTGAAGGATGAGGACCATCTGGATAACTTTTACCTACATCTGCAAACACTTTAGATACATTACGATGATGTTGCATGTAGACCTTTTCCATGTAACTTGGATGGTAGAGTAGGTGTATGGTAGCACATCCTTCCTCTAAAATCCATCTAGAAATAGAGGGGGTTCAAGGAGATCTTTCTTGAAAAATTTGCTAAAGACAAAATCCCTGCCATGTTATTAAAGGAGCTAGTTAATATTAAGATGGAGAAAAGGGAAAAAGTCAAGATGTCAACCAAAGGTTCAATCACATTTTGAACAAATTTTCAAAAAATACAAAACCTCATGACTCCATCACCATATATTACTACACTTCTTGCTTGCCACCAAGTATTGTGCAGTTTGTAAAGCGAACTGTGAAACAAACATTGACTGAGAACTATGAAGAGGCTATTGTCATTGAGAAGGATTTGCGTGCTATTGGAGTCATCTCAGATGATGAATCAAAAAAATACTCCAAGGACACGGGCAAGAGGTCTGAAGCCTCTATGAGCAATGCTAAGGAGAAAGAACCAAATGATATTGAAAGTCTGACTCATCTCATCAAGTCCCTGACCACTGAAATGGTACAACTAAAATAAAGGAAAAGCGAGACTACCATGAGCAACAAGCCCCCCAATTACCTGTTCATAAGGAGTATAGATTTTGGCAGTCACAGTAACCAGCTGGAAAAGTCTTTGCAGACTTCCAATGTTGTCCTAAATATTGAGAAAATAGGAACATATTCATATTGCACATTTCATCAACAACATCATTAAGAAAGGATGTGCCCACAATGGAACCAACTCATGAGCAGGATGGCTGCACAAATGTTGGCATTATGATGCATGTGTTGTCCTTAATGGAAAATCACTTATAACAAAACAAGTATATGGTAACTAGATGAATCTACAGGTCAGTTTAGAGGTGATAGAGTGATGGAACAAAATAATAGAATGATGGGACAAAGGTTTACAAATCAGAATCAGAAGTTTGATAAAGGTGAATATTTGAAGATCTATATGCGGGTTCGCCAAGCCCAAGTCACGTATACACACAGGTAGAAAGAAGCAAAGTCATGTACATGTTGGCACAGTACTTTAAGAATACCAAGGGTCCTAACCATGGTATTAGCCCACAATATTGAGTGCAGTAACGGTTACTTGATCCCATCCAAGATTACCATTAACACTGGTGTAGTTTTGACTCATGGTATTGGCTAAGGCTCTAACTATATAAGGAGGTGAAGATCAAAGTGATAAGTGTGCATGCGAAATGGTTTCTGATGAATACTTTAATCTAAAGTATATTTGCATTGTAAGGGCCATAATTGACACATAGATTTGGAATAATTATGCACCGATGAATACAATGATTGATAAGGATTATGAGACATGAAATGAATTTCCATTGTATAATTTTCTCATGGATTGACTAGATCTAAGTATTGATGCATGTTTTTATCTATGAAGATTATGATCTGGGGTTTTCTGAAGTTATGAAGAGCTGCACAATTTTCAGAAAAAATTTCCAGATCCATATGCAGGTTGGTCTCGGTTAAGTCGCATATACACGCAGGTTTGTTTCTTCAAAGTCGCGTACATAAAAGAAGGATTTATGTTCATAAATGAATGATCAACCTGATCAATTCTACTATATCTTTGCTGTCTGTCAATGATGTCCTCATGCTGATCTGGGTTGAGTGATAATGTCTGAGGTAGAACTGATTGAATGATGAAGTTGAATTTGGTTACATGTTGATTGGAAATATTATTGATGTTGCTAACTGTATGAGGGTTCTATAAGCTAACAAAATATTTTAGAATAACTCTAGTCAACTTTGTGTCTGATTCAGAATCACAAGTTTTTAGTATATTAAGATCTGTATGTAGGTTTCTCTATAGAAAAGTGCCTATACACGTGGGTTGCCTTAAGTGAAGTAGCATATACATGTTGGCATATGAATGATCAGGGTTGCAGTTGATTCTGTGTGTTGATGTAGTATTCTAAGTTTAGTGCTATGTTCTGGTTATAGTGATCTCATTGTTCTATTTGAATTAAGTTGGTGTTTTCTTCAGTTGATCTACAAGTGATGTATTACAGCAGGTGGATCTAGTGTGAAAATTTATGAAACGTGGTCCACAAATGTTGCTAAGCGTTGGAGCCTTTAGTGAGGAAGTCGAAGCTTCCTGCCAGTAGTAGCTAGTAATTAGATCAGGGAATTGGAGCTCCTTTCCAGTAGGATCTGGAGAAGGAGTGAAGGTTGTAGCCTTCAGCATGTGGGTTCCTGCATACTAGGATGAGTTTGCACCACTACAAGAATGTACGAAATTTTTGATATTAATAAGTTTGAAGACTGAGATGAAAATATTGGTGGTTTTCTCCCACATTGGGTTTCCACCTTAAATCATGGTGTTAATGTGTGTTTCTTATGTGTGATACTTTATTTTTTTCTTACTGCACCTGCTTACTGCTTATCAAATGCCTAATAAATCTCTTACAATCTAGTTTAAGTTTAACAGATAAAGAATTAACTATTTTACAAGTTTCCTAAGCATACTTTAGATTGTTTTACAACAGTCACGTACATATGCGAGTTGGATTCAGTAGAGTCACGTATATATTTGAGAAAAGAAAATTATTGTTGTGAGTTTTTAAAATACTGATTCACCCCCCATCTCAACATTTTTTCCAACAATTTGTATCAGAGCAGGTCCTTCAAAAGAAGCTTGATCATTTGAAGGAAGATCTCCCAAGATGAGAAATCAAGATGGAACAACATCTATCAGACCACCACTCTTCAACAAAAATAATTTAATATATTGGAATACAAGAACCAAATCCTATGTTCAATCCCTTGGAGCAGATGTTTGGGCTATTGTGGAAGGAGGTTACCAATATCCAACCGTACCCACAGATGCAACAGAAAAGAAGACGTATGAAACCAATGCCAAAGTTGTCAATGCATTATTGGGAAGTCTGACATAATCAAAATTTGTCAAAGTTATGTAGTTAAACACAACAAAAGAAATATGGGACATAATCATTCAAAGCTATGAAGGTGATACCAAGGTAAAAAGTGTTAAACTCCAAACTCTCAGAATTCAATATGAAACTCTTAGAATGCATAATGATGAAATTATTGATAGTTTCTTTCTACGTATAGATGAGATTGTAAACCACATGAAAAATCTGGGTGAAGAAATAAAGGACACCACTTTAGTAGAGAAAATATTAAGATCTCTAACTCCTAAATTCGAGTCAAAAGTGTCTGCCATTAAAGAGAAGCAGCATCTGCAGACTCTTACTGTTGTTCAACTTTACGGGATCATGATTGCTTTTGAAATGAGGAAAGGAGGTCCCTCAGAAGTCAGAGAAGCCACATTTAAAGCATCTTCAAAAGGAAAAGAAAAGGAAGAACACAAGGAATCAGAATATATATCAGAAGAAGATGAGGTGAACTTTGTAAAGAAACTTCAACTGGGGACTAGAAGGTTCAGAGGTAAGCTTCCCTTCAAATCTTTTGCTTGTGGTAGAGTTTGTCATTATACTGCTAAATGTCCTCATAAAGACAACCATGACAAAGGGAAGGATATTGTAAAAGGTAATAGGGGACAGTTTGACAATAGAAAAAAATTATTATACTCATGAAGATAGTTATGGCTTGTAAAATAGTGAAGAAGAAGAATATGATCAAGATCTTAAATTACTCATGGATTTTGAGAAAAATACTAATGAGTCTAATGATAAATTTGTGGATGCTTTAGAGGAAAAATATGTCTTTTAAGAAATTACTCAACTCAAAATTTTCTTGGAAGAAAACAAAGTAGCCATAGATACATTGAAGCATCAAATCATAGAAAAAGAAAAGCATAATGTGTTAGGTCCCTATAATACTAGTGATTCCCCCATTACTATTGTCGTTGTATCCCTTATTATTATTGTTGTGCCCCTATTTTCCCCATATTGTTATTATTGTGCCCCATAGAATCCCTCTATTGTTATTTTTGTGCCTTCATATTATTATTGTTAGGTTAGCTTGGTTATATTGTGATCCCTTAGACTCCTATATATAGAAAGGAGGTTCTGTCATTTGAATCATCCAAGAATTGTTCATTTGTGTAATGTAAAGGAGGTTGCCCCCTTGAAGAGGCTTATTTCTAAGTCATTGATCTATATTTTCTATCTTTTTGTGAGTTGGTTTCATAACATTTGGTATCAGAGCTGTGGATTCTAGGGTTTCGCTACTCCAAAAAGGTCATCGTGGCATTTTCACTATAAATTTTTCTCTATGAAGTTTCAGAAGCTAAAAAAAAACCCATTTGAGAAGAAATGGGTCTGAACCTCATGTCCAAATTTTATATCTTGTCTCGCTACATTTTCGGAGATATGATCTGAGGAAGTTAGGGGTTTTGTAAGCTCCATAATTTCATCTCAAACAGGTCATTGTGGAATTTTCGCTATAATATTTGTTCTACGAAGGTTCAGACTCTAAAATTAAAACCCATTTGAAGTGAAATCTTGGTGAAGCTTGGGTTCGAATTTAAGATCTTGTCTCATTATATTTTCGGAGATATAATTTGAGACATTTAGGATTTTTGCAGGCTCTTAAATTACATCCCAAATAGGTGACCTAGGGAAAATCGACATAAGTTTTGTTCTGAGCATCAAATTGAAATTTCGTCAGAAGTTACAGAAAGAGGACATACTGTAGCTTTCTGTGTATTGGTTTCAGGCCCTAAGTTTGAAACAATGACACGTGGCACTTCGTACAAGTTCACTCTACTGAACTAGTCTATAATTGGGTCATCGTGTGAGATTTGACATAACGCTTCCTTACAGAATCCAATCTTGATCATAATTTCAGGGTTAGAAAGAGGACTAATGAGGGTCATTATGAATTTTTGGCCATGCCTTTTGGCCTTACTAATGCACCTTCTACATTTCAAGGTTTGATAAATTCCATTTTCAAACCCTTCCTTAGAAAATTTGTGTTAGTATTTTTTGATGATATACTAATCTACAACAAGTCCTGGAAGGATCATGTCCAACATGTTGACATGGTGCTCAAACTATTGGAGGAAAAAAAATTATATGAAAAAATATCCAAATGTTTCTTTGGAGTACAAGAGGTGGAATATCTGGGTGATATTGTATCTCATGAAGGTGTTAAGGTAGACCCTAGCAAAATTAAAACCATTAAGGAATGGAAAATCCCCACATCCATAAAACATCTACGAGGATTTCTCAGGTTGACAGGGTATTATCGCAAGTTTGTTAAGAATTATGGGAGAATAACAGCACCTCTAACAACGTTATTGAAGAAAGGTGCATTTTCATGAACTCCAGAAGCAACAAAGACCTTTGAACATCTTAAAGAGGCAATGTGCCAAGCACCGGTCTTAGCTACACCGGACTTCACAAAAACCTTTATTGTGGAATGTGATGCCTCAGGAAATGGAATTGGTGCTGTTTTAATGCAAGAAGAAAGACCCATTGCTTTCGAAAGTCGTCCAACCAAAGGAAAGTATTTACGCAAAGCTATTTATAAGAAGGAAATGCTGGCAATACTACATGCACTTAAGAAATGGCGACCCTACCTAATGAGAAGACACTTCAAGGTAAAAACAGATCATGATAGTCTTAAATAATTTTTAGAACAAAGATTATCTTCAGAAGAGCAATAAAAATGGGTCACAAAGATGTTGGGTTATGACTTTGAAATCATCTACAAAAAAGGGAAGCAAAATGTTGTGGCAGATGCACTCTCAAGAAAGGATGAGGATGTGGAAGCATTTCTTTGCGCCATTTCTATTATCCAACTAGATTGGATAAATGAAGCAAGGGATGAATGGAATAATGAAAACTAAGTATGGGCACTCATTCAAAAGATACAAAAAGATCACAATACATCTGATACATTTAGCTGGAAAAATGATTCGTTAAGGTACAAGGATCGGTTATACCTATGTAAGAATTCACAACTCAAACAAAAGATTCTTAGGGAATTGCACACCTCTCCCTTACGAGGGCACTCAAGATTTCTAAAAACCTACCACAGGGTTAAGAAGGATTTTTTTTGGGATGGCCTTAAATCAAATATTTAAAAGTTTGTGGCTGAATGTTTGGTTTACCAACAAAATAAAGTTGAGACAATTAAGACCCCAGGACTATTACAACCTTTATCCATTCCAAACCAACGTTGGGAGGAGGTTTCAATGGATTTTATCACAAGTTTACCCAAGTTTGAAGGAAAGAGTGTTATCATGGTGGTAGTTGACAAAATTATCAAGTATGCACACTTTTGTGCATTATCTCATCCATTTAAGGCAAGTATAGTTTCTACTGCATTTATGGAAACAATTCAAAAGCTACATGGAAAACCAAAGATTATTGTAAGTGACAGAGATCCCATTTTCACTGGAAATTTTTGGACAAAATTATTTTCTTATCTTGGTACTCAGTTAGCTCATAGCTCATCTTATCATCCTCAATCTGATGGGAAAATTGAGATAGTAAACAAATGTTTGGAAGGATATCTTCGTTGCTTTGTATCTGATAAACAAACACAATGTGTCAAATGGTTGCCTCTGGATGAATGGTGGTATAACACTTCCTTCCATACTGCAACAAAAATGAGCCCATTTATGGCACTTTACGGATAACATCCACCATCCATCACATCATATTGAAGAGAAAATTCTAAGGTTCAAGCAATGGAAGATCACATCAAGCATCAGCAACAAGTTCTCCAAATCTTAAAGGATAACCTCACCTTAGCGCGGAATAAAATGAAATAGCAGGCATATCAACATCGCATTGAAAGAAGTTTTGATGTAGGTGATTGGGTATTGCTATGGCTACAACCATATAAAAAAATGTCCCTCAAGCAAGCTAAGAAGGATAATAAATTATCACCGAAGTATTATGGTCCGTACAAGTTGTTGCAAAAGATTGGTACTATGGCGTACAAATTGGAGCTTCCTGCATCTTCCCGAGTGCACCCAGTTTTCCATGTTTCATGCTTAAAGAAGGTTATAGGTGACAACATTCTAGTTCAAACAATATTGCCAGAACTAGATGAGGAAGGAAAAGTCATATTGGAACCTGAAGAAGTCAAAGAAACAAGAACTTGACAGCTACGAAATCAGTCAATTTCAGAGTACCTCATCAAGTGGAAGAACTTACCCATTGAAGATTTCACATGGGAGGATGAGAATTTTATACAGAAGCATCCAAAACTACTCAAGCATTGAGGACAACACTTTTTTGAAGGAGAGGGGCATGTTAGGTCCCTATAATACTAGTGATCCCCCCATTACTATTGTCATTGTATCCCTTATTGTTATTGTTGTACCTCTATTGTTCCCATATTGTTATTATTGTGCCCCATAGAATCCCTCTATTGTCATTTTTGTGCCTTTATATTATTATTATTAGGTCGGCTTGGTTATATTGTGACCCCTTAGACTCCTATATATAGAAAGGAGGTTTTGTCATTTGAAGCATCCAAGAATTGTTCATTTGTGTAATGTAAAGGAGGTTGCCCCTTCGAGGAGGTTTATTTCTAAGGCGTTGATCTATCTTTTCGATCTTTTTGTGCGCTGGGTTCATAACATAATGAGAACTTAGAATGTGAAGTAGTAAGTCTAAGAAAGGAACTTGAGAAAATAAAAACTTGGAATCTTAGATTTGCTAAAGGATCTGAAACCTTAAATGAAATTATCAAGGTACAATGCTCTCCTCTTATGAAGACAGGTCTTGGATACACTGGAGAAACATCTCAAATAGAAAATTATTTAGCCACCACTAGAAGCTATCTAAATGCAGCAAAAACTAGTCAGCAAAGCTTCAGTCCTCAGGAAAAGAGTAAAGACAATCCACACGTAAATCATGTTCACTCCAATCCAAGGATGAACAACAACATAAGAATTAGTCAAAAGGTAAACAACACCAGAAGATTCTATGATCACATAAATTTCTTCTTTAATGGACAATGTTTCTCATGTCATAATTTTGGTCATAAGGCTACTCAATGTGTTGCATACAAAACCATCATGAGTAGAGAAGAAAGAAAACAAAGGAATGAGACAAGAGTCAAGAAGAACACTTATAATAACTTTTCACCTCTTAAAGATGAAATTGAATGCTCATTTTGTAATAACTTTGGACATGAAGAATCTGAATGTTGAGGAAAATTATAGCCAACATTTCAAAAAGAGGAAATATCAACAAATTCTAAGGTATGGAAAAATAAGGAGTTACTGTCTAAAAGTTGTGTCATAACATTGTTTACAGAAGGACAAGAAAATCAATGGTACATTGATAGCGGATGCTTAAAACACATGACAAGTGATTAAGATAAACTTATTTCATACAATGCTTTAGAGAAAGAAAAGAATGTCACTTTTGGAAATAACTCACCTGTTGCCATTAAGGGTAAAGGTTATGTTTTTCTAACATAAAAGGTTAAAGATGGTAATTTTATGTATGTTTATGGATTAAATCATAACTTGTTGAGTGTTAGCCAAATGTGTGACCAAGGAAATGAGGTGGTATTCTGATCAAAAGATTGTGTGGTTCGTGACTTTGATATAGGAAAGACCATAATAAAAGGCACAAGAACCTCGAGAAATATGTACATATTGAAAGGTGGCCAAGAACAATGTTACCTAGGTAAGGTAGAGGAAAACTAGTTATGGCACAGAAGGTTGAGACATCTAAGTTTCTCTCAGATAAGGAAATCAAGTAGGCTCAAAGTTGTTTGTGATCTATCGAACATCATCCTACCAAAAAGTACCATATTTAAGTCATGTCAATTCGGTAAGAAAACTAGATTTCAATTCAATGCCAAAGAAGGATTAACAAGTAAGCCTCTTGAACCTATACATAGTGATTTGTGTGTACCAATAAGGAAATATTCACCTTGTGGAGAATAATACTATATATTATTCATTGATGACTTTTCTAGAATGTGCAGGATCGATTTATTAAAACACAAAGATGAAGCATTTGATAAATTTAAAGTCTTCAAAGCATTATTTCAAAATGAATTAGATCTAAAAATCAAATGTCTCAAATCTGATCGAGGAGGAGAATATATATTAGATGAATTCTTTGATTTTTATGAACAACATGGCATAACAGACAATTTTCTGTAGCTAAAACTCAAGAAAATGGCGTGGAAGAAAGAATGAATAGAATTGTTCAACAAATGGCTCATGCTATGCTTGATGAGTCTGGAGCTCCTGACACCTTCTAGGGTGAAGTTGCACATACCATAGTAAATATTCTCAACAAGGCTCATGTTCGTGTGAATAGTGATAAAACTCCATATGAACTTTGGTATGGTAAGCCTCCCATTGTAAAGCATTATAGAGTTTTTTGGAAGAAAATGTTTCATAAACAATAATGATGAAAAACTTGGTAAGTTTGAATGTATCTCAAATGAAGGAATACTTCTTGCTTACTCTTCTAGAAGCAAAGGATATAAATGTTACAATAAGAGACTTTGGGAAATTGTTGAATGCATTGATGTTGTGATTGATAAAGCATGCACATATCCCAGAAAGGTAACACCAACAAAAGCAGATAATGATGATGAATGCTTTCCTACATCAAATCATAATGATATAGAAGAATAAACTAATAAAGCAACAAAACAAGACACATCAGACAAAGAAAAGGCTCCATCTAGGTATGTTCAAAATAATCATCCAAAAACTCAAATTCTAGGAGAAAAGGAATCTGGGGTACAAACAAGAAGAACCCTTATAGGATCTCCTAGTTATATATCTTTACTATCCACCATTGAACCAAAAAATGTAAATCAGGATAGTAAATATGAATGTTGGGTTAAGGCCATGGATGAAGAACTTGATTAAATTGAAAAGAATGATACTTGGGAATTGGTTCCAAGGCCTCATGATAAAAATGTTATTGGGACAAAATGGATATTCAAAAATAAGTTGAATGAAAATGGAGAGGTCATTAGGAACAAAGCTAGACTTGTTTGTAAATTTTATGCTCAATAAGAAGGTATAGATTTGAAGAAACATTTTCACCTGTAGCTAGACTTGAAGCCATAAGAATGTTTCTGGCATTATCAAGTTTTCGACATTACAAAGTTTATCAAATGGATGTAAAATATTATTTCCTTAATGGAGATCTAGAAGAAGTATATATTGAACAACCAGAATGATTCATTTTGGGGAATGATGAAAAGCTTGTATGCAAACTCAAAAAGGCTTTATATGGGCTAAAACAAGCTCTGCGGGCATGGTATTATCGTCTTGACAAATATCTTCAACAACAAGGTTTCACAAAAGGATCCATAGACAACAACTTGTACACCAAAATTGAGGATGATAAACTGCTAATTATTGTTGTTTATGTTGATGATATCATCTTTGGCAGTAATTAAGAATCTATGAGTCAAAACTTTTCTTTTGTTATGCAACAATAATTTGAAATGCCTTTACTTGGGGAACTAACCTATTTTCTTGGTCTACAAGTGCAACAAGGAAAAGATGGCATATTTCTCTCACAAAAAAATATCTCAAGTAGATTCTGAAGAAGTATGGGATGGAAGATTGCAAACCTGTATGTACTCCCATGATGACAGGATGTAGCCTCAGTTCTAATGATGATTCTCCTAGAGTTAACCAACTAGAGTACATGTCTATGTTTGGAAGTCTGCTTTATCTAACAGGTACCACATCAGATATCATGCATACAGTTGGGATTGTTGGATGTTTCCAAGAAAATCCAAAGGAATCACATCTTCAGGTAGTAAAGAGAATATTCAAATATCTCCAAGGAACCCAAGACTTTGTTCTATGGTATCCTAAAGATGCAGATATTACCCTCATGCATACACAGATCCAGATTGGGTTGGAAATGTTGATGACCGGAAAAGAACTAGTGGAGGTGCATTTTACATGGGGCACCAATTGGTATCTTGGTTTAGCAAGAAACAAAGTTACATTTCCTTATCTACAGTGGAAGAAAAATATGTGGTTGCTACATCTTTTTGCACACAACTTCTTTGGATGATGCAAAAATTACAAGATATACAAATCAAACTTCCTCCACCCATCTCCATCCTATGTGATAATACAAGTGATATTAGTATTTCGAAAAATCTTGTTATGCAATCCAAGACCAAGCATATTCTAATTAAGTATCACTTTCTACGAGAACAAGTTCTTGAGCAAAAGGTTAAATTGGAGTATGTTCCCTCCAAAGAACAAGTTGTTGATATATTTACTAAACCTCTTCCCAGAGAAGCATTTGAATATCTCATATAGAAACTAGGAGTTGTCTCTGCCTCATTTTGTTGTTAATCTAGTCTTCTTAGTCTACATGTGAAAATTCAGAAGGTTGCTTTTTGTATGCGGGTTTCATGAAGTATAGTTACGTATATACGTGAGTTTCTTTGTAGACAATCACACATGTTTTTATTTGATAGAAAAACAATGGGACAGACTCAAGATCACCCTCTGACATGATAATGATAACTATGATTTGATTTTTCTTGGTTTGGTGTTGATGGGTACAATCTGTTGATATGGTATTGAGTTATGTTTTTCTCATTGATATTTATCTAATTGATGAAGATGCTTTGATGAATGAGTTTTTGACAATGAACATGTAACACAGGTTCAGGGGGAGAATTAAACTTGCAGAATATAATGCATTGTTGGCGTTATGGTTGCTGAATTATGCTACTATTAAGATCTTTTTGTCTCAGTTATTAATCTCATATCTATCATTTGATGTAAAGGTCATGTGGAGACCTATGATGTAATAATTTTCATATTCAGTCATGTATGGACTTTTGAGGTCATGTCAAATATGTAATCCCACTTGATTGGGTGGTAGTTTCAAAAATTTAATCCCACTTGGTTGGGTGGTTGAGTCAAATATGTATCTCCACTTGGTTGGGTGATTGACGTAAGTATGATTCCTTGGTGATAGGAAGCTCATACTCAGTTGAGTTATAGAGTCATGTTCTTCATTTGAAAATATTTCTGAAGATTTAGCATGTGCTTAGGGGAGCATGGACAGTATAGTGCAAATCAGATCCAAAGGGGGATCTTTGGTCGGCCCTTTACCATTGATGTCAAAGGGGGAGAGTATATTGGTGTTTGAATAACAGTTATTTGATGTATCTAACAAGTTTCTACAGGTTGAGGTGATAAACACCAACATGGTTTCCATCAAGGCCAAAGGGGGAGATTGTTGGCATTATGATGCATGTGTTGTCCTTGATGACAACTCACTTTTAACAGAACAAGTATATGGTAACTACATGAATCCACAGGTCATTTCAGAGGTGACAGAGTGATGGAACAAAATAATAGAATGATGGGACAAAGGTTTACAGATCAGAATTAGAAATTTGATAAAGGTTAATATTTGAAGATCTATACGCAGGTTCGTCAAGGCCAAGTCACGTATACATGCATGTACAAAGAAGAAAAGTCGTGTACATGTTGAGGCACTAATTTAAGAATACCAAGGGTCCTTACCATGGTATTAGCCCACAATATTGAGCACAATAATGGTTACTTGATCCCGTCCAAGATTACCACCGACACTAGTGTAGTTTTGACTCATGGTATTGGCTAAGGCTCTAACTATATAAGGAGGTGAAGATCAAAGTGTTAACTATGCATGTGGAAGGGTTTTTGATGAATACTTCAATATGAAGTATATTTGCATTGTAAGGGCCATATTTGACACATAGATCTGAAATAATTATGCACTGATGAATACAATGATGGATCCTGAAATGAATTTCCATTGTATGATTTTCTCATGGATTGACAAGATATAAGCATTGGCGCATGTTTTTATCTTTGAATATTATGATCTGGGTCTTTTTGAAGTTTCGAAGAGCTGCACAATTTTAGGTCAAAATTTGCAGATCTGTACGCAGGTTGGTCTCAGTTAAGTCATGTATACACGCGGGTTCGTTTCTTCCAAGTCGTGTACATAAATGAAGGATTTATGTTCATAAATAACTGATCAACCTGATTAGTGTTGCTATATCTCTGATGTCTATCAATGATGTCCTCATGTTGATGTGGGTTGAGTGATAATGTTTGAAGTAGAACTGATTGAATGATGAAGTTGAATTTGGTTACATGTTGATTGGAAATATTATTGATGCTTATAATTGTATGAGGGTTTTGGAGCTATTTTTTTTTTAGAATAACTCTAGTCAACTCTCTTTCTGATTCAGAATTACAAGTTTTTAGTATATTGAGATCTGTATGCAGGTTTCTCTACAGAAAAGTGCGTATACACGTGGGTGGCCTTAAGTGAAGTAGCGTATACATGTTGGCATATGAATGATAAGGGTTGTAGTTGATTTTGTGTATTGATGCAACATTTTGAGTTTAGTTCTATGTTCTGGTTACAACGATCTCACTGTTATGTTTGAATTAAGTTGGTGTTTGCTTCAGTTGATCTACAAGTTGTGATGTATTAAAGCAAGTGGATCCAGTGTGAAAATTCATGAAACGTGGTCCACAGATGTTGCTGAGGGTTGGAGCCTTCAGTGAGGAAGTCAAAGCTTCCTACCAATAGTAGCTGGTAATCATATCAGGGGGTTGGAGCTCCCTTCCAGTAGGAGTTGGAGAATGAGTGAAGTTTGTAGCCTTCAGTAGGTGGGTGCTTGCGTACTGACATGAGTCTGCAGTAGTACAAGAATGTAAGAAGTTTTTGATATTAATAAGTTTGAATACTAAGACGGCAGAAGCGGTGGTTTTCTCCCACATTGGGTTTCCACCTTAAATCCCGGTGTTCATGTGCATTTCTTATGTGTGATACTTTATTCTGTTCTTACTGCACCTGCTTACTTCTTATCAAATGCCTGATAAATATCTTACAATTTGGTTTAAGTTTAACAAATAAAGAATTAGTTGTTTTACAATTTTACTAAGCATACACTAGTTTCTTTTACAACAGTTGTGTACATATGTGAGTTGGGTTCAGTAAAGTCATGTATATATTTTAGAAAATAAAATTATTATTGTGAGTTTTTAAAATACTGATTCACCCCCCCCCTCAGTATTTTTCGCAACAACAAATTGTTAATTCAGTCATGGATGAAGAGCATACTAAGCCTGATGAAGAGAAGCAAGAAGCTATTACAACTAATGAAGCTCCAATTGTTGGGCATGCATTGAACATCTTTAACTACGTTCTCATAGCCCAAAAGAGTATTGCCGATAAGGAGACTCCGAGTGACAGTATGACCCAGGAGTAGAACAACTGATGCAACCTAAGAATCCAAGGGATGACCACTGTAATTGAGTTTTTGAAGAAAAAATTCAAAGAAAACCTGTTAAGGAAAATCAACCCACCGACTAACTCATCGTAGAACACTCAGAGAAAGTCTAGGAAAGTAGTCTCAATGAAAAGTGTTTCCAACGACAGTAAGGACAAAACTATCCCTCTAGAAACTAAAAACCAACTTCCATCCCCGGACACCTCGGTTAGTCATCCCGCTATGGATTATAACATTGTGGATGATATGAAAAATGTTTGTGCAAACATATCTATGTTCAAACTCACAAAGATCACGAGCTAGCATGACATCCTTCTACGGACACTTGGGCAAACCTCTTCAGGTAATGATACCTCTTTAGACAAGCGATCTAGTAAGTCTCTTGATGCCCTCACATCTATACTTAATGCACTCATGATGGATGCAAACACCCTCTTCCCACCATTCTTGTTAACATTTGAAATATTCAATTTCAATGTACATAATGTATTGGTTGATTCAGGTGCATCGGTGAATGTCATGCAATTATCTGTCGCTAAGAAAATCAATGTTAAATGTGGAAGGACAAACACACAGATTATTCAGCTGGAAAAAACCCATGTCCAAGAAATTGGTGAACTCAGAGATGTCATCATCTGTTTATCATCTGACAGATGAGTCCACCAATGTATCAAAATAGTGATTGTGGACATTTTGGAAGCACACAGAGTGATACTAAGCAAAGAGTGGTCTATCAAGCTTCAAGGGTACTTTTCCATAGACTGGTCACACTTATGGCTTCCGTACAAGGGAAGAAATAATCATATTTAGGTAGAATCAGAGATATTTATGAAACACACAGTTACTCCCTTGAACGAACACAATGAGACAATGGCTTTCGCAGAATTATTATTTGGCAATTAATTTCAAAAAACTCAGCTGGGGTGTTATCTTGCAGAACCATCCCCACTTCCACCAGACACACAGTTGGATCTCCTTCCTTGTCCAACTGGAAATAATGAACTCTGTACAGTTAGTAGTAGTAGTAGTATTAGTACTAGTGCAGTTCACATTCCTTGTACATATGATGTTTGGACTATGTATTTTGATGGTTCCAAAATGCAGGAGGACTCTGGATGTGGTTGCATTTTAATAGACCCACTGCAGAGAAAACATTTGATCTCTAGCCGCTTACAATTCGAGTGCACGAATAACACTGCAGAGTAAGAAGCACTCCTCTTGGGCTTACAAAAGTCCATTGACCTCAACGTTTTCATTCTGAAAGTGGTAGGTGACTCATAAATCGTGGTACCATAGGTACATAACACCATACATTTTGTGTCACCGCATATTAAAAGTTATCAACAAGAGGTATGGCGTCTTATCTCACATTTCCAAGATTTTAATATTATTTCCGTTCCAAGAATGCATAATGTAGCTGCAGATGCCTTAGAAAATGCTGCTGCTAGGATGTCACCATTAAGGGACAATTTTTCTATTGAAATTATTTATAAACCTTCCATCTTGGATAATATCAATAATTTACACATTTTTTATGATGACCAACCAATACTGTAGTTTATGGCGAACACTGATATTTTCAAAGATGCAACGATCGATGAGGACGAGCATGAAAAGGAACTTCAGGATGCAGCCAATGCAAGTAAAGGGAACCTCATCCCCAAGGGTGTAGTATCATTGGAGAAGTTGTGGGGACCCATTAATGCCAAGACCCACAGTTCCACTCTCTTGCATGAGCAGATCAACTTGGGAACTAAGAAGGATCCGAAATATGTCAATCTAGGTACTTGTTGTACACCACAAGAGTGACAAGCCTTCATCTACTTATTCAAGAAGTACAGTGATGTCTTCGTGTGGACATACAATGAACTCAAAACATAATACACGCGAATCATCCAACATGTCATACCAATCAAGGAAGGGGCCAAGTTGTTTCAACAAAAACTGAGGAAAGTTCATCCAACACTTGAGCCTCTCATACTGAAGGAGTTGAGAAAACTGTTGGATGCTCGGATCATATACAGAGTGCGACACTTGACGTGGGAGTCAAATTTGGTTCCTGTGAGGAAGAAGTATGAGGATATCTTCCTGTGTGTAGATTTTTGGAATCTCAACCGTGCCTCAGATAAGGATAAATACCCCGTGCCATCCATGGAGAAAATACTACAAACAGTATCAGGGTCTGAAATTTTTTCTTTGCTTGACAAATATTTAGGATATAACCAGGTTCTAGTTGCAGAGCCTGGCAAACTTAAAACTACGAAGTGGGTTACATTTGTGTTTCGACGAATGTCATTTGGGCTAATCAACACTAGCGCAACATTCCAACGTGCAATTAATATCACCTTCCATGGGCCCATTGGCCAGAGCGTAGTAGTCTATCTCAATGACGTAACAATATTCTCCAAACAAAGGTCAGGCCACCTACACCACTTGAAGAAGATTTTTGAGCGATGTCGCAAGTACGGGATATCCTTGAATCCCAAGAAGAGTATATTTGTAGTGTCTGAGGGTAATCTCTTTGGAAACATAATTGCTAAAAGTGGGATCAAGGTAGACCCGTGCAGGGTCTGGACTATCATGCAGATTCCCTTCCCAGTGAATAAGAAAGCCATGTAGTCTTTCTTGGGGAAGATCAACTTCCTTCGTAAGTTCATCTCCGACTATGCCGAGATTGTTAAACCAATACAGGAGATGGTGAATAAGGATGCAGTTTACAAATGGGATAAAATAGAAAAGGACGTGTTTACCCATATCAAACAAGCTATAGCATAAGCACCTGCGTTGTACAACCCAGACTTTGGTAAAGACTTCTTGCTCTACACTTTTTCTTCTGATACCTCTCTTGTTGTTTTACTCACTCAGAAGGATGAATTGAACAATGAACGACCTATCTCCTTCATGAGCACAAGTCTGCAAGGACCAGAGCTTAATTACCCTGCCGTGGAAAAATAGGCTTATGCAATGTATAAGGTGTTGTAACATGATATCTAGAATATCTCTCACAACAACATTAGAGGAAGTGATACACCTACACAGTAAAAAACACAAGAGAGCTAGTACACAAGCATGAGAGAAGAGACTGGCTTGATGGCAAAGAGGATGCATGAATGATAGGCATGCCCATGACCTCGCATGGGGTAGACCATCCGAATGTACACTTGGGGCCTAGGTGCAAACGCGGACCATATTCTGTCACAGTCTTGGTTGTAACCTACCTAGGAACCCCATTTACCCTCCACCTCCAGCTTACCCCTGGCGACTTGAGCTTGTGAATGTGGTTTTGCGGTATTGCGGTTGTAGGGTTTCGGTTTAGCCTGTGTCGGTTACTCCAATTCATAATGGCAGTTGGCGTAAACCCCGAAGAAGCATGGAGGGTGACCTAATAGACTATTCGGAGGACCCCCTCAAGGGCATCTCCATCTTCGGTAGACCGTCTAACAGCGATGTGCACTTTCTGTTCAGTAGTGAGCTCTCGGAGGTAATTGCCCCTCTTCCGTCACTTTCGGGACAACCTGACTCTGTGATCAACCTTCTAGAGCTACCTGTGACTTGGCCGTCTCTCTCCGTGCCTTCCCTGACACCATCCTCCCATCTCACTGACCCTGGCCCCTTCGAATCTATATAAGCGGTTGAATCCTCTGACCTATCCTCCTTTCATCCCCTTGCGACTATTCACTACCCTCCCCGTTCCTCGCTTAGTGAAACCCTCCCTTCTCATTTCTTCCCTCCCCTGGAATAGGCTCAGTCATCCAGAAGATATGCCATCTTTCCCTCATCCCAGACACCTACCTGCCTGAATCTGAATAGTTGCCTCCAAACCCTAACCCTAACCCTAACCCTAATCCACCAAACCCTTGCCCTAAAAATCACCCTGAACAAGCGGAGATTACGGAACCGTCCTAGGGAAAGAAGCAAAGGTGTGTTAAGCCTAAGCCACAAGATGTTTTCATTGATTGGGAAGAGGATTTCCAGTGGCAGGACACCATGGATATGGTAGTGAAAGTCCTGATAGGCAGAGTCAGAGGAAGGACCTACTCTGCAGCTAGACTGAAACAATGGGTAGCTGAAATATGGGGCCATCACTTGGCAGACCTACCTATTGTTCAAAATTTTGTCTGTGGCTGGTTTGTCCTCATATTTGCACAAACTGACCACACAAACTAGGTTCTATCATCCTACTAGCACATCAAACGAGCTTCGGTCATGCTAGGGAGATGGAGCTCGCTTTTCGACCTTGACAGAGAACAGCTTAGGGCAGGGCCAATCTAGGTTAGACTACCTAGTTTGCCCCTGCACTTCTAGACCAAGGAAATCTTCAGAAGAATTGGAAATACCCTAGGAACTTACCTGGATTATGACAGATCCTACCTATCCACAGGAGTCATGGCCTATGCGAGACTGTTGGTGCACCTAGATATCAGAGGAGGCTTGCAAGAAAAAGTTACCCTTTGCTGGAGAAATTATGATTAGACACAGATCCTAGACTATGAAGGGGTTCCCTTCCATTGCAGATGATGTCATAAAGTCGGACATCTCTACAAGGACTGCCCTCTCCTCGCAAAAAATAAATCGGGGTCCAAAAGGAAACCCACATCTGTTGAGGGAACACAGACACGGAAGGAACAATCGGATGAAGCCGATATGATCAACGTTGAGCTGGATGGATCCAAGCCTAACCCAGTGATGTCGAAGAAGCGTGGGACTGCACCCCTTCAGCCACCTTCACCTCCACTGACCAGGTCCAAGGCGGCCGCTGGCGGAGCGCCTTCTTTGGGTATGTCTTGTCCTTCCTTACTCTCTGCATCCATTAAATTTTCATCTTCTCTTTCATTTGGTCCTCTGCATCCTGGGACAATCCCTGTTTCTACTCCCTACTCAAACCTCAGGATCAGTCCCCTCATTTCTCAGTTGGATCCCCATCCCCTTGTTGAGCCTCCGTCCAATCCCCCGACGCATGAGATCTCCATCCCTAGGACTACCCCTAAACCTCATCGCTACCATATCCACTCTCACACCTGAGAAACTATGATGGATGCCATTGGCCTTTGCATTTCTCCATTCCCCTCTGCCTTGAAGCCCACCTGTGGTAGACCGTCCTCTCTGTCCAAAGCAAAATAGAAGGTGGGGTTAGAGGTGGTTTCTGGGAAACAACTTTCTCTAGATAGGGTCCTTAGAGCACAGAGCCCTCCTCCGGTGTTCCCCCCATGAAGGAAATTTCCTTCAATTGCAGAGGGATAGCTAGTCCCAACAAAAAACTAGCGCTGAGGAGACTCCTTCGAAAGGAGCTAGGTGATTTAGTTCTTCTTCAGGAAACCTTGGGTGCAGCTGCTATCATAACACCTCTTCTGGAGTCCATGCTCCCTGGTTGGAAATTCCATGCCTTGGATGTAAATGGACGATCAGGAGGCATAGCCCTAGGTTACAACCCTCGCTCTATTAAACTATTGGGAGCTTGGGGAGGCATAGGGTTCTTAGGGGCTGACATATACTCGTCAGAGCTGGGTGCAGAGATTAGAATTCTGAACATCTATGGACCCTGCCACCATAGAGAGATCTTCTGGGAAAGGCTGTTGGGAACCAACATTTTACAAGCAGACAATCTTATCATAGGGGGAGATCTAAATTTTTCCCTAGGTTTCTCAGAATCCTAGGGTCTTCAGGCACAGGTCGACCCCCTAGTGGGATATTTTGAGTAGCTCCTCAACTCTCATCAGCTCATTGATATCCTTGTGGCAAAACTAACCCTAACTTGGAGCAACAAAAGAATTGGGGAGGCCAGTCTTGCAAGGAGACTAGACTGTTTCCTCATCAAGGAACATCTATTGGAGCAAGGGTATACTTATTGCCAATGGGTGGGATCCGGTGGACTCTCAGACCATTTGCCTATTCATCTGGAAATCTATGGCATCATCAACAAACCTAGAGCCCCCTTCAAATTCAACTCCTCATGGTTGAATGGCAACTACACCGGCCTTGTGACAAACTTTCAGAAGACCCACCCTCTGGACAGGAACGAACACATCACTGAGGGATTCATGGCCAATCTAAAGGAACTAAAGAAGATTTCCAAGATTTGGGAACACAATAAGAGACGTGATGAAGAACATTAGGTGAAAGAAATTGAAAAAGAGATAGCCAACCTTGAGGAAAATAGTAAAGGCACCTTCCCTTCGCCTGAGCTGAGGGATAAGCTTGTGGAGCAAACAACTCTAAGAGGGAAAATTCTCAAGGAAAAATAGAAAACATGGTGACTGAGAAGTCGGGTTATTTGGCTGAGAGAAGGGGATGAAAATAATTTTTTTTACCATAAATTCGAAAATGGAAGAAGGGCTTATAACACCATCTGGAACCTAACAAATGATTAAGGAGCTGTGGTTGACACTTTCCCCCAGCTGGCCTCATTGGCCACCACACACTTTAAGCAAGTCTACCAGAACCCTCCCAATGCTACCCTTGCTGAGGTCATCAGAGTAGCGCAACTGTTCCCTCGTTTTACTGATATGGAGGAAGCCGAGCATCTCAATAGGGAAGTTACCATGGGGGAGCTTGAGGCCACTCTAAAATGGTTCAAAAGGGATAAAAGCCTGGGTCTAGATGGTTGGTCAGTTGAATTCTACCTGGATTTCCTTGAGGTTCTAGGGAATGACCTACTCAAGGTCATAGAGGAATGCAGGATATCCAAGAGCATGCACGGGGCCATAAACACCACCTTCATAGCCCTCATTCCCAAGACCGATAACCCCTCATCCTATAATGACTTCCGTCCTATCTCCCTTTGTAACTGTCTTTATAAAATCATTTCCAAAATCATTTCCAATCGAATCCGCCCCATCTTATTTGCCCACATCTCTCTTGAACAATTTTCTTTCCTAAAAGATAAACATATTCATGAAGCTATCAGATCAAATCAGGAGGTGATGCACTCAATACAATCCAAACAGATCAAAGGTATGATTTTTAAAGCTGATCTCTCCAAAGGTTTCAAAAGGGTAAGCTGGTTATATCTCAGAATGATCCTTACCCATCTAGGCTTTTCTGTTGGATTTATCAAATGGATTATGTGTTGCATCACCAATGTATCCTTCAGTGTTCGGGTCAATGGGGCAACCTCACCCTTCTTTGGCTCTGAAAGGGGCCTTAAACAAGGATGCTCCCTGTTGTCTCTGCTCTTTCTCGTTGTTATGGAAGGCCTTAGCAGACTGATCAAGGACATGCATCGCAGAGGTAGAATTTCTGGTATCAGAATAATGGAGGATTGTAATATATCTCACCTTATCTTTGTGGATGATGTTCTTATGTTTCCAAATGGGGGAATATGTGATCTCTCTACCATCCAGAACACTATCAACCTCTTCAAATCAGCTACTGGCATGGCCATCAACAATTCCAAATCCACTATAACTGTCTCTGAATGCTCCCCCCATGAAATAAACTTTGCATTACAAAGGTTTCCTTTCACTTTGAATCACATTGATGAGGGCCTTGTATATTTGGGATACAAATTGAAACTGCATGGATACAAGATTGCATAATGGATACTTTTAATTACCAAGTTGGAGAAAGACTCCATATTTTGTACTGAAAAATATCGCTTCAGAACCGACTGAATGGTGCTCATCAAAGCAATTCTTGAGGCCACCCCGGTCTACTGGATGTCCCTTGCATAGATACCTAGAGGCATCCTCAATAGAATACAAAACCTCTGTAGCAGATTACTTTGGAAAGGTAGTCAACTTGGGAGAATTTTTTCTTGGGCAAGATGGGACCTCTTATCTATACGCAAGAAATGGGGTGGATGGGGCATAAAAAAATTGGAGGACTTCTCCACTGCACTGGCAGCCAAGCTAGGGTAGCATCTACTTACCTCCACCAGTCTCTGGACAAAAATTGCTGCTGCAAAATATATCACCCCGCTCAGGCCATTGGAGTGGCTGAGACAGCCTAGTTGGAACAAATCAGGGATATCTAATATTTGGAAAGCGGTTTTGAATGCACTACTTCTTATATGAGATGGATTAACTTGGAGAATATTTGATGGGGCTTCTGTCCAAATTGGTTGAAACCCTTGGATAGGATGCGGTAATGCACATTAGCTCCCCTTGGACCTACTATAGATCCTATTCGAGAAAGGAATTATGCATATGAATCATGCAGCGGACCCGGAACAATTTTCCTTTCTCCATCAAGCATGGAAGACAACCCATAGCTTGCTTCTCCCTTGACAATGGCATCAAGCATGACACTCCTACAATTTTTCCCTGCAGGAATCCAACATCAGGCTCAGAGAAGGGGAGGATGAGATAATATGGGCCATTGCCAAGAGTGGTCGGTACTCCCCAAAAGAGGGGTACCTACTATTGGAAAATAATCACAAGCCACAGCTCATTGAATCATGGTGGAAAGACATGTGGAAACTGAAAGCACCTCCCTGCACTAGACTACTCCTGTGGTCTATCCTAAAAAACAAGGTGCCGACTGGGGAAAACTTGATTAAGAGAGGGAAATATGGCCCATTTTGGTGTTGCTTCTGCAAGAACAATTCCGAATATCTGGATCATCTTTTTCTGTCCTGTTCAGTCACTATTGGCCTATGGACCTCCACTCTAACCCACCTTCACCTACCTATTATCTGGGGGGGACAGACTACCAAGGAAGCTTGGGAAAATTGGTGGACATCTACTACATTGACCAAAACCAGAAACCTCCCCCTTCTCATCTGTTGGGAAATCTGGATAGCCAGAAATTGCTACATCTTCCATGACACCGCCCCTCATTGGACTTCCATCTTAGCCAAAATTATAGCTGACTACAACTCTCTCCCTGAGGACTTGGCCACCACACCTCCCAGGAATATCATTCCTGAATCCATAGATCACTCAAAGCCTTGGGCATATTTTGATGGCTCTGCACAAGCTACAGGATGTGGTGGTGGGGCTATACTACACATTTCAAAAAACCATCATTATCATATTCAAATGGGACTTGGGATTGGCACCAATAACTTTGCTGAACTCTCCACGACATACTACCTAATCAAATTTGCTATAGAGAAAGATTGTCATAATTTGAAAATCTTCAGTGATTCCAAAATTGTTTATGACTGGATAAACAAAACCACAACCTACCACACATTTACATTGGGACATATATTGGCAAAAATTCATAGATGCATCTCACATTTTGACAGTTTTGTTTGTCATCACATCTACAGGGAACGAAACACCATCGCTGACCAACTTTCCAAAATGACAACGATCAGGCCACACAACATCTGGTTGATACAGGAGCAGTGGGGAGAAGAACATTTCTAGTACTACCACCGGCCGTATATGGACCATGCAGACCAGGCTCAATAGGAGCCTGAACTTATGAAAAACAAGTCTCTCTTATTTTGTCTATTTTGAACTATGTATATACATAACAATACATGTTTTTAGGAATACTCTCTGCATAGAGTATGTTTAAATTTTGACTCAATTATGCAGTACTATTTAAAATATTGTCTCCCTGTGTGGAGATCTTATTTTGGAGATCATATTTTGGGATCTAAAAATTTTGAACTGGCACACAACCACATCTTATGCATATGCACTTTGCATCTACAACATGTAATTTTCTTATATTAATGAAAATTACGATTTTTCCAAGGGAAAAAAAGAGGTGTTGTAACATAATTTGGTTTTGATAAGTTAGTATATTAGTCAAAAATAATTTTAAAATGTTAAGTTAGGATATGGATGCAAAAGAAAGAAAAAATTAAATTGTTAGGACAATTTAATATTTTATAGGCATCCATATCAATAAAATGATAGGGGTTAGATGCCCTAAATAAAGAAGGCAAAAGAAAAATAAAATGTTAGGGAAGAAAAAAGAAAACAAAGGCTTCATTTTCATACAAAAATAAATGCAAAGGTTGCTAGTCTAAATGCGCCACATAAAAAAAAATGTTAAATTTTGTTAATATATGATTAATTCCTTAATCAGGATTAATTCTTTAATTATAAACTTTGGAATTTCAATTATATTATAAAGCGCAAGCTTGATTTGACCCAAATCAATAAATGACAAAAAGGTCTTGTCGGCTTTCGCAAAAAGAACACATGATTTGACGGTTGATCTACTCCCCGCCTAGATCAACACCGGGGAGAGATTTTTCACCCCCCTCCACCATTTCTCGTTAACGCGACTGGGGGGGGGGGGGGGGCTTCCACAAAGAAATTTCCATGGCAGATGCCCCAACCTTACATGTCACCACCACATCACTTTGTCCCCCAGCCCCCTACTCAAAACCAAAAACGACTCACTATCCCCACCGCAAACAACTCATGGTTTCCCTCCTACAATGAATCTTTCTCCTTGCCAAAGCCATTATCCCTCCACTAATCCCGAGCTGACACCTCACATATCTATTGCCTATTCCTCCCATCCGTTACCTCCTTACACACTTATTTCCCCGTTCGTCATTTCCGTTATATCCATCCGTTGCAGTCTCGCTCCTATGCATTTAAAGCTGCTACAATTATCAATAAAATTGTTACCCCTTCCCGCATCTTATAAATAAAACAAAACCTGCCTCTTTGTCACTTTCTTCTGATTATTTTCAATTGTCTACAGGTTTATAGTGTTTCAGAACTTCTTGCCTTTTGCTCAGTTTGTCACTTATAACCATTTTTCTTCCTATCTGCCACCATGGCCCCAAAAGAAAAAACTAAGAAGAAAACCACAGAGGAAAGAACTGCTACCCCAACCCAGCTTAACCTTGACCATATCTCGATTTTTGATTCACTGTTCAAAGTTGCAGAAGCCAAATGTGAGTTTTATTTTTATGAACTGCACTTGTGTCTTAAACAAAATTATCTCGACCAGCAAGATCTGGTTAGGTTTTGGGAATCCCTATTACCTCTCTATAGTTTCCAAAAGACACATGAATTCCTTGACCTTATTACTTGGTGTCAAGCCAAGTATAATCCTATGAAAAGGGTAGTCATGGCTCAGAATGGAGACATTCTGATAACCATTTCTGCTCAAACCATAAATGAAATGCTCTTAATTCCTCAAATTGACTCTTTGACTCAGTTTTCACAAGAAACACTTATGGATATGTACCATAAGTTAACCTTCCCACAAAGAGCACAAATATTCGAAATATTTTTTCTTAAGGATGCAGAACTGCCCAAAAGAAATCCACCTTACTCATCTGCCATGTTTCCTGAAGCCTCTAGACATTACATTTCCTTGCTTTCCTATTTATTAGGATACCCTGATGACTAGTATATTGATGAGGTTATCCTTGGTTTCTTATCCATCCTTAATAAAGATCAACAAACAAAATTCATGTATAATTACAACGAATTCTTGGCTAATAATATACATGAATAGTTCATGAACTTCACTGTGTAGGGAGTGTTCAATTACAACTCTGTAATTGTCCACATGCTTCTTTTTCAATAGGGTGATCTGTTACCTATCAAACTCAACAAGCAGGATGAACAAGGAGTGAATAAATGAGTGATTCACTGGACATAAATGGTCAGGAATACTTCTACCACCTCATCATTTGCAGAATTTGTAGATGCATTCATACATCCAGTGGTACATCTCCTTAACAGTCAGATAGAGCCTAAGATTGGGAATGAAATTAAAAGGATCCTACACTTAAGTGAATAAACCAAAACTGGTGACTGGTATTTATACCAGAACTACACTGAGATGAGAATATATGGTTGTGAGCTTGCACCATACAAGATGCCCAGATATGTTCCTTTGAGAATATTTTCTCTAGAATATATTAGGCAGATGATTCACATGGATGAGCTACATTTTGTGTCAGGTAAAAGAAAGTCTCAGTTCAAGATTAAAGCATATATTGGGTCATTTATTTGCAACACTAGATCATCTTGTGTTGAGGCAGATACATTATTGAAGAAGATAAATTTCTAGCCCAGTTTCACCTGTTCCTATGATCCTTTTGGCATCATTTCTGATCTAAGGGTTAGTTTCAAGATGACTCCTTATAGCCATACTCCAAGGCCATAAATTGAAAAATTTATGAATCAAGAAACATGGATTGATGGGACTCTTCAAGAAGCAGATGAGCAAGTTGTGTCTACCCCCACTAAATAGACTCCAGTTTCTCAGAGCAAGCAACAGAAAAGGCTGAGAGAGGAAACTTCATGCACTGAAGATGTTCTGAAAGGATTCATTTTTCAACAAGAGAAGCCTAAAGTCAACTTGGTCACATCAATAGAAGAGACTCCACTAGTGATCATTGATCTTGGAGATCCAAAAGTGTCTACATCAGCAGGAGTTAGTACTTCAACCACTCCTCCCATAGTTAGTGCTTCAACTACTCCTCCTACAACTTCACCTTCTAGAGAGCCTCTAGAAATTATTCAGTCAATAGGAACCAACACTTCGGATGATCAAAACATATTTTCAAGGTTCCTATAAATTAAGAAGAAAAATGAGGTTTTAAAGTCCAATGTGTATAGTCAGTTCTGGAAGCAAACTTCAACCTCCCAACATAGGCTCCTTTCTGCTTTTGACAGTGAGAAGGGAAAAATGCAAATGGCTTTCTTACAAGCCCAGATTCCATTTCCTAAATCACCATCTGATTACAAGAAGACTGTGTTTTCATTTGACACTAGTCAAATCCATCCAATTGACCAGATGGACATGCAAAGACAAATTGGTGAGATGTTGTTTCCTACTATGACAATTACAACCATGTCTCTTTATAAACTTAGGATTTCTCTATCAAATGTTAAGTCCCAACTTAAGTTAGAAAAGATCTCCTCTCTAGCTAAAGACAACAAAATAAAATCACTAGATGATTTTGTGATTAAAGTGGGATATGATCCCAAGGATGTAAAAGCTGCAGAACAACTCCTTACGAAGAAATATGCATACATTGTTGCATTGAAGAAATAGTTGAAGTTTCCTTCAAAGGAACATCCTCTGACCAAGGATATGGCAGAAAGTGAACAACGAAAGGAGGATATGCTTAAGCTTATCATTGAATAGAATATATAGTTGAAGAAAATGGAAGAGCAGATTGAAGAGCTATTGAAGGAGAAGGAAACAACACAATTTTCCATGGTGTCCATCACAATAGTCCCAATAGCAGTTGCAGGTATAGAGCCTAGTTCATCATCTACAACCATTGAGTCTACACCAGCAGTAGTTGACCCAACCAAATTAGCACAGGAACTGTCAATACAGAAGCAGGAAAACCAGAAACTACTTCAGAAATTCCAAAATCTAGAATTGCAGAAAGTGAAAAATGATACTAAGTATCTGCAAGAAATGCAGAAGACTCACAAATTGGAACTTAAAATCCAGAAGTTGGAGAGTGAGTCTCTGATGGCAGACACTTTGGCTCATGCCAAGGAAAGTATTTGGACAAAAATCAATCAATCCATGATAGATGTATGGCCATCCATACAGATTATTTTTGAGCAACAAGAACTCATTACTAGGTGCATAGCAGTGATTGAAGAACAAAAAGAAGCCTTGAATACCAAGCCAACAGAAGCCACAGATATGATCAAGGTTTTAAATTCAAAGAGCAAAGAGGAATTAGAAGAAATAAACATCTCTGACAGAACAACTACCATCTTAGAGATCAAAAAGGTATTATAGAAAAGGAATTTGATCAATCAATTAGAAACTAAGTGTCAAACCCTGGATATTTTTGTCAAGATATTTCATTCAAAATTTAATGTTTTAAATCAGAAAGGATTTCCAGGATTAGTAGGTTTGAATGACAAGTTGATTATATTAGATGATTATTGCAAGGAGTTATATGTTATTGTAGTGGATAGAGCCAAATTTGTAGGAGTTAAAGGACAGATAACAAGGAGGGATTTTCTAGAAGCCTTGGAATATGATTTAACCATCTTACATGAAATCAAGCACTTGTTTCTCACCAAGCCTAATTTCAAAAGATATACAGAGGTGGATGAAACATTTAGGAAGATGGTAAATGTAGAAATCCCAAGTGAACAAATATGGGATCAATTTTGTGAAACAATTGATTAATTTCTCATTTTGACAACAGAACAACTCATAAGTGTTTTTAGAACATCTCATTAGTGTTTTCTATCTAGATCATCAACATATTCCCAAAGGATAGAGACACCTCTTTAGTAGTTTTTTCGGTTCCTATTATATTGTTCTATTTTTGTAATTTTGTACTATTTTGGTATTCTATTCCAAAAATATTGTAGATATTTTGTAAAATTTTGTATAAATAAATCCTCCTTTGACTTATTATGGGTTGAACCCTTGAACAACTTATCAAGTAGAATTGTACTAAGCTAGAGCAGTTTTGAAATAATAAAATATTTTGCAATTGCCTCATATGGTCTATCTCTAAGTGAGTTGTATTTCATCTTGTCTATTCATTATGTTTTCTTCATATAAATTAAGTATTTTGTAGTTATCCGATTTAAAATTTAATTGAATTTCAGTTTCATGTTGAATCCTCTGTGAAGTTGTAATTTAAATAAGAGAATAATTTACAGAACTATTTGTTATTGTAAATTCCTCTTTGAATATAAATTACACTAGATCTCTATAATAGTTTGATTATATTTTGTTGATTAAGAAATCACTGTTCTCTTAATTTCTTCTTATAAATGGTTAAATACTCAGTTTGAATATTAAATCAATTATAGCTCTCCATACTCTACTTCTCCATCCCATTAAAATCAAACTAACCATATGCAATTGAAGAACACCCTTTTATTTTATTTAAGAATCTATCTAAGTTTAAAGCACCTGTTTATAAAATAGTTCACTGGTCATCCAATCATTTAAAACAACAAAACATTATAGATGCTTTGGCATAACTAATTGACCTTAGGTTATCTCAAAGGACAACATCATATTGGCATCATTGTCGGGGAGTGAAGGATTGAAAGCTAGATTTTCCTTGGGGCAACGATTTTCCCTTTCCTTTAAGGTGAATAAAGGATAATGATATAGGTCAAAATCTTTCATCTGGCGATTCCACTAGTCGAAGCTGGCTCCTTTTAAGCATACTAGATCACATTCTAATTCTGAGATTGTTACTCTACCAGATCCAAAAATACTTATTAGGGGAGCCTCTTCAAGGAGAAGACATATAACCTCTTCTTCTTCTTCAGCTTTACACCCTGAAGACATATCATCTGTAGATCCTTTTTCATTTGTTCCATCCAATCCTGATTGGACTGAACTACCTCCTAGGGTTTCTGAACTTCATTCTAGAGGAGTCGATCTTCCATCAACCTTTTTAATACAATCACTTTATTCTTATCAAGTGCCATCCATTCCTATAAAATCACCTTCATATGAGGAATAATTAGGTTTAAATTTACCTGAATTCCATCCTACAGACTTCATTTATCCAACTCCTTATTTTATTCCATCAACTTCTACTAATCTTGAAGAGACATTATTTGTTTATTCAAACCCTTTGTTTGATAATAAGGAAGACTTTCCATTAGGAGTTCAGATGTTGGTTATTAAAACCCCTTTGAAATCTTCAAGGGGGTCTCCTCCCTCTTTCTCTCCTCCACATACTAATACCCCTACAACTTCATCTTCATCATCTTCCTCTTCCTCATCATCATCCACTTAGTCACCCCAGACTCCTCTTGCTATCATGGCTTTCAAACCCATTGTACAAGCAAGGTATGTTGCTCTAGTCCTCCCACAAAACTTGGAAAATTTCCCTGATGGATATCTAAAGCATTTACCAAGATTTAATGGAGAAACTAGTCCTTCAGCAAAAGATCATGTATCAGCTTTCCTGATTTTGCTGACAATATAAAAATAGAACAAGAAAATGTTTATATGAGATTATTTGTGCAATCCTTAGAAGGAAAAGTTAGAATCTGGTTTAGGCAACTTAGGCCTAATTCTATGAAAACATGGAATGAACTCATAACTATCTTTAAAAATCAATGTGGGGTAAAGAAGGATCATGTCTACTTTCTCATTGAATTTGAAGAATTGAAGAGAAACCCTGGTGAACCAGTTGCTGAATTCATCAAAAGATTTAAAAAACTCTATCATAAAATTCTTGATGATTGTAAACCACTAGTAGCAGCTACAAAAGTCAGACTTTCCAAGGCATTTGAATATGAATTTGCAGTCATGCTAAGAGAAATGGTATCTAATACATTAGAAGACATGCAAACAAATGCTATAGAGGTAGAAGCTAATAGGTCTTCTTCTGGAAAACTTAAAGCTAAAGTAGAGAAAGAAGAAAGAAAGTTAAAAGCTAGAATTGATGTTTCATCTTCTTCCAAATCTAAACTTGAAGATAAAAAAATTGATGAAATTACTTCTTTACTTAAAAACCTTTCTAATAGGATTTCTAAAATTGATTCACAACCTAGAACTACTCAACAAACTACTGTCATACCTCAAGCTCAAACTCAGTTCCGAAGAACTCCTCAAATGCAGATTTTTCAGAGACCAGGCTTTGATCAAAACATTTAACCACACTTGTTGATTGATGATCATCAACCACAAGATACAAGCCCTTTAATCGCTGAAGATATCAATAATATTAATTCTTCAATAGTACAAATGGAAATAGTTCCTTCATCTCCCCCTTAGTCTTTTGAACAAGAACAAGGAGATGCCCAACTTTCAAAATACCAAGCATTCTCTAAATTTATGATTGCAGAATTGAATAAGAGGTATGATCTTAGACCTAGATCAGGCCCAGGTAGAACTTTAAAATCTACCAATATAATTGAACCTGCAATAAAATCTATTCAAACAAAAACTCCAAGACCTCAAACTACAGAGTCATCCACTGAAACCTTTTCATCTAACAAGACCATTTTGACAACTTTCAATACTGAAAAGGAATTAGAAAGGGTCAAGATTCCTATCCCTTTAGCTGAACCTTCCAAAAACCCTAGTTACAAAAATCAAGTGTCTAAATGGATATAATCCTCTAGTGTAGATGCTGAGGGAGATGTTATTAGTTTGCAAGATGAAAAACCCTCAATAGTGTTTGGCCCTAGTTTTGATATGATTGATGAGATTGTTCCACCATTTTATGTAACTTTAAAGGTTCATGACTTTCTTTTGTATAACTGCATGCTGAACTTTGGAGCTTCTCATAACCTTATGCCAAAGGTAATTATGGACCAGCTTTAGTTACAAGTTACTCATTATTATCATGGTCGTTACACCTTTGATTCAAAGAAAGTACCATGCCTAGGATTGATTAAAGGCCTAGTTGTGACCTTAGACCAAATACTTGTCAAGAGTATAGTTTTAGACATAGTTGTCACTGATATTCCTACCAAGTTTGGCATGATCCTATCTAGATCATGATGTGCTAAAGTTGGAGGACCACTTCAAATGGACATGTCTTTTGCTACTATTCCAGTCTATGGAGGTGAACATTTAAGGTTATATAGGGAAGTCAGGTTCCTTCATACTATTTGTATGTATGATCAAGCAAAAAATCACCCTATCTATGCAATAGATCATGATTTTGGTTGCTTTCAGTTATCTTCACATAATTCATCAAAAATCAACTTGCCATTGAAGATATAGTTTCCAAACCTAAAATTGTAAAATCAGATATCTGGCAACTTTATTTTGATGGCTCTTTCTCAAAGGAAGGAGCAAGAGAAGGAATTGTTTTAATTTCACCAAATAAAGAAAACATAACTCAGTCATGTAAACTTGAATTTGAGGTCACCAATAATGTGGCTGAGTATGAGGATTTTCTTCTTGGTCTTGAGCTAGCTAAGAGTCTAAAGGTTCAAAACTTGAGTGTCTTTTCTGATTCTGAGCTAATAGTGAAGCAGGTTAGAAATTTGTGTCAAACAAAACACCCAAGACTTAGGTCCTATAGAAATGAAGCTTGGGATACAATTGAAAATTTCTTCCAAGGATTTAACATAACTACTATTCCCAGAGATGAAAATATGCATGCTGACTCACTAGCTGTCTCAGCAAGCTCTTTCAAAATCCCTGAGCCAGTATTGTTAGAATACCAGATTCAAGTCAAGTATAGACCATCAATTCCTGATAACCTTAAACACTGGTAGATTTTTGAGGATGATGAAAAATTAAAATATTTCCTTCAAGTCATTGATGAATTTTCAAATATGCAAATTGAAGAAGATCAAAAAGATGTTCAAGAATCAAATTACCAAAGCCTAGAAACTTCATTCATTCCTAAAATTCTTGATCATGATATCAACCAATTACCTAATAAATTTATTCCTAAAGGATTAGTTCCACTGGGAAAACTATTTGATAATAATGATGTTTCTAAAAATCCCTTGTTTAACTCACCTGAAGAAGAAATTGAAGAATGCAATATTGGGACTTTAAACGATGTGAGAAATGTTAGATTTTCATCAACCTTACCTTTGGATGTAAAAATCAAATACTTGAATCTTCTTAAAAATTACAAAGATTTTTTTGCCTGGTCTTATAATGAGTTAAAAAATTATGATAGATATTTGATTGAGCATAGGATTCCTTTGAAACCAGAAGCAAGACCCTTTCAACAAAAACTAAGAAGAATCAATCCCATACTACTTCCAACTATTGAGAAGGAGCTTAAAAAGTTGTTTGATGCTCCTATCATAATACCTTTAAGGTATTCTCACTGGGTAGCCAACCTAGTTCCTATTAGAAAGAAAAATGGTGAGATTAGGCTATGTGTAGACTTCCAAAATGTAAAAAAAATAATCTTTAAAGGATAACTATCCATTGCCCAAAATGGATCATCTACTTCAGAAAGTTTCAGGTGCAAATAGGATTTCTATGCTAGATGGATTTTTTGGTTACAACCAGATCATGGTAAGTCAAGCTGACCAAGACAAAACTGCTTTCACCACTCCTTGGGGTACATTCATGTATGCTAGAATGTCATTTGGGTTGACCAATGCTGGAGCCACTTTCTAGAGAGCCATGGATCTAGCATTTGTAGGTAAAACATCTGAATTTACTGTCATTTATTTAGATGATTTAACTATTTTCTCTGATTTTGATGAAAATCATTTAAAACACTTGATGAAGGTTTTTGACAGGTGTAGGAAATTTGGCATATCCATCAAATTAAAGAAATCTTTATTTGCTATAAAGGAAGGGAATTTACTAGGGAATATAATTTCCAAGGAGGGAGTTATAATTGAGCTAAAGAGAGTTTCAGCTATTTAGACCCTATCTCTACCAAGGAATAAGAAAGAGATACAATCCTTCCTTGGGAAGATAAATTTCCTCAAAAGGTTCATCCCTAATTATGCAGAGATAGTTAAGGATATAGTTGATACTCTAAAGAAAAATAATGAAGTGAAATGGATAGTTTCTGCTAGATATGCCTTTGATCATATCAAAAAGGCTATATCTGAGGCCCCTACATTAGCTAGTCTTGATTATTCTTCACCTTTTAGCATATTTTATTTTGCATCCAAGACAACCTTAGCTGTTGTACTTTTACAGAAGAACACAAATGATGATGATCAACCTATAGCCTTCTTTTCCAAAGTCATGAGGGATGCTGAACTTAGGTATGATATTATTGAAAAACAAGCTTATGCCTTAATCCAAGCCCTCAAAGCCTTTAGAACCTATGTCTTACATTCACACATTTCAGGTTATGTCCCTAATCGTGTTGTTAAAATTGTGTTGACCTAGCCTGATACTAATGGAAGAAGAGGGATATTGATTGCTAAAATCCTTGAATTTGACCTTGAAATTAAGACCACAAAGCTAGTAAAGGGCCAAGGCCTGGCCAAATTGTTAGTTGAATCCAATTGCAAAGTATTGGGGATAAATGTGGTTTATGAAATCTCATATGGGGAGAATCCACAAGAACCTTCCTCAATTTCATCTGGGGAGAATCCAAAAGATCCTCCTCCTCTTATAGAAGGGGAGAACCCAAAAGAACCTCTTTCTTCAGATCAAGCCATTCTTGTTCACATAGACCAGAAATATCTACTCTCTGATTGGTACTTTGATATTGTGTAGTTTCTTAGGGATTTTCAATGTCCAACTGAACTTGACTTGAAGCAATGCAAAGCCCTAAAGCTTAAAGCAATAAAATATTGCATTATCAATGCTAATCTATACTGGAAAGACCCTATTAATATCCTTCTTCTTTGTTTAACTGAAAATGAAACAGAGGGAATTATAGATCAGTTCCATGTAGGGTTTTGTGGTGGACACTATGCCTGGAGAGCAACAACCTACAAAATTTTAAAAGCAAGTTTCTACTGGCCCACACTTTTTAAAGAAGTTGGAGCAAGAGTAAGAAGTTGCATACCATGCCAATTATTTGCAGGGAAACATAAATTATCAGCACTTCCTTTGGTTCCAGTATTGGTTCATGCTCCTTTTCTACAATGGGGGTTGGACTTTATAGGGGAAATTCATCCACAATCAAGTAATCAACACAGATGGATTTTAACTACTACAGACTATTTTACCAAGTGGGTAGAGGCCATACTTGTTGAAAATGCAACTAATATTGTTGTGATTAAATTCCTTGAAGAAAATATTTTATCAAGATTTGGACATCATCAACAGATTGTTACAGATAATTTTGCAACTTTTAGTAGTGTTAAAATGATTGAGTTCTATCAAAAGTATTCAATCCTATTACACCATTCTACACCATACTATCCATAGGGTAATGGGCTAGTAGAACCTTCCAATAAGAGCTGAGTTAGGGTCATTAAGAAGACTCCTGAAGACCATAAAAAGAGTTGGGAAAACTACCTAATCCATGCAATTTGGGAAAACAAAGTTTCTCCTAAGAGGTCAACAGGCAAGTCTCCTTTCCAATTAGTTTATGGTAAGGAAGTAGTTTTTCCCACTCATTTAGCTTTACCTGTTATGAGATTCCTTTAGGAATCCTATGAAGAAAAAGGTGATTTCTCAAGAAGGATTAATCAAATCATTGAGTTGAATGAAGATAGGGATGAAATTTTGTACAAGCTAAGGAAATACCAAAATAACATGAAGGAAATGTTTGATAGAAAGGCTAGAGAAAGGAATTTCAAGAAAGGTGACCTAGTGCTTAGATGGGATACAAGGAGAGAAGATAAAGGCAAGCATGAAAAATTTGAAAACCTTTGGTTTGGTCCATTTAGCATTGCAAAATTCAAAGGGAACAATACATTCATCCTACAAAATTTGGAAGGAGAGTATTCCTCATTGCCAGTCAATGGGACATACTTGAAACATTACATTCAGTATTAAATTTTCATCCATTCATTCATCATATTTAAAGATCCAGAGAGTTCATTTTATTTCAAAAAATTTGCGAGTGAGTATCTGTTTCAGCAAAGACTCCATAGCCCGAGGAGAAGGCACTTGGACCTGCTTGTTTTCTGCATCCCACAGGGGGGAGTAGTCCCCAATTAGAGCCGATGTTGTAACATAATTTGGTTTTGATAAGTTAGTAGATTAGTGAAAAATCATTTTAAGATGTTAAATTAGGATATGGGTGCAAAAGAAGGAAAAAATTAAATTGTTAGGACAATTTAATATTTTATAGGCATCCATATCAATAAAATGATAAGAGTTAGTCGCCCTAAATAAAGAAGGCAAAAGAAAAATAAAATGTTAGGGAAGAAAAAAGAAAAAAAAGGCTTAATTTTCATACAAAAATAAATGCAAAGGCTGATAGTGTAAATGGGGCACATCGGAAAAATGTTAAATTTTGTTAATATATGTTATGAAACCAGCTCACAAAAAGATAGAAAAGATAGATGAACACCTTAGAAATAAACCTCTTCGAGGGGGCAACCTCCTTTACATTACACAAATGAACAATTCTTGGATGATTCAAACGAAAAGACCTCCTTTCTATATATAGGAGTCTAAGGGGTCACAATATAACCAAGCCGACCTAACAATAATAATATAAAGGCACAAAAATAACAATAGAGGGATTCTATGGGGCACAGTAATAACAATATGGGGACAATAGGGACCTAACATGCCCCTCTCCTTCAAAAAAGTGTTGTCCTCAACGCTTGAGTAGTTCTGGATGCTTCTGTATAAAATTCTCATCCTCCCATGTGAAATCTTCAGCGCATAAGTTCTTCCACTTGATGAGATACTCTGAAATGGATTGATTTCGTAGTTGTCGAGTTCTTGTTTCTATGACTGCTTCCGGTTCCAATATATTTTTTCCTTCCTCGTCAAGTTCTGGAAATATTGTTTCAACTGGGAGCTTGTCACCTATAACCTTCTTTAAACATGAAACATGGAAAACTAGGTGCACTCGAGAAGCTGCAGGAAGCTCCAATTTGTATGCCATAGTACCAATCTTTTGCAACACCTTGAATGGACCATAATACTTTGGTGACAATTTGCTATCCTTCTTAGCTTGCTTGAGGGACATTTGTTTATATGGTTGTAGCCGTAGGAATACCCAATCACCTACATCAAAACTTCTTTCACTACGATGTTGATCTGCCTGTTGTTTCATTCTATTCTGTGCCAACACAAGGTTATCCTTTAAGAGTTGGAGAACTTGTTGTTGATGCTCAATGTGATGTTCCACTGCTTGAACCTTAGAATTTTCTCTTAAATATGATGTGATGGATGGTGGCTGATATCCATAAAGTGCCATAAATGGGGTCATTTTTGTTGCAGTATGGAAGGAAGTGTTATACCACCATTCAGCCAGAGGCAACCATTTGACCCATTGTGTCTGTTTATCGGATACAAAGCAATGAAGATATCCTTCCAAACATTTGTTTACTATCTTTGTTTGCCCGTCAGATTGAGGATGATAAAATGAGCTATGAGCTAACTGAGTACCAAGACAAGAAAATAATCTGTCCAAAATTTTCCTGTAAAAATGGGATCTTTGCCACTTACAATAATATTTGGGTTTCCATGTAGCTTTTGAATTGTTTCCATAAATGCCGTAGAAACTGTACTGGATTTAAATGGATGTGATAATGCACAAAAGTGTGCATACATGGTAAGTCTTTCAACTATCACCATGATGACATTCTTTCCCTCAGACTTGGGTAAACTTGTGATAAAATCCATTGAAACCTCCTCCCAACGTTGGCTTGGAATGGATAAAGGTTGTAATAGACCTGGTGCCTTAATTGTTTCAGCTTTATTTTGTTGGCATACCAAACATTCCGCCACAAGCTTTTGAATATCTGATTTAATGCCATCCCAAAAAAATTCCTCTTAACCCTGTGCTAAGTTTTTAAAAATCCCGAGTGCCCTCCTAAGGGAGAAGCGTGCAATTCCAGAAGAATATTTTGTTTGAGTTGGGAATTCTTACAGAGGTATAAGTGATCTTTGTACCATAAAGGATCATTTTTCTAGCTAAATGTATCAGATGTACTGGAATCTTGTTGTAACTTTCAAATAAGTTCCCACACTTATTCGTCATTCTTCCATTCCTCCCTTGCTTTGTTTATCCAATCTGGTTGGATAATAGAAATGGTGCACAACAATGCTTCCACATCCTCATCCTTTCTTGAGAGTGCATCTGCCACAACATTTTGCTTCTCTTTTTTGTATATGATTTCAAAATCATAACCCAACATCTTTGTGACCCATTTTTGTTGTTCTTCAGAGGATAATCTTTGTTCTAAAAAGTATTTAAGTTTATCATGATCCGTTTTTACCTTGAAGTGTCTTCCCATTAGGTAGGGTCGCCATTTCTTAAGTGCATGTATTATTGCCAACATTTCCTTCTCATAATTAGCTTTGTGTAAATACTTTCCCTTGATTGGACGACTTTCAAAAGCAATGGGTCTTTTATCTTGCATTAAAGCAGCACCAATTCCATTTCCGGAAGCATCACATTCCACAATAAAGGTTCTTATGAAGTCTAGTGTAGCTAAGACCAGTGCTTGGCACATTGCCTCTTTAAGATCCTTGAAGGCCTTTATTGCTTCTGGAGTCCATGAAAATGCATCTTTCTTCAACAATGTTGTTAGAGGTGTTGCTATTCTCCCATAATTCTTAACAAACTTATGATAATACCCTCTCAACCCAAGAAATCCTTGCAAATTCTTTATGGATGTGGGGATTTCCCATTCCTTAATGGCTTTAATTTTGCTAGGGTCTACCTTAACTCTTTCATGAGATACAATATGACCCAGATATTCCACCTCTTGTACTCCAAAGAAACATTTGGATCTTTTTGCATATAATTGTTTCTCCTCCAATAATTGTAGCACCCTGTCAACGTGTTCAACATGATCCTTCCAAGACTTGTTGTAGATTAGTATATCATCAAAAAATACTAACACAAATTTTCTATGGAAGGGTTTGAAAATGGAATTCATCAAACCTTGAAATGTAGAAGGTGCATTGGTAGGACCAAAAGGCATGACAAAAAACTCATAGTGACCCTCATGAGTTCTAAATGTTGTTTTCAGAATGTCTCGAGTCTTCATTCTGATTTGATGATATCCTGAACGAAGATCTAAGTTGGTGAAGTAAATTGATCCATGCAATTCATCCAATAATTAATCAATGAGAGGAATGGGAAACTTATCTTTAATAGTGAGCTTGTTGAGCTCCCTATAATCCAGACACATGTGCCATGATCCATCCTTATTGTGCACCAATACTACTGGAGCAGAGAAAGAACTTTGGCTAGGTTGAATTATACCAGCCTCAAGTATTTCTGCAACCATACGTTCAATTTCACTCTTTTGGGCATAGGGATATCTATACAGCTTGATGTTTGGAGGAACACTTCCTGGAATCAAATGAATAGCATGATCATGATCACGAATAGGTGGGAGACCTTTGGGAGTCTCAAATACCTTGGAATGATTGTCCAAGACTTTTTGGAGATCTGGAGCAAGAGATGATTTCGATGTGGAAACATCTAGCGAACATAATTGTGCAATTACACCTCATTGTTCCTTTTTTAGAAGCTTTGTCATACCGTTAGAGCTTATTATATTTGTCAGTTTCCTTGCAATACCCATTAATTCAACTTCCTTTCCTTCTGCATAAAATTTCATGAAAAGTTCTTGAAAGTTAAAAGCTATTGTACCCAAGGATTGTAGCCATTGGACTCCTAGTACAACATCAGTACCTCCCATTGGAATGGAAAGCATTGGGCTTTTCAATACATATTCTCCCATGGATAACTTGATATTATGGCACTTTCCAGAGAAATTTATCATTCCTCCATTTGCAACAATCACTTGACACTCTGGTGCTGGATATACGAAGCAATTCAATTCTTTTGCTATCTTACAATGAATAAAATTGTGGGTACTTCCTGAATCAATCAACATTATTACCTTTTTCTTCTTGATTTGTCCTTCTATCTTGATGGTTTGAGGAGTGGTAATTCCAGCCAATGCATTGCAAGATATAGTCGGATTCAATTCTTCTTTATCTAGGCTTTGTTCCTAGAGTATATCCTCTTCTTTTGACCTTTCTTGCTCCTTTTCTTCTTCCTCTTCACAATCTATGTAGAATAATTTCTTCTCAACACACTTATGATCTTTAGTGTATTTGCTGTCACAACTGTAACAAAGCCCTTTTTCTCTTTTTTCTTCCAATTTTTGTGGTGTCAACCTTATAGGTTGTGGAAGGATAGGGGCAACAACGCTTCCATATTTATAGTTGTGAGTGTTATGCTTCCTGGTTGCCATAATTTTTCTTTCCATTTTTCTTCCTAACCTGAATGCCTTCTTTAATGAATCAGGTTCCCAAAGGCGAACATCATGTTGGATATTATCCTTTAAAGTCCCTGTGAACACATCAATCCTATGCTCCTATGGAATATTTTTTACCCTTATGTTCAATTTTTGGTACTCCTTAATGTGCTCCATTATTGAACCCTTTTGTTTGAGACTTATCAATTGGCTAAAAAAAGTGTTTTTTTTTGTATCATCATAATGTGCTGTCAATTCTTCCGTAAAAATTGCCCAAGTGATAATTTGTTTACGAGAGCAAAGCCATTGATACCATACAAACTGATTTGGTTCCAAATATAAAGTTTCAATATGTACCTTTTGTGTGTTTTGCACATTATTGAGATCAAAAAATTGTTCCATCTATAATATCCATGTTGCGGGATCCTTGCCATCAAACTTCCTCATATCGATTTTTGGATTATGGTGGGTCTTCAATCCAACCTTAGATTCTATGGAATCATGATTAACATTTCTTTTGTTCTCATCATGAGTTTCCTTTACTACCTTTTCACCATCAGTGACCATTTATTGTAGCAACTTATTCATATTTATCTTCAATTCTTCCATCTTCTCATCCATGCCATCCATTTTAGCGTCCATGCCATTCATCTTAGCTTCCATGCCATCCATCTTAGCTTCTATGTATTTATTTAAACAATCCATCTTAGCTTCTACACCTTTGTTTAAACCATCCATCTTAGCTTCTACATCTTTCTTTAAACCATCCATCTTAGATTCTGTTACTTTTTGTGCAAGTGACACTTGTTGCACTTGGTCTCGTAATTTTGATATATCATGTTGCATTTCTTCCTCTTCTTCATGAGTCATGCTAGAGCTTTGAGGTTGCTTACTAGGGTTTTTCATCTTCTTTCCTCAGGGCATCAATTGTCAATAATAATGCTTTACTATGCCCTTTGAATTCTTTCAAACTAATTTTTCAAACCAAGCTTATGCAAAAATTTTAAAAAAACTACACACCTTTTTTCACTTTGTAGGAGCTTGATATTGAATATGATGTATCTCTGTAATTTAGATCATCCATTTATGAAATTGTGACCTGTAGTAGCCCTCTAAATCATCCTTCCAATGCCACTAGTCTGATCCAAATTGGATTCTCCAAGGAAGAGTTATGCACAATCTCCCAAGATGACCTGATTATAGACCTTTCCAGAAGAGCGAACTTGTATGAAGTACCACGTGTCACTGTTTTGACCTTTAGCTCTGAAAAATATATACCCAAAACTACAGTCCATCCTATTTCTGCACCTTCTTACAAAATTTCAATTCGATGCTCAGAGCGAAAGTTATGATGATTTCCCCAGGTCACTTGTTTGGAATGTAATTCAGGAGTCTGCAAAAATACCAACTTCCTTAGATCATATCTCCCCAAATATAGTGCGAAAAGCTCTAAAATTTGGATCCGAGGTTCAGTGCCATTTCATCTCAAATGGGTTTTTTTTTTCCCTTCTGAAACGTCGCAGAAAAAAGGTTATAGTGAAAATGCCACGATGACCTATTTGGAGCAGCGAAACCCTAGAATCCAAAGCTCTGATACCAAATGTTATGAAACCAGTTCACAAAAAGATAGAAAAGATAGATGAATGCCTTAGAAATAAAGCCTCTTCTAGGGGCATCCTCCTTTACATTACACAAATGAACAATTCTTGGATGATTGAAATGACAAAACCTCCTTTCTATATATAGGAGTCTAAGGGGTCACAATATAACCAAGCCTAACTAACAATAATAATATAAAGGCACAAAAATAACAATAGAGGGATTCTATGGGGCACAGTAATAACAATATGGGGACAATAGGCACACAACAATATTAATAAGGGATATAACTACAATATTAATGGGGGCATCACTAGTATTACAGGGACCTAACAATATATGATTAATTCCTTAATCGGGATTAATTATTTAATTATAAACTTTGTCATTTCAATTATATTATAAAGAATAAGCTTGATTTAACCCAAATCAATAAATGACAAAAAGGTCTTGTCGTCTTTCGTAAAAAGAACACATGATTTGACGGTTGATCTACTCCCTGCCTAGATTAATGGTAGGGAGAGATTTCGCACCCCCATCCACCGTTTCTCATTAATGCGACAGGGGAGGCCCGGAAGGTGGTTTCCATGGCAGACACCCCAACCTTATGTGTCGCCACCACATCACTTCGCCCCCCACCTTCCCCCACAAACAACTCGCTACCCCCCTCGCAAACCACTTGTGCTTTCCCTTCGCCAATGACTCTTTCACTCCCCCAAAGCTGTTATCCCTCCCCTAATCCCAAGCTGACAGCTCACATACCTGTTGCCTATTCCTCCCATCCATTACCTCCTTACACGCTTATTTCCCCATTTGCCATGCCCATTATATCCATCCATTGCAGTCTCGCTCCTATGCATTTAAATATGCTACAATTATCAATAAAACCGTTACCCCTGGATTCCCTCATACTTTTGGATTCCCTTGCTTGGCTCATTATCTGTGGAAGCTGAAATGGGTGGAGGTAGGACCTTTGGAATACCTGGTTCAACTAGAAAATATAGTTTTTTCTCACGAGCAACATTCTCAAGAATTGGAATTTGGCTCAGGGGTGACAACTGCAAGAGATACCTAACTACAGTTCATCTCCAGTTGGGTGGAAAATCTGAGTCTCCATCTCATTTTCCAAATCCTTCATTAGAGATAAGTATTTCCTCATACATGTGTGGCAATAAACATTTCTCATTGAATGTATTAGCATGGTTTCATCATATGGATAGTTTCCAGGTTGTAGATATGACTGTAAAGAATTTTATGTCGAGATACAAGGTTATTAACATGTCCTAAAGCTACAGAGAATAACATCCTGCATGGTTGATTGAACATAGCTGATATCTGCACTAAAATTCAAGGTTGGGTTTTCAAATAAATTTACTTGAATAGGAAAACATCGTTTTAGGAATAATAGGGTATTAATACTCTCATTTCTTGCAATTGAAGGAGTTTCTAACATGTCCTTGGATATTGTGATGTTTGTTGTCATTTAAGTGCACAATATAGTGATGATATAGGCTCTCACATGATGCCATGAACGAGAGGCACACTCCTTCCCATTAATATAATAGTACCTTCATAACCCTCCACACATGTGCCTATAAAGTTGATATAAGCTTTTACCAATCACAAGGATTGTATTTTATATATGTACCCATCATGGTCGTGTTTGTTTCTAATGAAAATAGTTCTTGAAGTGTTGATCTCTAGCTGAATGGTATATGAATGATCACTTAAATGACATATGTGAGAGATTATAAAATCCTGAAATTGTATCCTTCACATATGCATAAATGTCTATGTAAATTACATGTTGTATCAACGAAGTTGTAGGGGAAATGATTGTAAGGCATGGATGTTAGGAAACCATGAATAATATTAATAGAATAGTCCATATGTCACATGGTTACTCCAAGTCCCATCATTGGTTGACTTCAATCGAGATGTTTAATCATATTATTGTAGGAACATGTATATATGGCTACTCTGCCAAAGACTCTCGAGCACCTAAGGATGTAAGGCCACATTACCAATATAATGTAAAATTGGTGCAATCAACCCTATGTGGAACTCTTAGGATTAGTTCCCACTTTCCTATGGTTATTTCCAAAAGATACCATGTTAATTTGTTAGGTTGCATGCTAAATAATTATGGTTCTCTTTATGGGCTCGCATGTAGTTATAACAATGAATATGAGTAAGAAATGGTTGTGGAATCCTTCTTCAGATAATACTTTGTTGAGAGTATATATATATATATATATATATATATATATATATATATATATGAGCGCCTACATGCGTTAACAAGTAGTGTCAACCGTGTAAATGTACATTGTTGGCATTTTAGTCTTCATGATCCCAGTCCATCAACCTTTATCAACTGCATCAGATCAAGCAAAGCATCACAAAGCCATAATCAACATACTAGATCTCACACCTCATTAGATATTCAATCCTTGCACACTTTCCCTTTGGCCTAACGATCTTCTTCTCCTTATATAGGTTTAGGCCTCTCCCAATACCATGGTCCAAAACCACGTAGGATCAATACCTTGGACCCAATACCTGGGGTTAATACCTCGGATCAAATACCATGGAAAAAATACCAAAATACCATGGACCAAAACATAGTTTTCCAACATGTACACGCATGTCCTTCTATGAAACTGCGTGTGTACGTATACGCGCCTTTTGTTCTGCTAACCCACGTGTATACACACTTTCATCAAGGTTAACCTGCGTATACCTCTCTCTGATCATTAATTCTTTACTCTTGACCTGTTGCACTATGATTTGTCATCTGAGTGAGTTGCCATCAAGGACAACACCTGTATCATACCTCTGAGTGAGTTGCCATCAAGGACAACACCTGTATCATAATGCCAACAATCTCCCCCTTTGGACTTGATGGCAAAAACCACACCAAGTCACTCTCCCCCTTTGAAATCAAGGGCAAAGGGCGGACCAAGATATTCTCTTCCTTGATATACATTCTATTGTCCATACTCCCCCTGAGTACTTGCTGAAATCTCTAATTGAGCTCCCCCTTTATACATGCCAAGATGTACCAATCCGTCCATGCTCCCCCTGAGCACATGCAAGGTCTTTACAAATTACATACAACAAAGACCAGAAATCTAATCAAGACCATGATAGTCATCAACAAGTATCATACACCATGTATGATTTGCACCATAAGCATTTGTCATTAGCATCCAGACCTGTAACCTGCAATACCATTCTTTTGACCAACCAACAATAAGTAGCAAGATGTATCATAAGCATCATCACCAAAGAATTCTAATCAAACTCCAAACAATGCACTATTTGAAGTATATGTTCCCCCTGAACCTGTGCCATGCCATCATCAAACAGTGACTGAACCATATCAGACTTCTGTACTACTGCTTTTCTTCAAAACATCATATACGTGACTGCACTGCGTCTAACTCGCATATATACTCGACCTATCTTCATGAAACCTACGTATGAGATTTAGAACACCGATGTTCCACACTTTTAGCTTCCTCTGAGTCTGTCATGTACTCTGCTATGCCACATCTTTCTGGATGTACTTCCTTTTTCTTCCATATCTTCAACTGTGATGATGTTTTCTCCTTTTGGTATGGTGTCCAAAATCTTCTCCTGCATTCCTTTGCTATGTGTCCAAGCTTATTACATGCATAACATCTTATATGTTTCATATTCCTCCTATAATAGTCAATGGCTTTGTGACCAAACATATTGCTAGCAAAACAATATCCCTTAAAGTACCTGGAACGTGATGATCTTTCTGTGTGATGGTCTTGAACCATTCTACTTCTGCATCTGGCTGCAACATGTCCAAGATTATGACATACATAAAATTCAACATTATTCATCGAAGGAAATAATTGTCTATCACTTCCACAATTAGGAGCAAAAGATTTTCTTTGAGGAATTTCTTTCCTTGGATGTTGATGGGGTTGTCCTCTCATCTCCTTGTTGAGAATTTCAGATTTCTCATTAGAGTTCCTTTCCTCACTTTGTGAGCTAGATTCACCTTCAACAGATTCATGAAAACCAAGACCAGTTTTGATAGCAGGAGACCTTTGACTATTAAGAATATCATCTAAAATATTAGTACTGTCTTGAAATTGTAATAGTTTACCCTTTTCTTCTAATTTACCTTTCAAGATATTTACCTCAACCTAATGTTGTTCTTCCTTTTCCAGAGACTCGGCATGTGCTCAGGGGAAGTGACTTGGTGTGGTTTTTTCCATCAAGTCCAAAGGGGGAGATTGTTGGCATTATGATACAGGTGTTGTCCTTGATGGCAACTCACTCAGATGACAGATCATAGTGCAGCAGGTCAAGAGGAAAGAATTAATGATTAGAGAGAGGTATACGCAGGTTAACCTTGATGAAAGTGCGTATACATGTTGTTTAGTAGAACAAAAGGTGCGTATATGTACACAAGTAGTTTCACAGAAGGAAAGGCGCGTACATGTTGGAAAACTAAGTTTTGGTCCATGGTATTTTGGTATTTGGTCCGAGGTATTGACCCTAGGTATTGGGTCCAAGGTATCGATCCTACGTGGTTTTGGACCATGGTATTGAGAGAGGCCTAATCCTATATAAGGAGAAGAAGATCATTAGGCCAAAGGGCAAGTGTGCAAGGATTGAATATCTGATGAGGTGTGAGATCTAGTATGCTGATTATGGGTTTGTGATGCTTTGCTTGATCTGAATCAAGGATGCACCTATGCAGTTGATGATGGATGATGGATCGAGATCTTAAGGCTTGGAATGTTTTATCATTATATGGTTTGATCATGGATAGACTAGATCTAAATTATTGACGCATGTTTATTCTATAAATGTTATGTTCTGGGTATAATTGGTGTCTGGGATAGCTGCAAAGTTATAAGTTAGAATTTGTAGATCCATACGCGGGTTAGCTTTGGTAAAAGTGCGTATACACGCAGGTTGGGTTCATCAGGGTAGTGTATATAGTATGAAGTATGATATTTTGAAGTTTCAGTTGGATCTAGTTGTTATTGCAGAGTTCTGTTGTTTGTTCTGTGTTCTGGTGACTGTGTTGTTGACAGGGTTTCAGTGTTTTAGTATTGGGTGATTCAGAGATTGATGATGCAAGTGTTTTGCAGTGGTGATTGATTTTGTGCTTCATTGTTGTTGATTGGTCCACTATGAAAATTGGATGAAACGTGACCTTCAGATTATGGTGTTGTGCTTCAGGAGTATCCAATATGAAAATTTATGAAACGTGGTCTCTGGAGGTAGAGAGAAGATTGTAGCCTTTTGTAGGTCGGCACCTATGTACTGGTAAACATATCGGCCAGTACAAAAGCCAGGGGATTGGAGCTCCCTTCTAGTAGCAACTCGAAAACGAGTGAAGGTTGGAGCCTTCAGTAGGCCGGCACCTACGTACTAGTAAACAGATCGGCTAGTACAAGAGCTAAGGGGGTTGTAGCTCCCTTCCAGGAGAAACTGGAGAACGAGAGAAGGTTGTAGCCTTCTGCAGGTAGAAGCCTGCATACTGGTATAAGATTGCACTAGTACATAAATATTGTAAAAATAAGTTTCTTATTAAAAGAAGATAGAGACAAATTGCAGCAGGTGTTTTTCACCCACATTGGGTTTCCACCTTATATCATGGTGTTCATGTGTGCTTCTTATGTGTGATGATCTGTTCTGTTTTACTACACCTCTTTACTGTTCATATGGTTAATAATGTTCTGATGCACTCATTGAAGATCAACTAACTGAATCATAAGTTTACTGGATATACTTTAGTTTCATTAATCACAGTTGCGTATACACGCTGGTATCCTTAATTGAAGTAGCGTATATGAATCTGATAATGGAAATGAAAAGATTATTGATTTGATAATACTGATTCCCCCCCCCCCCCCCCCCCCCCCCTCTCAGTATTATTTCCAACAATTGGTATCAGAGCTAGGTTCTTTGGTAGAAGCTTGATCGCTTGAAGGAGATTCATAGAACAATGGGAAAGAAAGCACATCAAAAGAAGAAGACAACCCAAAGGAACAATGACAACCTGCCTTTGAATGGAAGCAAGTATTTAGATTTTGAATCACCTTAGATTGAAGATGAACAAGCAAATGAAGCATCAGATAAAATCGTAGATCAACAAGATCTACTTAGCAAAAGGGAGAGTTCCCTCAAAGAAGAAATTATCAGCTTAAAAGCTTAGTTGGAATGTGCCTTCAGAGTTCGTCAAATGTTGTAGGAGTTGAATGAAGAACAAGAAAAAAATATTCTCAAACTAAGGCAACAAGTGGAAGAAGGAAGAAAGTATGAAGAAATTTTGAAGAAGCAATGTCTGGAAAAGGAAGAACAACATCAAGTTGAGGTAAATATCTTGAAAGGTAAATTAGAAGAAAAGCGTAAACTGTTACGATTTCAAGACAATACTAAGATTTTGGATGATATTATTAATAGTCAAAGGTCTCCTGCTATCAAAACTGATCTTGGTTTTCATGAATCTGTTGAAGGTGAATCTAGCTCACAAAGTGAGGAAAGGAACTCTAATGAGAAATCTGAAATGCTCAACAAGGAGATGAGAGGACAACCCCATCAACAGCCAAGGAAAGAAATTCCTCAAAGAAATTCTTTTGCTCCTGACTGTGGAAGTGATAGATGATTATTTCCTCCGATGAATAATGTTGAATGTTATGTATGTCATAATCTTGGACATGTTTCAACTAGATGCAGAAGTAGAATGGTTCAAGACCATCACACAGAAAGATCATCACGTTCCAGGTACTTTAAGGGATATTGTTTTGCTTGCAATATGTTTGGTCACAAAGCCATTGACTGCTATAGGAGGAATATGAAACATATAAGATGTTATGCATGTAATAAGCTTGGAGACATAGTAAAGGAATGCAGGAGAAGATTTGGGACACCATACCAAAAGGAGAAAACATCATCACAGTTGAAGATATGGAAGAAAAAGGAAGTACAGCTAGAAAGATGTGGCATAGCAGAGTACATGACAGACTCAGAGGAAGCTGAAAGTGTGGAACATCAGTGTTCTAAATCTCATACATAGGTTTCATGAAGACAAGTCACGTATATACGCGAGTTAGACGCAGTGCAGTTGCATATTTGATGTTCTGAAGAAAAGCAGTAGTACATAAGTCTGATATTGTTCAGTCACTATTTGATGATGGCATGACACAGGTTCAGGGGGAGCATATACTTCAAATAATGCATTGTTGGGATTTTGATTAGAAGTATTTGGTGATGATGCTTATGATACATCTTGCTACTTATTGTTGGTTGGTCAAAAGAATGGTATTGCAGGTTACATGTCTGGATGTTGATGACAGATGCTTATGGTGTAGATCATACATGGTGTATGATAATTGTTGATGACTATCATGGTCTTGATTAGATTTCTGGTCTTTGTTGTATATAATTTGTAAAGACCTTGCATGTGCTCATGGGGAGCATGGACGGATTGGTACATCTTGGCATGTACAAAGGAGGAGATCAATAAAAGATTTCAGCAGGTACTCAGGGGGAGTATGGACAACAGAATGTATATCAAGGAAGGGAATATCTTGGTCTGCCCTTTGCCATTGATGTCAAAGGGGGAGAGTGACTTGGTGTGGTTGTTGCCATCAAGTCCAAAGGGGGAGATTGTTTGCATTATGATACAAGTGTTGTCCTTGATTACAACTTGCTCAGAGGTATGATACAGGTGTTGTCCTTGATGGCAACTCACTTAGATGACAGATCATAGTGTAACAGGTCAAGAGCAGAGAATTAATGATCAGAGAGAGGTATATGCAAGTTAACCTTGATGAAAGTGCGTATACATTTGGGTTAGTAGAAAAAAAGCCGCGTATACGTACACATGCAGTTTCACAAAAGGAAAGGTGCGTACATGTTGGAAAACTAAGTTTTGGTCCGTGGTATTTGGTCCAAGGTATTGACCCCAGGTATTGGGTCCAAGGTATTGATCCTATGTGGTTTTGGACCATGCTATTGAGAGAGGCCTAAACCTATACAAGGAGAAGAAGATCATTAGGCCAAAGGACAAGTGTGCAAGGATTGAATATATGATGAGGTGTGAGATCTAGTATGTTGATTATGGGTTTGTGATGCTTTGTTTGATCTGAAACAAGGATGCACCTATGCGGTTGACGATGGATGATGGATCGAGATCTTAAGGCTTGGAATGTTTTATCATTATATGGTTTGATCATGAATATACTAGATCTGAATTATTGACGCATGTTTATTCTGTAAATGTTATGTTCTCGGTATAATTGATGTCTGGGATAGCTGCAAAGTTATAAGTTAGAATTTGCAGATCTATACGCGGGTTAGCTTTGGTAAAAGCACGTATACACACAGGTTGGGTTCATCAGGGTAGCGTATACAATATGAAGTATGATATTTTGAAGTTGTAGTTGGATCTGGTTGTTATTGCAGAGTTCTGTTGTCTGTTCTATGTTTTGGTGACTGTGTTGTTGATAGGGTTTCAGTATTGGGTGATTCAGAGATCGATGATGTAGGTGTTTTGCAGTGGTGATTGATTTTGTGCTTCAATGTTGTTGATGGGTCTAGTATGAAAATTGGATGAAACGTGGCCTTTAGATTATGGTGTTGTGCTTCAGGAGTATCCAGTATGAAAATTTATGAAACGTGGTCCATGGAGGAAGAGAGAAGATCGTAGCCTTTTGTAGGATGGTGCCTACGTACTGGTAAACATATCGGCCAATACAAAAGCCATTATTGAGAGAGGCCTAAACCTATATAAGGAGAAGAAGATCATTAGGCCAAAGGGCAAGTGTGCAAGGATTGAATATCTGATGAGGTGTGAGATCTAGTATGCTGATTATGGGTTTGTGATGCTTTGCTTGATCTGAATCAAGGATGCACCTATGGGGTTGATGATGGATTATGGATCGGGATCTTAAGGCTTAGAATGTTTTACCATTATATGGTTTGATCATGGATATACTAGATCTAAATTATTGACGCATGTTTATTCTATGAATGTTATGTTCTGGGCATAATTGTTGTCTGTGATAGCTGCAAAGTTATAAGTTAGAATTTGCAGATCCAGACGCGGGTTAGCTTTGGTAAAAGCGCGTATACATGTAGGTTGGGTTCATCAGGGTAGTGTATATAGTATGAAGTATGATATTTTGAGGTTGTAGTTGAATCTGGTTGTTATTGCAGAGTTATGTTGTTTGTTCTATGTTCTGGTGACTGTGTTGTTGACAGGGTTTCAGTGTTTCAGTATTGGGTGATTCAGAGATCGATGATGCAGGTGTTTTGCAATGGTGATTGATTTTGTGCTTCATTGTTGTTAATGGGTCCAGTATGAAAATTGGATGAAACTTGACCTTCAGATTATGGTGTTGTGATTCAGGAGTATCCAATATGAAAATTTATGAAACGTGGTCTCTGGAGGTAGAGAGAAGATTGTAGCCTTTTGTAGTTCAGCGCCTACGTACTGGTAAACATATCGGCCAGTATAAAATCTAGGGGGTTGGAGCTCCCTTCCAGTAGCAACTAGAAAATGAGTGAAGGTTGGAGCCTTCAGTAGGTCGGCACCTACGTACTAGTAAACAGATCGGCTAGTACAAGAGCTAAGGGGGTTGTAGCTCCCTTCCAGGAGAAACTGGAGAATGAGAGAAGGTTGTAGCCGTCTGCAGGTAGAAGCCTGCATACTGGTATAAGATTTCACTAGTACATAAATATTGTAAAAATAAGTTTCTTATTAAAAGAAGATAGAGACGAATTGCAGCAGGTGGTTTTCACCCACATTGGGTTTCCACCTTATATCATGGTGTTCATGTGTGCTTCTTATGTGTGATGATCTATTCTATTTTACTACACCTCTTTACTGTTCATATGGTTAATAATGTTCTGATGCACTCATTGAAGATCAACTAACTGAATCATAAGTTTACTAGATATACATTAGTTTCATTAATCACAGTTGCGTATACACGCTGGTATCCTTAATTGAAGTAGCGTATATGAATCTGATAATGGAAATGAAAAGATTATTGATTTGATAATACTGATTCACCCCTCCCCCCCCCTCTCAGTATTATTTCCAACAATTGGTATCAGAGCTAGGTTCTTTGGTAGAAGCTTGATCGCTTGAAGGAGATTCATAGAACAATGGGAAAGAAAGCGCGTCAAAAGAAAAAGACAACTCAAAGGAACAATGACAGCCTACCTTTGAATGGAAGCAAGTATTTAGATTCTGAATCACCTCAGATTGAAGATGAACAAGCAAATGAAGCATCAGATAAAATCATAGATGAACAAGATCTACTTAGCAAAAGGGAGAGTGCCCTCGAAGAAGAAATTATCAGCTTAAAAGCTCAGCTGGAATGTTCCTTCAGAGTTCGTCAAATGTTGTAGGAGTTGAATGAAGAACAAGAAAAAAAGATTCTCAAACTAAGGCAACAAGTGGAAGAAGGAAGAAAGTATGAAGAAATTTTGAAGAAGCAATGTCTGGAAAAGGAAGAACAACATCAAGTTGAGGTAAATATCTTGAAAGGTAAATTAGAAGAAAAGGGTAAACTGTTACGATTTCAAGACAATACTAAGATTTTGGATGATATTCTTAATAGTCAAAGGTCTCCTGCTATTAGAAATGGTCTTGGTTTTCATGAATCTGTTGAAGGTGAATCTAGCTCACAAAATGAGGAAAGGAACTCTAATGAGAAATCTGAAATGCTCAACAAGGAGATGAGAGGACAACCCCATCAACAGCCAAGGAAAGAAATTCCTCAAAGAAAATCTTTTGCTCCTAACTGTGGAAGTGATAGATGATTATTTCCTCCGATGAATAATGTTGAATGTTATGTATGTCATAATCTTGGACATGTTGCAGCCAGATGCAGAAGTAGAATGGTTCAAGACCATCGCATAGAAAGATCATCACGTTCCAGTACTTTAAGGGATATTGTTTTTCTTGCAATATGTTTGGTCACAAAGCCATTGACTGCTATAGGAGGAATATGAAACATATAAAATGTTATGCATGTAATAAGCTTGGAGACATAGCAAAGGAATGCAGGAGAATTTTTTGGACACCATACCAAAAGGAGAAAACATCATCACAGTTGAAGATATGGAAGAAAAAGGAAGTACAACTAGAAAGATGTGGCATAGCAGAGTACATGACAGACTCAGAGGAAGCTAAAAGTGTGGAACATCAGTGTTCTAAATCTCATATGCGGGTTTCATGAAGACAAGTCACGTATATATGTGAGTTAGATGCAGTACAGTTGCGTATATGATGTTCTGAAGAAAAGCAGTAGTACATAAGTCTGATATGGTTCAATCACTATTTGATGATGGCATGACACAGGTTCAGGGGGAGCATATACTTCAAATAATGCATTGTTGGGATTTTGATTAGAAGTCTTTGGTGATGATGCTTATGATACACCTTGCTACTTATTGTTGGTTGGTCAAAAGAATGGTATTGCAGGTTACAGGTCTGGATGCTGATGACAGATGCTTATGTAGATCATACATGGTGTATGATAGTTGTTGATGACTATCATGGTCTTGATTAGATTTTTGGTCTTTGTTGTGTATAATTTTTAAAGACCTTGCATGTGCTCATGGGGAGCATGGACGGATTGGTACATCTTGGCATGTACAAAGGAGGAGATCAATCAAAGATTTCAACAGGTACTCAGGGGGAGTATGGACAACAGAATGTATATCAAGGAAGAGAATATATTGGTCCGCCCTTTGCCCTTGATGTCAAAGGGGGAGAGTGACTTGGTGTGGTTGTTGCCATCAAGTCCAAAGGGGTAGATTGTTTGCATTATGGTACAGGTGTTGTCCTTGATTACAACTCACTCAGAGGTATGATACAGGTGTTGTCCTTGATGGAAACTCACTCAGATGATAGATCATAGTGCAACAGGTCAAGAGCAAATAATTAATGATCAGAGAGAGGTATATGTAAGTTAACCTTGATGAAAGTGCATATACATGTGGGTTAGTAGAACAAAAGGCGCGTATACATACACATGCAGTTTCACAAAAGGAAAGGTGCATACATGTTGGAAAACTAAGTTTTGGTATGTGGTATTTGGTCCATGGTATTTAGTCCAAGGTATTGATCCCAGGTATTGGGTCCAAGGTATTGATGCTACGTGGTTTTGGACCATGCTATTGAGAGAGGCCTAAACCTATATAAGGAGAAGAAGATCATTAGGCCGAAGGGCAAGTGTGCAAGGATTGAATATATGATGAGGTGTGAGATCTAGTATGCTGATTATGGGTTTGTGATGCTTTGTTTGATCTGAAACAAGGATGCACCTATGCGGTTGACGATGGATGATGGATTGAGATCTTAAGGCTTGGAATGTTTTATCAGTATATGGTTTGATCATGGATAGACTAGATCTGAATTATTGACGCATGTTTATTCTGTAAATGTTATGTTTAGGGTATAATTGATGTCTGGGATAGCTGCAAAGTTATAAGTTAGAATTTACAGATCTATACGCGAGTTAGCTTTGGTAAAAGCATGTATACATGCAGGTTGGGTTCATCATGGTAGTGCATGCAGTATGAAGTATGATATTTTGAAGTTGTAGTTGGATCTGGTTGTTATTGCAGATTTCTGTTGTCTGTTATGTGTTCTGGTGACTGTGTTGTTGACAGGGTTTCAGTGTTTCAGTATTGGGTGATTCAGAGATTGATGATGTAGGTGCTTTGAAGTGGTGATTGATTTTGTGCTTCAATGTTGTTGATGGGTCTAGTATGAAAATTGGATGAAACGTGGCCTTTAGATTATGGTGTTGTGCTTCAGGAGTATCCAGTATGAAAATTTATGAAACGTGGTCCATGGAGGAAGAGAGAAGATCGTAGCCTTTCGTAGGCCGGTGCCTACGTACTGGTAAACATATCAGCCAATACAAAAGCCAGGGGGTTGGAGCTCCCTTCCAGTAGCATCTGGAAAACGAGTGAAGGTTGGAGCCTTCAGTAGGTCGGCGCCTATGTACTAGTAAACAGATCGTCTAGTATAAGAGCTAAGGGGGTTGTAGCTCCTTTCCAGGAGACACTGGAAAATGAGAGAAGGTTGTAGCCTTCTGCAGGTAGAAGCCTGCATACTAGTATAAGACTGCACCAGTACATAAATATTGTAGAAAGAAGTTTCTTATTAAAAGATGATAGAGACGAATTGCAGCAGGTGGTTTTCACCCACATTGGGTTTCCACCTTATATCGTGGTGTTCATGTGTGCTTCTTATGTGTGATGATCTGTTCTGTTTTACTGCACCTGTTTACTATTCATATGGCTAATAATGTTCTGATGCACTCATTGAAGATCAACTAACTGAATCATAAGTTTACTAGATATACGCTAGTTGCATTAATCACAATTGCGTATACACGCTGGTATCCTTAACTGAAGTAGCGTATATGAATCTGATAATGGAAATGAAAAGATTATTGATTTTCTAATACTGATTCACCTCCCCCCTCTTAGTATTATTTTCAACATAAATTTGATTATATTCCATGTTGGAGTATCACATAATCAAATTAGTTAAATCCAATAAGGATTTCATTGTGCACATAGTTTTGTTAGAGTTTGGATACACTCCTACACAAGATTGCACACAGGTAAATTAGATGCATGCAATAAAATGGGAAGGAATAGAATACATTCAAATGAATGTTGTATTTGTTGCAAAATAGTAAATTTGAACTTCATGAGTCATGAGATTAAATTCATGCAAAACATCCCTAAGCCAATAACTAAAAGGATCATCTAGAGAGAATTCTTTGTGACTAGTCACAATCTAGTTGCACATAAACATGTTTCTTAGGTCTTATCAACAATATAACTTTGAAACTTAAAAGAAAATTCCAAAAACTTATTCTATATAATTGAGCGATTGTCTCTTTGTTATTTCCCATTCGTACTTCTCATATTTTGATGTGAAATAGTCACTACATATCATTCAACACACAACTCTGAGACTATGCTTCCACATCCTAATATCAAATCACTTCCACTCAACTGTGTTGTTGTTCACAATAGTGTCTTCCACTTCCACTGATGATTGTGGTGATATTTCTAGAAAATCCCTTTAGTGAAACATAAGTTTTTGGCTTGACTAACTTTACCAGAAGATGAAGGGATTGTACCTCCAAAGCCTTCATCTTAACCTTAGAATAGATTAGCCAATGAATTACCAATTCATTAGAATCCACTCTTTCATGTAAATGCAAAGAGTACCATGTTTGTTCATGAAAATACATAAAAATTTATGGTTCCCCTCTTGAGTTTGGTCTCCTCTTGACCTTCACTTGTGTGACTTTCCAGCGATATTTCAATATTCTTTGTAAAGACTCTATTTTTCCACTGAAATTTGGCATCCCTTAAAGGTTAGGCAAGAAAGTGGGTTGGAATTGTTACCTAGCTATGAGACTTGAAAATATCATAATAATATGAAACATAATTAGATGTTAGTAGAATAGTATTTTAAAATTGATATTTACATATTAATACTACTATGTTGTTAAAAAAAATAGACTTCATTAATAATGTGGAAAAGTTTAATAACATCTTTGCCAATGAAAAACTGTTGAAATAATTATTTAGTCTCATATTCTACTTCATTTTTTCTAATCCTTCTAGTGACAAGGAACCTTCTATAAAGAAAATTTCCCTGCATGACATATCATGCTTGTAATATAATCATAAATTAGAAGATTGATTGGCTTTACTTAAGTTTGATGATGGGTAGTTCCAATTAAGGAAAATGTTTAGTTGGGTTTCATTGTTTATCCTACTTAGATAGGATTGACTTTTGATAATAGTGTTTTGTTCACTAGTATGAACATGCTTAGTGGAGAAGGACTGGTGTCATTCTTGTGAATTTGAGTTGTAACTCTTTGTAAATATATAATTATTAAATTGTAATTTTCACTTCATTGATCTCATTGTGATGCTATTTGGATTTCTATGCAGGTTTCTTGCATTTTTCTTTCTACAGAAAGTAAAAAGGAATATTTACCCTTTTCCATATCATGGGGATACTTGCAAGCCATAAGAAATGCATATCTCTAAGCTTGAGCATAATTTAGGGTATAAGTGAAGGAAGAAGATACATAGAAAACAAGCTTCCAGACTTTACTATGGTTGTATGGATACTCGTAATGGCATTTGAGCTCGCTAATGCACCAATAACATTCCATAGATTGATGAATGATGTATCAAGATATTATCTGGCTTATTTTGTCATTGTGTATTGTGATATCATCTCCTCTATATCAAAATATGAACATAACACTTATAGAATCTCAAAGTCGTATTATGAAAATATGTAAGGCAGAAGAAACCTTTGATGAATTTCAAGAAGAGTTTATTTTCCATGGACTTCGTAACTTGCCTCGACTATATGGTAGGTGTAGATGGATTGTATATCAACCTAGAGATGATACAGGTCATAAATTGAGTGGTCAATGCCAACCTATCTCAATGACAAATTTGAAGTCTACCTCACATTACTTTGACATCTCATTGTGTTTCAATTCCTTAACCAAGGAAAATGCAGACAATAAATGGGAAGATGAACAACAATATTTTGATGAAGCCATGACACAAATCTATAATGAACCTTTGGTGATAATGTTAGAGAAATTTCCATTACAAGTGGAGCTTGATATTGATATGTAGCAAGGGAGGCATTCTTAGTGGTGCAAGAAACACTTAAAAGGTACAAGAAGCACTCGAATAATATTCTTTGAAGTGATGATCAAGTATCCAACCATAAGGAGTGGATACAATGTAGTGGCACTATGTCTTAGTTGAGGAGGTGTATTATAGAGATTATTTAAACAACAATACTAAGTACATAGACTCAAGTACCACCACACGAGATGGTACCCCCCTTGATCTAACTATGATGGAACCTCACTCAAGGTCATAGGGTTGGATTTACCTAGGAATGAGTGGAATTATGCCAACGAATATTCCCTATGGTAATATTCCACATGGCACCACGTGGGTGCCACGAGGCATGATTATGAAAACCTACAAAATGAATATGGAAACCCTAGGAAAACATAAATTTTGACCCCAAAATGTGAATAGAGAAGATACATTTTTTTAGACCCCATTCTCATAATCACACACTAGTAGTTGAGTCAACCTAGTATCCAGCTCCTTAGGCTTAATTGGTAATGGGGTATGTTACATATATGATTGTTCAAGAAGATCTGTTTACACCTTAGAAATTGAAATGGATCCTTGGCTATGTAGAAAATCTAGTATCTCGAAGAGGGTTTTCTCCTCTACTTCCATTTCATCCAAATCTTCTATGATTACCTAAAAAACTTGTCTCCATTGCGATTTATTCCAACATTGTCTCTACATCATGTATTTCAATCTCCATATCCATTGTGCCTTGCATTGTCTTATATGGGTTTTTCCTTTTCCTTGTAGAAGTGTGTTGTATGGGCTTGGGTTGTGGTCCTAAGGATTCCTCGGTGTGACTTTTGATCCTGTTGTAGTGGATTTTTCTCTGCTACGGCTTCAAATTTGTTTTTGGACAGAAGGGGCTCCTTGGAGTTAGGGTTTTGGGGCCTAGAGTTCCTCCTCATTCTAGCCAATTGTTGAAACCTTTCTGATTAGTTCTTATGATTATCTCCTTCAACATGGGGGGATCGGTGAGGGGTAAATCCATATAGTGGTAGCCATGTTCATGGCAGCTTCTACAACAAAAAGGGATATGGTTATAATCAATTGGTTGGATGATATCCTAATGATTGGGGAAGATAAGTATGGATTATGATAGTCACTCTAAGACATTCATGTACACACATATCCTAGAATATGCAATGCACCTCTTTGATTTGGTTATTTCTGACACTTTTACATAGTTTCCAATGATATTGCCAATTCCCACTATTTCCCATATAGGAGCAACCAAAATTATTTTTTTTTTTCTGGGATGAAATGAGGCATCCAAAACAAGATGAAGAGAATGGCATTGTTAAGAAAATAAGGGCCATTCATAACAACCTTTGAACAATCCTCTAAATTGATGAATATCATCATAAGAAAACCTTTGGCTCCAATCTACAAATCAACATTCACTTTTGGCTTCCATTTAGCCTTGATCCATGAGGCCAGATCTTGATTTGGTGGCTAACCTCCAATAAATTTGAAGATTAATGTGTGGCCTTGAATGGATTTTATGTGCTCCAGGATTTTATCTTACTTGACCTTATATATGTTGTTTTGAAGGACATTTGGAACACAACAGATTGATATATTGTTTTTCCATGTAGTGCCCAAGATTGGGGCATATTTTTGACCTCCTTGTGATGAATTTCAGTGGGGGGATTGATGAGGTGCTGCCTCCACCACATTCTTCCTAGAATTAGCATCTCATGATACTACACTCTGGTAGGAGGGGACACACCCCCTCCCCTAGATGAGGAGGCCATAGGTTGATCAGAATCATGTTAAAAATGAAGTCCTAGCAAAATATTAGAGTGAGGTGTGGAAAATTTGCAAAGGTTTTAGGGTTTTTGTTATCACCAAAAAATGATCACCTAGCCATTTCTAACTAGGTGGATCGAAATACACCTTGCAGGATTTATTTTACCATAGTAAAATCACTTTCACCATGGGAAATAATTTAGCAAACCATTTTTATTAAATTATTTCTCGTTAAAATAAAATAAAAAACTCATGGGAATAATTGAATAAATCATTATTTATAATTTTCTCTAGGAATAATTATTAAATAATTGTTTGATAATTATTCCTTGTCACATTTGACTAAATTACCTAGGAATAATTAAATAAATCATTATTTATTTATTATTCTTTAATTCTATTATTGGAATAATTGTTAAATCATTGTTTAATAATTATTTCAATTTCACGCCATTCTTAATCCTCGCAAAATAATTAATAAATCATTTTATTTGTTAATTATTTCTAGATAAAGATATTTGACCATTTTGAATATCTTTTCCCTCCAAAAAATATAATAAATTATTCCTAATGGTTAGATCTTGATTTCCTCAATATTATTTTATTATTTTCCATTATCAAGATCAACCCAATACTTTGTTATAAATAGGAGGTTTTTCCATTCATTCTTCACCATGATCATTATCATTTTCACCATTATTGTCTCTTTTCACTTGAGCTCCCATTTGAGTTCTACACATTGTTTTGGGCTTTTCACACATTGAGAGAGATAATCGATTACTGAAGCATCAAGGACATAAAATGACCCATCACATGGAGGGGATTTGCAGACCCTTTTGTGGATCTGCTTCACCAAGTGTTATCAATAAAGATTTATTATTCATTTTAAAATATATTTTCATTTGGGTTATTACATTGGATATATATTGTTGCTTACGCTTTAGATATATAAGAATAAAACTAGAAAAATCTACATTATAATTAAGATGTTCTTCATCAGAATACTGAAAATCTTCCCCTTCACTATCCAAATTCTCCTTAACAAGTTGCATTTCCCCTTGGTGACATGTTCCTTCCGTAGGACCAACTGACTCCTCAAGGGTTGTGATAACCAAATCTTCCACCAAAGAAACAAATGCACCATTGAGAGTTGTTTATTTCTTTACAGACTTATGGGGTAGAATAGAAGCAACATGGAGTAAACCAAGAGCTCTCACAAACTGAATAGTAATCAGTAAGATGGTCTAGATTTGATCCTAAGTAGCCTCAAATTCTTGTCCCATACTAGGATGATAAGTTTCCTCTCTCTCAGGAGTATGAGTTGGAGTGGAAAATGGGGACATTACTACCTTGCGCGGAAGTATGTTTGTTAGGATGTGGTGATTTATTAGCTAATGAAACTTCCCTCCTTCTAGTGCCAAAATGTTGACGGTGTTGGATCCCATCAACATGCAAGGGGGTCTCCCTGATGAAAAGTCCCAATTAGACTTCACACCATTGTGAATAGGATCCCTTCCAAAATTATGGCCCGGTTGCCATGATTCTTAAAAATTTTCCTTAGCTACGATGGTTAGCACAAATGATTAATATGCATGTCTTTTGAATGAACAAGTGAGTATGCCTTGTGGAATGTTTAGTTGTAGAATATATCAAGGTTCTTTCACTGAAGGGAAAATAAAAGTGTGCCTTCAAGAGAAGAGTAACAGTACTAATATAGTAAATACACACAAGCACATATATATGAAAGAATCGTTGATCAACTAGCGAAATAGTTCACAAAGAAGAAATGATCATTAAAACAAGTACAACACACCTTCAACAAGATACACACCAAAGCCACTGAAATAGTTCAATTTATTTAGTGCATATGAAAACAACATATATCACAAACATTCAAAGAATATTCTTATAACATTTACGACACACAAATGAAAGTGTGATCGCTTAATGAGCTTCAAGTATTAAGCAAATGTTCCAAGATACATTGGTACAATGAACACCACTATCTCCAATAGTGGAGTGTAAGAGCTATCACTTTCTCCTTCAAAGAACTATCTTCATCTCTAATACCTAGTGGGATGAGCCAATGGGAAAAATCCTTTTCTTGAGCTATGAGGGTGTATATACAACAAATGGGGTGACTTTTCACCTCCCTTGTGACTCCTGGACTTTCCTCATGACTCTTTAACTTCTCCATGACCTTTCAGATTCTATGGGTGACTCTTAGACTTTCAATTTACATTAAATTTCTCATATTATTGAAAACTACATAATTACATCCACAAATGATGTGGCACATGAGGACTCATTTGACACCTTGAATTGACATCTTGACAAGACATGAATTGATACTGATGACATGGACTTAATGACGATGTGGAAATGTCAAGCCATTCTTCATGCTGTTATCCTTTTGTCTTCTTGAGAGATGGTTCATGCCCTTTATCTTCCTCTTTCATAAGTCTTGAAGATAGTTCCCCTTCATCTTCTTGTTCAAGAGTCAACTTTATCTTTCAGCTTCATAGGTGTCGTCTAGCATGGTCTCCTTCTTCTTCTGCTCCATCATCATCCTGTCATGACAAGATATAATACCTACAATTGAAAACCACTCATGAGAATATGACAACGTTGTTATAGGCCCAAATTCCTTCTAATATTTTTCTACCAACTGTGCTTTCAAGTCTATTTCCATGGCCCTTCTGTTTTATTAAAGAAATCGCTGCAAAATATGTCGATTTTGGCCTTAAGCCCTTGTTATTGGTGCTCTAATATTTTATCTTACATGACCTCGTATCTCGGGTTTTGAAGGAATTTTTGAACAGAGTGGCTTGATATATTGTTTTTCCATACAACGCATAAGATTCAATCATATTTTCGACCTCCTTGTGATGAATTTGCTAGTGGGGGGATTGATGAGGTGTTTTTTTTGCCACCTTCTTCCTAGACTTAGCATCTTTGAAGACTACATTGTTGTAGGAGGGGGCCGCATCCCCTCCCCCAGATGAGGAGGCCATAGGTTTACCAGAATCAAGCTAAAAATGAAGTCCTCACAAAATATTAGAGTTGGGTATGGAAAATCTGCAAAGGTTTTAGGGTTGTAACACATGTAAACCCTAAACCTAGATGATTAACATTACAGAGCATGATTTTGTGGCATTTCCAGCATATTAGTCCTAACTCTTATGAGTTGATTTTATTAATTAATTAAACCCCCTTATTTTATTTGTATATATAACATTAATTATAGCATTCTACCTAATAACAATTGTAATATTTATATAACATCATTTAATACATTTCATACAACATTAATTATGAGAACTATTAAAATAAAATAATAATGAAAATAATATATTAGATAACTTAATTATAACATTTTACGTAACAATAAATGCAAGGCAGAGAAAAATCCAAGACATAAGTGACCACTTATGTTCCTGGGCCAATCCTCCTAAAGAAAAGAGCGCATTAGGTTAAGCGTTGAGCTCAAGATGACTTTTGGTGCAACTAGGACCAAAATTTTGTAAATTAGGAGTGACTGAAGCACCCATTTGAGGAGAACTAATACTTATAGATAATGTAAGGCTCTGAATGTCCAATTGTTTGTTTTGGAGGAAATTATATCCAAAATATCTCTCCCTTGAATAATTTTCAAGGAATTTTCTTTTAGGGTGACTTTGACATGCCAGATGGGTTTGAATGCTATGATGGGTGTTGAAGAAGAAGACTTGGGACTTGTTGGGCTTTATTTTAGTACCAAAGGCTAGCATAATGTCATTCAAAATGTTCTTGAAGGCCAAGGCTTCTTGAATGAAGGGCTTGCCTATGAACATAGTGTCATTCACAAAGTGTTGGTGAGTTATTAGTGCAAACTAGTTGTTGAGACAAATGTCACATAGGACACTGTCAAGCATAGAAGATCTCAAAAAACACTTGAGGCCTTTACCAAAAAGGGAAAAACAAAAATGGGAGAGTGAGTCTTCTTGGCGGATACCTCGAGAGGCACTAAAGGTGGAGGAGGATCCATTGATAAGGATAGAGAAGAAAGGGAAGGAAAATAAGGAAGCCACCCATTTAGCCCAATCATCAAAGAAACCAAAGGCTTTCAAAATTAAAAGAAGATAAGCCCATCTCAATTTGTCAAATGCTTTTGAGAAATCCAATTTGATTACCATACCTCATTTTATGAATTGTTTTATAGTGTGTATAATCTCATGGGCTACTATGATCCCATCTAGGATTTTAGAACCCTCAACATATCCCAACTACTCCTTGGAGGTGAGCAGAGGCAACAAGGGTTCGAGTTTATGGAGAATGATCTTCGAAATGAATTTTTACACCATGTTGAAAAGAATGATAGGTCTTAAGCTACTTAGGTCCATTACTCATGCTGATTTAGGAGAAAGAGTGAGGAAAGTGGAATTTAGAGTAGGGAGGATATAGCATATTCTTCATGATTCCTCCACTAAATCTAATACCTCCTCGCCCAAGAATTCCCAACTTGCTTGGAAAAAAACTAAGGTGAAGCCATGAGGGTGAGGGACCTTAATTTTTGGGAGGCTCATCAATGCTTCCTTAACCTCCTACAAGGTAATTTCCTTGATCTAAGCCACATTTTGGTCTTTAGTGACCAATATCAGAATGTGGGTGACTATTTTCTCCATGGCTTGTAATTTTTTAGGTTTTATTTTCTTTAAGGAGATTCTTATATAATGAAGTAAGTTCATTTTCAACATCCATGTGATGAGAGAGTCGTTTCCCATACTTACTCGTACGTCAGAAGATATGGTTATGATGCATGTGTTTCAGTGTTGATTTGTGCAAAAGCCAAGTGTTCTTCTCCACACCCCTGAGCCATGAGATCCTAGATTGTTTCCTCCATAAGGTCTCCTCTTGCTTCCATATTTCCCCTATTTTTTTAAGAACCTCCCCCTCCTTCTTTGACAAATCTTCAGATCACCATTCAAGTGTCATTTTTTGTTGGATGCATTCCATTTTAGTTTCCATATTTTATTTTCCTCGAAGATGTTACCAAATTCTTCATGATTCCACTTTTTAATTAAACCTTTTAGAGTTTTTAACTTATGTTGAAAGTTTAACATGGGAGAGAGGCTTCCATTATCCAAGTCCCACCACTACTCCTTGGATTTCACAAGGAAGGATGGATATGTTAACGAAAAAATATCAAATATGAATGGTCAGTTTTTAGCAGCTTCTTTGAGGTCTAATTCTAGCATTATTGGATAGTGGTCTTAGCCTGCACTAGGAAAGATGGAAGCTTCGAAAAAGAGGTATTTTTCCAACAATCATTTTGATAAAATAAATATATCCACTTGACATGTTGTCTCGTGCTTACCTCCTCTGTAGTTGTCCAAGTATAGATTCCATTTATCATTTCTATCTGATTTAATTACATGCCTAATTTCATCTTTGAAGGATTATGCTTCAATGCCTAATCTACGAACTCCCCCCTTTTTTCCTCTAGCCAGGTAATCATATTGAAGTCCCCTCCAACAATGAAGTTCTCATTCAAATGAATTGCCTTGCATAGTGTTATCTCGGTTTTTCTTTTTCTTTATAGAAGTGTCTTGCATGGGCTCGAGTTGTGGTTGCAAGGATTCCTGAGGTGAATTCAAATTTTGGATCTTGGTTATGCCTTGCATAATGTTATCTCGGTTTTTCTTTTTCCTTATAGAAGTGTCTTGCATGGGCTCGAGTTGTGGTTGTAAGGATTCCTGAGGTGAATTCAAATTTTGGATCTTGGTTATGTCTTGCATAATGTTATCTCAATTTTTCTTTTTGTTTATAGAAGTTTCTTGCATGGGATCGATTTGTGGTTGCAAGGATTCCTAAGGTGAATTCAAATTTTGGATCTTGCTATGTGGATCTTGCTCTACTAATTCTTTGTCCGGGTTGAAACCAAGCATCCATAATCATATCAAGAGACTCACATTGTCAAGAAAATAAAGGCCATTCTCAAAGACCCTTGAATGAGCCCTCTAAATTAATGATAATGAGATGAAGAGACTCACATTGTCAAGAAAAAAAGGCCATTCTCAAAGACCCTCGAATGATCCTCTAAATTAATGAAGATCATCATAAGAAAACATTTGGCTCCAATATGAAAATCAACATGCAATTTGGGCTGCCATTCATCCTTGATCCATGCTTTTAGATCTCATTTTGGTGACCAAGCACTAATAAATTTGCAGATTAAAGTGTGTTATTGCATGATTTCTATGTGCTCCAAGATTTTATTTGACTTGACCTCATATCTTCGGTCGGTTTTGAATGACTTTGACTTGACCTCATATGTGGGGTTTCCAATGAATTTAGGAATAGAGCGACTTGTATCTATTGGTATTCCATGCAGCGCCTAGGATTAGGGCATCGTAGAGACCTCCTTGTGATGAATTTCCAGGGAGGATTGATGAGGTGTTGTTGCAGCCACCTTCTTCATAGACTTAGCATCTCCTAAGACCAAGGCTTAGAGAAAGATTAGAGTGAGATGTGGAAAATATGCAAGTTGTAAGGCATGTAAACCCTAAACCTAGCTAGTTAGAGTTCACTAGGATCTCCACCATCTTAGTCTTAACTCTTATTAGTTGATTTGATTAATTAATCAAACCCCCTTCTTTTCTTTGTATATACACCATTAATTATGGCATTGTACCTAATCATAATTATAATATTAATTAATTAAACCCCTTTCTTTTCTTTGTATATACCCCATTAATTATCACATTGTACCTAATCATAATTATAATACTTATATAGCATTATTTTATACAAAGTTGTAACATTTAAATAAATAAAAAGTAAAACCTCGACAAGCTTCTATTTGCAAAACATATAGAATTATCTATATTTCATTCTCCCAAAACCTAAAACCATTTTGTTTAGTTTGTTTTCATTAGCGATTGATAATATATTAGAAAAGAATTTATAAATGTTGAATAGATAGCTCATCGAAGAAAATGAAAATGATATCGTATATATATATATATTGAATATGTAACTCATCCAAAAGATGAGAACTATATACCACACCTATCAATAACTTGTCACTGGATCCTTCCATCACGTAAATCAATAAGGTCAATGATTGTATAACGACTTGACACTCGATTGATAAACCTACTCCCCATGGATAATAACATTTTTTCCTAACTAATAACATTTTTTCGTGACTAAATTGTGAAAATCCTCCCTCCTATTAAAAATGGAATATCTCGCGTTCTGTGTCTATTCAGTGTTTTGGCCACGAATGCAACTACGTGTTATAATATAACTCATGCAACCCTATAAAATAAAAATAGGTTTTATAAATAAAAAAACCAAATTCTATATAAAATAAAATATTTAAGAAAATAAAACCTAATTCTATATAAAATAAAATATTTAAGAAAACAGCAAGCAAACAAGCGGCCTTCAATATCACAGGTTCTATCTCTATTCTATTTAGTGTTTTCGCCACCAGTGCAACTACGTGTTTCACCACTGCTTCTTCATACCATTATTATAAATAAAATAAAACCTAATTCTATATAAAATAAAATAATTAAAAGAACGGGAAGCAAACAGGCGGCCTTCATGGGGGCCAACGTGTGCCAACCAGTGGTATGCCTTTCAGCGCCTTTACAAATTCGGCGATCTTTTGTTGTTGTTGTTATGGTAGGAAATATACTTTATACCCCGGTGTGTTCAGTTGAAAATTTCAGAGAATTGTAAGTTGATTTCTAATTACGGGGCGGGGCAGTCATGGCAGACGCAGAGAGCAGCAGGTGCGAGACGTTATTGGCATTCAAACAGGGTGGCAGCGGTCCAATTTGGGTCGATACACTTTCAAAACTTGTTATATTAATCAATGAATATCTTGCCTCGTATGTGTAATTTTTGTAGCCATACAGAAGTGCCTGGTATGTGTAAGACAGTTGGGTCTAATGACCCTGACCGCTGAAATTCTATTAGAGTAATTTGTATTTTTTCCTGTATGGAGCTATAAGATCAAAGACTTTAAGTCAATAGCATATAGCACTAATTACTGCTTTTTTGAGAATTGTTGAAAGACAAAAAAATATCAAGAAAAGGAAATGCCGGTGTTACAATGAAATCTTACTGCAATAATGCTTCTTGGAGACTTACAAATCATGAGGCCTATCTTGAAGTTAAAAACCTTGAGTGATTATGTGAACATGATTGCATTATAAATAAAGAAATGGATGGTGATTTGTTACCTTCAAAATGAGAGGTTGTTTTGGTACAATTCCTCCATATTTCTTCTTTCTTATTGAGTCACCTCTGTATTATTTCCTTCATACTATTCAAAAGATTGCATTATTCTTTACCACTCATAATTTCCTTCTTGATCCTTGAAACTATTCAAAATATCACATTGTTCGCTCATATGAAAATTATGTAGAAAGAATATGGAGGTTGCAATATTTTTGTTGGAAGTACAATGTTTTTGGACACATTATTTTTTAAAACTGGAAGCAGATTTTTTGAAAGAATGTTCAAATTATCAATTTCAATTTAATATGCTTGTCATTTTAAGAATGTGAAAAATCATTCTAATAAGATTATCATGATTTTTGTTTTAGCTTTAAATTTGCAAATGCAATGCATGCATGAAAATAGTTACATATTATCGTCATACATGGAATTAGATTGAGTCATCCAGGCACTGCAATTCCATTGAAGTTTCTAGCGTGAGGATAGGTAGAGACACGAGAGTAACGAGACTCACAATACTCTGTCAATGTGACTCGACTGGTGTTTATTTGGACATAATAGTAGGTAGTAAGTGGGAAACTAAGGTAAATTTAATTGGGGTGCAAAAAAATTAACTCAAATTATCACTGGGAATAACTTTTTGCTTTAACATTTTTCAATAGCTTCATCAACCTTTTAAGATTTGTATCCTTTGTTGTCCCAATGCTTCGAGGCTTGCAAGGTGTTCAGTAAGCTTAAAGTGACATGCTCGTAAGTAATGCACCTCACATATTTGTATTTTGTCTTCGAACTTAGAATAGTGATTTGAGGGAGAGAAATAAAAGAGTTTATAATTGCATTTTTTAATAAGGAGGACAAGGAAGGTATACATTAGGATTGGCTTTCGATTCAAATATCATTATCCCACCCATCCATCAAGGTACATATATCTACTAATGCCAAGGCACCATTAGCAAGCCTCGAGTGCACCAGACTTGGCCCACAAACACAACTGGAACATATAGTCCAATAGTCAAAACTCTGCCCATCTAGGTAGCGAGGAAGAGATGTAGTAAAAGAGGATCTTATCCACAACAAGAAATGAAAAAATAAATGGGAATTTCTTACTATACTCTCTGGGTGAAAGGTGGACCTTATTCTTACTATACTCTTTGGGGGATAGGTGGACCTTATTCTACTAGAAGAGTAGCTTATGATACAAGTGCTAAAGACACCAAACATCTAAGTTTTCTACCTTTAATTTTCCAAGTTTTCTACCTTTAATTTTCCATGGTCTGCTACAGAAGGAAATATGGAAACTTGTTCTCAAGACCATTGTTTTCTGTCCGATAGGTTTGGAGGGGCGCAACCATGTGTGTGCTTTGTTCAATTTGTATATGTGTTGGCTTTCCTGCACTAGATGGACTCAGCCGTTGGACTTCTCTATTGGACTTCACCAGCGAGTGATTTGATCATAATTTAGAAGTATTGAAAAAAACAGAATATATACTGCTAATATATCTCTACGTACTCCCCATTAAAGTTACCATTTCCTAAATCCTGTAACGTCTCTTTTACACTATGGTGGTCATTATATCTACTGCTTGAACCATAAAGATTTCCAATCGGTGCACTTTCCTATTCCTTATGCTTAGGTTTTTCATGCTTGAAGCCTTTGAATTTGCCTCTTCCTCTACCCTTCACTGCTTTGTGCTACTCACAACCAGCCATCCCTTTCATTGGTAACATAAATTTAGGATTTGGGGACACTAAATTGCCTTTCGTAGAAGTAGGGAATGATCTAGAGGATGTTGTCTACCGTCGCATGGCATTCTGTCCAGTTCTGAGAAAGAAAAAGGCCAAGTGATCCATATATCAGATTAACCATCTTGCAACAAGCATCGGATAAAAAGAGTCTTCAATATATATACACCACCCACCACTCAAACTACTTTTATGGATTGTCATGTCTATTTCTCTTCGATTTGCGAATGAATGAGAGGGAACTTATTCGAAGGAAGAGGTATAATGAATAACATTTTAAAAATAAACATTATTTTGCAATCTAACAATGTTTCTTGATACTTGCCTTTTGTATCCTCAATGAATTGGTGAGATTTATAAAAATTGAGACACAAAATATACCCAAGTTATATAATGTAGGGAGTCAATTCCTTAATAAATCGGTGAGATTTATAAAAATTGTGACACAAAAATATACCCAAGTTATATAATGCATGGAGTCAATTGAACATAATCATTCTGATAGGCCCATGGTTTACTATGCATTTTGGAAATTCAAGAGATGTGTATGAAATTAAGAGATGGGCACTAAATTGGTTGATTTATCATTATATGCAAAACATAAATACACAATCAAGAGCTACAAGTGAAACCCACGTTAAAAAGGTTTTGTAAACATAACTATGCAGTATCACGCTTAAAATCAGGTCCTAGTTTAAATGGATTTGTCAATCTCAAGCCACTATATTTCTACGACCTCAAACTCCATGTTAGACAGGTATTTTTGGATCTGGTGTATTCGAATCAGGGAAAAATACCCAAGTTTACATTAAGATAAATTCATGCAAACATTACTTTTCCATGCCTCAATTGCTTGGGGGCCTTGGTTATGAGATTCATTAAACCAACACGTCCATAAAACTTGGTTAAGAAAATAATGACATTATCTTGTGACTTTGTTGTCCTTATCTAGTGAAGGCAGGGTCGGAGAACACATAATTCACTGCAACCCTTTCTCAAGACTCAACAACCATTGCACCTAATCCTCATTATTATATGAATATATGACAAAAGAAAACAAGCACAGACAACAATACTAGATATATTATACTTCCAAATTTCAATCACTTTCTCATACCATGGAGAAACCATTGACAAATGAAAAGAAATATGAATATTAACTTGCACATATACGAGAAGGCATAACTGAGAGTATGCATATCTCTCAATAAACAAAAAGTCATGCAAGTTTTCTTGCAATATAATATTTAATGCGCTGGGGTTTCAATTTTCAACTACGTGATTGACAGGTTCGTGGGGCCAAGTAACCCTCAATTACCATGACATTGTTCGACCCAAAAAAATACATTCAGATGCATATCGGTGGATGCCACCACCACTTCTCCTGGGGCATGTTCCCATGTTATGGCAAGGAAAACAATTTGATGGTCCCACCTTCATGTCCATTTTGTCGCATTGTTTTTCCACAAGGACGCCACTTCTCCTCGGGCATGTTCCCTTATTATGGCAAGGAAAAAAATTTGATGGTCCCACCTTCATGTCCATTTTGTCGCATTTCTTTTCCACAAGCGTCCTTCCGATTGTTTTGTAACTCTACTACTTCGAATGGTTTATTTATTTGGTGTTTTTTGTTTGATTTACTTTTATGTTATTTTATAATAAATATTATTGTATATTATGAGTGGTTATTTTGTAATTATCAATAATTATTAATGATTAGGTTCATGGTAGTAATTTAACTTTTATTAATACTCTTTTAGTAATGTAAATAGTAATGTAAATGAACTAAAGGTTAAAATTTATTTTGAGAAAACAAGTATGTTGTTTTTTTCCTTTTAATTAAATTGATTGATTAAAAAATGCCATATTAATATGTGCCATATGAATATGAGTTATGGATTTTTGGGCATGTGGTATTAGTAAACCATTGTATTGACACATAGTATTGCAACCTAGTCTATTTACATGTTAAAGTTATCATTTCATATGATACTTATTTGTACAATATTTTTTAATTAATCAATTTAATTAAAAAATTCAAAAGAGCATAGCTATTTTGTAGAATCTCATTTTTTGATTAATGAATATTACTAAGAATATTATGTTAAATCCATACTATCTACCTAGTAATTATTAATGATTAAATTGAAACTTAGGAAGCCACATTTCAAAATAAACATGAGTATAGATAATGTAACCATTTCTATTGAGAAAGATTAATTTTTTATAGAAATAACTTTTTTATTTCAAAATTTAATAGATGTTGATCTTCTTATAGAAATAACTTTTTTATTTCAAAATTTAATAGATATTGGATTTTTTTTCTCATTAGTTTGATTCATGGATTTTTATTTTTATTTTTTTTAATTTAAAATTTAGATAGAATTTGTAAAGAGGGTAAATATAAATTCTAAACTAACTTGAACTTTCCATAAAAATTTCAAAGATGAATTTATTTATATATTTCAAAATATGTTTAAATAAGAAAAAAATGGGTTGAAAGACGCACATTCATAACTCTGCTAAATCGAACTTTTCAGAAAATTTTTAATGATAAATTGATTTATATATTTCAGAATATATTTAAATAGAAATTGCAAAAATGAATTTATTTATATATATTCATCTTTATATATTTCAAAATATGTTTAAATAAGAAAAAAATGGGTTAAAAGACCCACATTCATAACTCTCCTAAATCGAACTTTTCAGAACTTTTTTAATGATAAATTGATTTATATATTTCAGAATATATTTAAATAAGAAAGAAATAGAAATCTCAACTTAAAAATCTAAGGAGAAAAGAAAACTAAAAAATTAAACTAATAGATATTGGATAGAAATCTGAACTTAAAAATTAAACTAATAGATATTGGATTTTTTTTCATTCATGCATTTTTATTTCTATTTTTAGTTTTATTTTTATTTTTTAATTTAAAATTTAAATAGATTTTTTAAAGATGGTAAATGTAAATTCTAAACTAACTTGAACTTTTCAGAAATTTTTCAAAAATAAATTGATTTATATATTTCAAAATATATTTAAATAAGAAAAAACTATTTTGTTTTGAGAGAATTTTCAAAAATAAGTTAAGTTGATTTATATATTTCAAAATATATTTAAATAAGAAAAAAAGTGGTTGAAAAGCTCACATTCATGAAGATCACATAATAAAAAAATTAACTTGTTGCACGTGGTTTTGACAGTCACTTTAAGGAATCAAAATAACAACTTAATGATCTTAAGAAAGCTTTTAAAAGTAGATGTTTTCATAACTCAATTTTGTATAATCATCTGAAGGAGAAGTTGTATCATCTTCTTTATCATCATCTGAAGTCCATGAAGAAGCCAGGCATCTCTTACACTTATCCCTGGCCATAAGTTGTTATAAATTCAGTGGCTTGTCCAAAAGATTTGTTCAAACCCAAAAGCTCCTTTAAAAGGATCTGCTCATGGGCATATTCAGAGCATATTGGTAGAGTTTCTGTTATTGAAGGAAGGCATACAATCAAGAATGTTAATATGAAATGACAAACATTCAAGTCATGAAACCAAAACATTATAAATTCAATGGCTTGTCCAAAAGATTCGTTCAAACCCAAAAGCTACTTAGGCTCTGCTCATGGGCATATTCCGAGCATATTGGTAGAGTTTTTGTTATTGAAGGAAGGCATACAATCAATAATGTTAATACGAAATGACAGACATTCAAGTCATGAAACCAAAACACAAAATTTAAATATGCATATGAAAATTTTCAAAACACAAAATTTAAATATGCATATGAAAATTTTCAAAACACAAAATTTAAATACGCATATGAAAATTTTCAAAGCATGCGCGTAACGAGAGTGAGTTTTGATCTTTTTAATTCCATAACAAGAAATCCATGTGAATAAAAAGAGTCACAAAACTCTTGATAATTGTAAACATTGGCCCATTAATGTTACAACTTGGAAAATAAAAAAATACATTTACAGAACAATAAGACACATATACTGATATTTCTATTTTCTGAAATTTGGTAAACCTTATTTCCATTTTGAAACATTTTATGTTTCCGTGTCAAGATAACTCATATGTCCGTGTCAAGATAACTCATATGTCAGTACTCGCAAAAATAATAGCTTGCATAAATTAATGTCGAGCGTAATGCATCAACAAATATCTCAAGTCTTTCAATCCAGCACAAAACATTTGAATTTATGAAAGAAAAACATTTGTCAAAAAAAGGTCGAATGAGACCTTGAGAAAAAACTACCCACAAACCTGTTCAGAAAACTTAACAAAGCTATTTGAAAGAATAGAGTGCAAGAATGCTTCATTCAGTAGGGAAGGTTGGGCAGTTTGAAAAATTAGTTATAATAATATTTTTAATTCAACCGTGAAAGTAGTTATGACAATATTTTTAATATAATGGTTGCAAATATTTCAATCATCTAACATCAAATCAATTGGAGCATAAGGAGACAACTAAGACTCTAGGGGATTTCTTCCCAGAGGGAATGCCTTACGGCATAATAATATAAAGCACATAGTTTTAATAGACCTACGCGACTGGAAATAACAGATATGTAAGTGTATATAACCAGAATATAGGGTGGGAAGGGGGGAGGCTTTTCCTATGAATCCAATGGCCTAGGAGATAAGCTTTGCTCCAATGATATGCTCCCACTTTTATTTTTTATTTTTATTTAAATTTTTGATGTAATATTGAGGAGTCAATTATTAATCAGTGATCTTGGCCATACAATTCCTATCTTATCTCTAATATGGATAGTGGTCCAATTTAGATCTTAAAACCCTTAAACTTGAGATAAAATAATCTAGCTTCTGATAGCATGTTTTGGGTGACTATTTGAAACCCTTAAACTTGAGATAAAATAATCTAGCTTCTCATAGCATGTTTTGGGTGACTATTTGAGACCATATAGATTTTGCATGCAAGAATTACTTATGTTTTTCAACATAGATATACAATTGTGTCAAATATATCTCCTCTTCTAAAGTCACCATATTGGAATGATGTCTTCACATTCCCCTATCCTATTTCTACCTATAATAAGAACTTGATAATTATTGAACTTGATAAATGTTATTTTTTTAGCTAGTGAAAATATCTCACTCTAAGTGTGTTTTGACAACTTCAAAATATTCTTTCACAACCAATATTAGCACCTTGTACTTTTGAAGGATGCTATTGAATTTATCTTTTCCTCGAACACCTAGTTGCATCCACCTAAGCAACCATCATCCACCTGTGCATCCTTGAACACTTATCTTTTCCTAGAACACATAGTTGCATCTAGGGGTTCATCCATTAAGAAACCATACTTTGATATTATTCTTAGTATAAAAATAAGTCATCTCCTTATACATGCTCAATTTTAGTAGTCCTTGATTTTCATTTTTTTTTTAAAGCTATAGGCTCATTTTTGCAAGTGAAAAAATGAAATATACACTTGAAATTGGATAAACTATAATTGTATATATCTATTGCCCTTTTTTCCCAAGTTCACTTTCTCAAAGGCTATGGTGGAATTCCAAGTTCCTCTTCTAAAACTTTGTATACCTCCTCATTTGTACAATCATGAAACTTTGGTTTATTATCTAGTTCAAATTTTCTAATATTTGGTGGTTTCTAAACATCTAAAGAACTTAACTTCTTCTCACTGTGTTCTAGAACTATGCATCTATGGGATAGCTATGGGAAAATAATTTAGTTTTCTTAAAACGATATTCTTATACTTAGTGTTCTCATTTACACGATCCAAAATCTTGTATGCTTTCACACCAACCACATAATTAATGAAGATACATTTCACTAACTTATTTATCTTGAGGCACATGACTATAAACCTTTCAACTAACATGTGAATATACTAAATCACATGACTATAAACCTTTCAACTAAAATGGGAATATATGCTAAATCAATGACTTCCTTTTAATTAAAACAAATATGGCTTTCTTTTAGTTAATACCCTAATAAGGGTGTTTTCCTAAAAATCTAGTGTAAAATCCTAATTCAAGTAGGTAACATACAATAGAAATGGGTTTTAGCTAAAATTTCAACCTCCACATAAAAGTCCTATTCATGAATTTCTTTTAATTAAAACAATGGTTTTCTTTTAGTTAAGACCCTAATAGGGTTTTTTTCCTATGAAGCTAGTGTAAAAGCCTTATTCAAGTAGGTAACATACAACAGAAATGGTTTTTACCTAAAATTTCAACCTCCACATAAAATTCCTATTCAAGTCTTTTCATTCCCCTATCCTATTCCTAAATCAAAATTTATTCCCACATATAATAATAACTTGATAGATGTTCAAAAGTTATTCCCACATACAATAAGAAGAACTTGATAGATGTTATTTTTGTAGCACCGAAAATGTGTTTTGACAACTTGAGAATATTCTTTCACAACCAATATCACATTCAATATATTTTCCAAGTGAAATGTGTTTTGACAACTTCAAAATATTCTTTCACAACGAGTATCACCTTGTACTTTTCAGAGATGCTATTAAATTTTGCTTTTCCTTGAACACCAATTTGCATCCATGTGTTTATCCATTAAGCTACCATACAAATCATTCTTAGTAAAAAATGAAGCCATCTCATTATACATGACCAATTCTAGCACTCCTTGATTTTCATATTCTTTTATAGTTCTAGGCTCATCCAATTTGCAAGTGGAAAAACTTGAAATGGGATAAAATATAATTGTATATTTCTAGTGGCCTTTTTTTCCAAGTTCACCTTCTCAAAGGCTAACATGGAGTTCCAAGTTATGAAACTTTGGTTCATTATCTCATTCAATTTTTCTAATCTTTATTGGTTGCTAAACAACTAAACAACTATCTTCTTCTCACCCTATTCTAGATATATGCAACTATGGGAGAATAATTTAGTTTTCTTAAAACAACATTCTTATACTTAACTTTTTCATCTACATGATCCCAAATCTTGTATGCTTTCATACCAACCACATAATTTATGAAGATACATTTCACTACCTTCTTATCCAACTTCAAAAACTTATCCTTGGGCACATGATCATAAACCTTGCAATTAAAATGTAAATATGGTAAATGAATCACTTTCTTTTAATAAAAAAAATGCCTTTCTTTTAGCTAAGACCCTAATATGGGTGTTTTCCTAAAGAGCTAGTGTAAAAAACTTATTAAGTAGGTAACATACAATAGAAATGTCTTATACCTAAAAGTTCTACTCTAACTTGGATCCTCTAAGAATTTTCTAAAACCTCCCTATCAAAGTCTTATTCATGTCTTCTCATTAGCCTATCTTATTTCTAAATCAAAAGTTTTTCCTACATATAATAAGAACTTCATAGATGTGATTTTAGTAGCAGGAGAGTGTGTTTTGACAACTTCAAAATATTATTTCACAACCAATATCACCTTGTATTGTTAAAAAATTCTATTGAATTTATCTTTTCATTGAGCACCCATTTGCATCCAACCGAAATGTGTTTTCACAACTTCAAAATATTATTTCACAACCAATATCACCTTGTACTTTTCAAAGATTCTATTGAATTTGGATTTTCCTTAAACACCCATTTGAGTCATGGTGGTATCCATTAAGCAACGATATATCATTCTTAGTAAAAAATGAAACCATCTCCTTATACATGCTCAATTCTAGTATTCCTTGATTTTCATATTATTTTATAGTTATATGCTCATTTTTGCAATTGAAAAAATGAAATATACAATTGGAGTTGGATAAAATATAATTGTATATGTCTAGTGTCTTTTTTATCCAAGCTCATCTTCTCAAAGGCTAGGATGCAATTCCAAGTTCCTCTTCTAATTTTTTTATACCTCCTCATTAATACCATCATGAAACTTCCTTCTCAAAGGCTAAGATGGAGTTCCAAGTTCCTCTTCTAAATTGTTTTATACCTCCTTATTAATACCATCATGAAACTTTGGTTCATTATGTGGTTCAAATTTTCTAATCTTTGGTCATTGCTAAAAAACTAAAAAACTAGCTTCTTCTCACCATGTTCTAGCTATGCAGCTATGGGAGAAGACTTTAGTTTTCTTAAAACAACATTATTATACTTAATGCTCTCACCTACATGCCTCCAAAGATTTTATGCTTTCACACCAACCACATAATTAATGAAGATACATTTCACTACCTCATTATCCAACTTCAAAAATGTATCCTTAGGCACATGATCATAAAGATACATTTCACTACCTCATTATCCAACTTCAAAAATGTATCCTTAGGCACATGATCATAAACCTTGCAACTAAAATTTGAATATGCTAAACCAATGGATTTATTTTAATTAAAATGATGGCTTTATTTTAGCTAAGACCATGATAGGGGTGCTTTCCTAAAGATCTAGTGTAAAAAACTTATTAAGTAGGTAACATACAATAGAAATGGCTTATGCCTAAAATTTCTACTCTAACTTGGATCCTCTAAGAATACTCTAAAGCCTCCCCATAAAAGTCCTATTCGTGTCTTCCCATTCACCTATTCTATTTCTAAATTAAAATTTATTCCTACATATAATAATAAATTCATAGATGTTATTTTAGACGTGGTCAAAAATATCTCATTGAACTGTGTTTTGGCAACTTCAAAATATTCTTTCATAACCAATATCATCTTCTACTTTTCAAATATGTTATTGAATTTATCTTTTCCTTGAACACCCATTTTCATACAACTAAAATGTGTTTTGACAACTTCAAAATATTCTTTCACAACCAATATCATGTTTTACTTTTTAAAGTTGTTATTGAACTTATAGTTTCCTTTATCTATTCCTTGAACACCCATGCGCATCGATGTGTTTATCCATTAAGAAACCATACATTTATATCATTCTTTGTAAATGAATCCATTTTCTTATACATGCCCAATTCTAGGACTCCTTGATTTTCAAATTCTTTTATAGCTACAGGCTCATTGTTGTAAGTAAAAAAATGAAATATACACTTGAAATTGGATAAACTATAATTGTATATATCTAGTGGCCCTTTTTTTCCAAGTTCAACTTCTCAAAGGCTAAAGTTGAGTTCCAACTTCCTCTTCTAATTTTTTTAATTCTTCCTCATTACTACCATCATAAAACTTTGGTTCATTATGTGGATCAAATTTTCTAATTTTTGGTGGTTGCTAAACAACTAAACAACTAGCTTCTTCTCACCCTGTTCTAGATATGCTACTATGGGACAAGAAATTAGTTTTCTTAAAACAACATTTTTATTCTCAAATTTATCATCTACATGATCCCAAAGCTTGTATTATTTCACACCAACCACATAATTAATGAAGATACATTTCACTACCATATTATCCAACTTCAAAACTTTATCCTTAGGCACATGATCATAAACTTTTCCACTAAAATGTGAATATGCTAAATGGATGGCTTTCTTTTAATTAAAAAGATGTCTTTCTTTTACCTAAGACCCTAATAGGGGTGTTTTCCTAAAGAGATAGTGTAAAAAAATTATTATGTAACATACAATAGAAATGAATTATATCTAAAATTTCTACTCTAACTTGGATCCTCTAAGAATAATCTAAAACCTCCCCATCAAATTCCTATTCATGTCTTCTTATTCACCTATACTATTTCTAAATCAAAATTTTTTCCTACATATAATAACGAAAATATCTCAAGTGTGTTTTGACAACTTCAAAATATTCTTTCACAACCAATGTGACCTTGTAATTTTCAAATATGCTATTGAATTTATCTTTTCTTTGAACACCCATTTGCATCGAGGTTCTTATCCATTAAGCAACCACACTTTGATATCATTCTTAGTAAATGAAGTCATCTTCTTATACATGCCCAACTCTAGCACTTAATTTTCATATTCTCTAATAGTTATAGGCTCATTGTTGTAAGTCAAAAAATGAAATATACACTTGAAATTGGATAAACTATAATTGTATATATATAGTGGATTTTTTTTATCCAAGTTCACCTTGTGAGAGGTTAAGGTGGAGTTCCAAGTTCCTATTCTAAACGTTTTTTATACCTCCTCATTACTACCATCATGAAAATTTCGTTCAATATCTGGTTCAAATTTTATAATGTTTGTTGGTTTCTAATCAACTAAACAACTAGCTTCTTCTCACCCTATTCTAGCTATTCAACAATGGGACAACAATTTAGTTTTCTTAAGAAAACATTCTTATACTTAACATTATGATCTACATAATCCTAAATATTTTATGATTTCAAAGAAAACACATAATTAATGAAAATACATTTCACTACTTTATTATCCAACTCAAAAAAATTATCCTTAGGCACTTGATCATAAAACATGCAACCAAAATGTGAATATGCTAAATAGATGAAATTATCTTAATTAAAACGATGGATTTCTTTTAGTTAAGACCCTAATATGGGTGTTTTCCTAAAGAGTTAGTGTAAAACACTTATTGAGTAAGTAACACAATAGAAATGGATTCTCTCTACAATTTCTACCCTAACTTGGATCATCTAAGAATACTCTAAAACATCCCCATCAAATTCCTATTCATGTATTATCATTCCCCTATCCTATTTCTGAATCAAAATTCATTGCTACTTATAATAAGAAATGGATAAATTTTATTTAAGTAGTGAGGGAAAATATCTCACTGAAGTGTGTTTTGAAAACTTCAAAATATTATTTCACAATTAATATTACGTTGTAATTTTCAAAGATTCTATTTAATTTTTCTTTTCCTTGAACACCCATTTTCATCCAAATGAAATGTGTTTTGGCAACTTCAAAATATTGTTTCACAACCAATACAACCTTGTACTTTCCAAATATGCTATTTGTCACGTGAGGAGGTAAATCCTAAAATCAATTGTGATTTTCCATTAAAGTTGATCATAGATATATACATGGAGGGAGAGACACTTGGGCTTCATCTCCGAGCGTCTTTTCATATTCCAATTCTCCTCATTTTCTATTAACACTATTTTACATGGATTACCTAAACCCAAATATTAGGTGTCAACATTCCCCCCCTTAATCTTAAGGGATGTTGGTGAGTCCAAGCATCATTCTGAATCTTTCAAACTTTTCTCTTCCAAGTCTTTATTGAAGATGTATGCAATCTACCTATTTTTGGAACAATGACGTAGATGGATTGTCTTGGCCTCAACATGATGTCGAATCAAATGGTATTTTGTATTGATGTGCTTTGTTCGATCATCGAACTTTGGGTTCTTGGCCAACTTTATTGAAAAATGTTGTCAATCATGAGAGGAGTTGAATGCACTTGTTTCTCCTACAAATCTTCCAGAATTTTGTGAGCCACACAATTTTATTTGTCACTTCAACTGCTACTACATATTTTGCATCAGTTGTAGAATTTGTTGGAGCTGATTGTTTGCATGACCTCCAGGAGACAACTCCTCATCCAAGACTCATAGCATAACTTTAAGAAGATATCCTAGTTTCTTTATCTCCATCGAAGTCTGAATGAAAATATCCAATCAAGATGAAGTCACCCACCTATTTATACTTAAGTCCAAAGTCTTGAGTTCCCTTCAAGTACTTTAGAACTCTTTTTTCATCAGACCAATGTCCCTCAAAAGGCTTTTGCATAAATCTGGAGAAGATTCCAACAACAAATGAAATGTCTGGTCTGCTAGTAGTCAGGTAGTTGAGACTTCCTACAAGCTCTCTATACTTTGTTGCATCCTCAAATTCTTTTCCTTCAATGGATGTGAGCTTTAAGTTATGTTCCATTGGAGTATTCAAAGGATTGCACTCAGCCATGCCAAACTTATTCAACAGATCTCCAATGTACTTATTCTGAGAGAGGAATATAAAATTCGAATGTTGAGTTACTTCAATACCAAGATAGTAGTGAACATAGCCCAAGTCATTCATTTCAAAACCTTTCCTCAATTCCTTGTTTATGGATGCAATGTGGCTCTCATTGTTCCTTGTCATCAAAATATCATTTACATTCACCACAAGATATACAACTATTTTTCCAACTTTCTTGACAAACAAAGTTGCATCATCAAGATCATAATGTTTGAAGTTGAGTTTCATAAGATGCTTAGTTAAATTCTCATACTAGGCTTGCAATGCTTGCTTTAGGCCATACAAGGATTTTACAAGCTTCCATACTTTTTGTTCTTGACCCTTCACAACAAATCCTTCTAGATGGGACATAAAAACATTATCTTTCATATCTCCATTCAAGAAATCAGTTTTTACATCCTTTTGATGGACTTTTCAACCGTTTTAAGCTACCAATGCAAAGAGTGTCTAGATGGTAGCCCATTTTGTTGTGGGGGAAAAATTATCCTCATAATCGACCCCTTCCTTCTGTGCAAAACCTTTTACCACAAGCCTGGCTTTGTGCTTGTCAAGTGAGCCATCAACTTTATACTTGTTCTTGTAGACCCACTTGCAACATGTTGGTTTGGTTCCCAATGGAGGATCAACCACCTTCCAAGTTCCATTATTTATCAAGGTATCATACTCTTTTTGCATATCTTATTTCCATTCATCATGAGAAGCGGCTTCTTTGAAGGAATTTTCTTCAAAATCTGAAGACAAATTTAGTTCACAATCATAAGAAACATCCATATCAACAGGTGAATCAGAGTCATCTATATCGCCTCCATTTTTTCTGGTTGAACTTCTTGTTCTAGTCTTTCAAACCTCATTTGGATGAACACTTTCAAGCATCCTTGTCAGCCATTTTCGAGGAACTTTCTGAGATGGTCCAACTGCTCAATTGACCGAGTTAGGGATGAATCAAGATTTAGTATGCCCAATTCTTTCAATCACATCACTCAAAGCGTCATATGGATCAGTGGCTGGAGCTTCATGTGAGGGAAAAAGTACTTCAGAAGAAGATTCCACATATTGCTCTAGTATAGGAATGCCCCCTTCAATATGTGGAATCTCATTATCAAATTCTTGAAAATACTTTGCATGTCTGAATCTATCCAAGCGATCAAACTCTCACTCAACAACATTTTTAGCCTTGGAAGATTAAAGAAATATCACATATCTAGATACTAAAAACTTGTTATTAACTTCATGATAGAGGCAGTATGCTTTGAAGGTATTTCAATAACCCAAAATGATACATGTATGACTCATTGCACCAAGTTTGTTTCTTTGTAACTTATGTATTAAGCGATAACAGTTGGAACCAAAGACCTGAAGACCCTGAGATGCTTTACCGAAGGAATGTGGCCATACCACATTTCATAAGGAGTCTTGTTTCTAATAGAGATGGACACTTATTATTTATATACACAACACATAGAATTGCGTCAGCCCAAAACATTAGTTTAAAATTTTTGAAAAACATCATGGAACACACCATATTTAAGATTGTCCTGTTCATTCTTTTAGATACTCTGTTCTATTGTGGATTATAAGGAACAATTGTTTGATGTTTGATCCCATGCTAGCAAAGATAGTTTTCAAATTTATTTGAAGTGTACTCTTTTCCATTATCAATGTGAATAGAGCCAATATGAGATTGTGCATAGTTTTCAATCCATGCATGAAAGTTCTTGAATGTTTTAAAAACATTAGATTTGTTCTTCAATAAATAAACCCAACACATTTTGGTGTAGTCATCAATAAATGTCATCATATATTTGTTTCTATTTGCAGAAGGAACAAGCATTGGGCCAAATAAGTATGAATGAATAAGTTGAATACATTCAATTTTTCTATGTGCTTTAGAATGTGAATAATGAAAAGTTTATTTGTTGTGGTTTCCTAAGATACAAGCATCACATTGCTTAAGTTTCCTAGGAATTGTAGGCAAACCAGTAACACCACTTTTCTTCAACATACGAAGGTTGTCATAATTCAAGTGTCTAAATCTAGAATGCCATAAAAGACTTGATGGAAATGTACCTTCATCATAATGAGAACCGTATGAAAAATTTTGTGCACGATTAGAGGTACATTGTAACTTCAGAAGTCTTTCTTCTTCTATCCCCATCATGACAAGTGAGTGATCTAATGATTTTTTGATCTGAACCTTTCCATCATACATATGAATGGAGTGTCTCTGCTGGTGGATGTGTACCAAAGACAACAAGTTTCTCCTCCACTCTAGGAGATATAAAACATCATGCAGAAGAAAGTGTGGAAGACCAGGTATTTTGAGCTTGATGGCTTGAGTTTTGACTTATTTGCAAAGTATGCTGCTCCATTAACATTGTCAGTAAATTCTTCAAAGAAATCTCTTCTAAAATTCATGTGGAAAGTTTCCCCTGGATCAAGCAACCAATCATTTTTCCAAGAAGAAAGTGAAGCATTAAATAAGTCTTCAGTTACTCTAATATTGTAATGTGCCACCACATAGTGAGAGGATTCGAGTGCTTTACCTCTCCCTTTGTCATTGGTTTTACCTTTCCTTTCATTTCTTTCCTGCTCAATTTTGTCCCAAGGCAACTTTCATGTGGATGCATCATGTCCATCTCTATTGCATTGTATGCAATGAATATTCGAGTTTTCTCTTTGGAACTGTCTACCCCCCATGCCTCTAAAATTCCTTCTTCCTCTTCCTCTTCGACCACCTCTTCCTCTAGAAGAATCTTGTGCATGATTATTCTCTCTATGTGCAAGACACACAACTTCTTCAGAAGACTGAGGAGTTGTCTTCTTCCCAAAATCCTTCTCTCTCTCAGCAAACTTCTTCTCAAGGGAGTCAAAGATAATCTTCTTGAGGTTTCCACTTGCTTGTAATGAATCGAGGTAATTTGAATAAGTGGGATATAGTGCCTTGACATAAGCTATGAGAGGAATGTATATTTCAACATCAATGGTTTTTATATCATGCATAATGGATCTTACTTCTGATTCTAAAGCAAGAGGGTCATCACTTTTCAATTCAAGACTGAAAAATTTAATCATCAATTAGACAAATTCAAGTTCAGAGTGTGAGTCATACAATTCCTTCAACTTATATAAGGCTTCAAAAAAATTTGAAAATGGTGAAATATGGTGACTCACCTCTTCATTTACAGATGCTGCAATCAAGGCATAGGCCTTACTATTCTTATTTTCCCAAATGGAAATCTCCTTATCTAAAGTGGGCTTTATAGGTTCGTTATCTCCTTCTCCTACACAAACTCCTTTCCAAAACTCATTGAAAATGAGAGTGTGTTTTATCTTCCTTGACCATTCAGGATAATTCACTTTTCCAGAGAGAACTACTCCAATAATAGATATCAATGAATGCATTTTAAACTCTGTGTATTGTGTAAAAAAAAGTACTTTTGGTGGTAATTTTGTAAAAAAATACAATTGTGACATATATATACAATACAGGTATTATATGGGGGAGGGTTATATGGGGGGAGGTATTATATCACATAGGTTATATATTATATAACCGATAGTTATATATATGACGGAGGAGAGTCAACGTATGATTGGTGTTTGCATTGTTTAACACAACGGAGGGGAGGTGGTATTAACTATGTGGGAGGAGGTAAGTAAAGAGTATGGAGGAGTCAGGAGTATGGAGGGGTATTAACCTGCATAGGCCACTAAGGAGTAAGGTCCGGTGGAGCGGTGTGATACCACACCACAATGTCGCAACATGGGGACTGTCGAGTGGTATAACTGGTATGACGAGACCTCGGGAGTCGAATACATAGCCATGCTAGGAGGGAGGTTATGCCACTGGTTAGCATACACTGAGAGAGAGGTTATGTATGGAAAAATAGTGCTTGTTTCACAGTGCTTCCACCATAGCATTGGAGGTGTTATACAAGCAGAGGAGTCGGGAGGGCGATTCCACAATGGAGGTTAGTCACACTTTCGTTGTGAAAATATACAAAGTGTAATCTAATATACAGTCATGGTCACACCAATACACTATCGATTTAATGAATTTTATGAAGAATAATGCATCCCATATATGAATTCACCATATGTCGGCCCTAAGAAACACAACATACAATGACATCCAACTTCCACGCTTTACAGTAAGATTACAGTTTTAAACAAAAATGAGGATTACACATACCATATTAGCGATATTATCTTTCAGTGCAACAACAAATTACATAGGAAGAAATATTTTCCTCCAATGCAACAACAAATTACACAGAATCAATAACTCATATTTCGATGTAGATCATCATCTTAATTTCTTTAGTTGGTGGTGTAATCCACAACATGCAAAGCCATTCAAATCACACTGCTAAATAAACTTTTTAACAAGGCCAATAGATTAGCGCTTAATGTAGAGAATGGAGTAATGGCAAAGGTGTCACTTATGAAAAATAGGCAAACCATAGGCAGGAGGGAGGCAAAGAGGGAGTTACAAGGGTAGGAAGGGAGCCAAAAATAGAGGTTGGGACCTATGATTGGATACCATGTTAGGCCAGGAGGTAACTCCTCAAATGAATTGTGATTTTCCATTAAGGTTGATCATAGATATATACATGGAGGGAGAGACTCTTAGGCTTTGTCTCCCAGTGTCTCTTCATATTCCAATTCTACTTATTTTATATTTACACTATTTTACATGGATTACCTAATCCCAAATATTAGGTGTCAACACTATTGAATTTATCTTTTCCTTGAACACCCATTTGCATCCAACTCAAATATGTTTTGACAACTTCAAAATATTCTTTCACAACAAATATCACCTTGTACTTTTCAAAGATGCTATTGAATTTATCTTTTCCTTGAACACCCATTTGCATCTTGGTGTTTATCCATTAAGCACCCATACTTTGATATCATTCTTAGAAAATGAAGCCATCTGCTTATACATGTCCAATTCTATCACTCCTTGTTTTTCATTTTATTTTATAGCTATAGGCTCATTCTTGTAAGTAAAAAAATGAAATATACACTTGAAATTGGATAAACTATAATTGTATATATCTAGTGGCCTTTTTTTCCAAGTTCACCTTCTCAAAGGCTAAGGTGGAGTTCCAACTTCCTCTTCTGAATTTTTTCTATACCTCCTCATTAATACTATCATGAAACTTTGGTTCATTATATGGTTCAAATTTTCTAACCTTTGGTTGCTTCTAAACAACTAAACAACTAGCTTATTCTCACCCTTTTCTAGATTATATGACTATGGGACAAGACTTTAGTTTTCTTAAAACAACATTATTATACTTAAATTTCTCATCTACATGATCCCAAAGCTTGTATGATTTGACATCAGACACATAATTAATGAAGATACATTTCACTACCTTATTATCCAACTTCAAAAAATTATCCTTAGGCACATGCTCGTAAAACTTGCCACTAAAATGTGAATATGTTAAATCTATGGGTTTCTTTTAATTAAAATGATGGCTTTCTTTTAGTTAAGACTCTAATAGGAGTGTTTCCCTAAAGAGTTTTTGTAAAAGACTTATTTAGTAGGTAACATACAATAGAAATGACTTCTATTTAATTTCTAATCTTACTTGGATCCTCTAAGAATACTCTAAAACCTCCCCATCAAATTTGTATTCATGTCTTCTAGTTCCTCTATCCTATTTCTAAACCAAAAGTTATTCATGCATATAATAATAAATTGATAGACGTTACTTTAGTAGCCAGGGAAAATATCTCACTAAAGCGTGTTTTCAGAACTTCAAAATGTTATTTCAAAACCAATATCACCTTGTACTTTTCGAACATGCTATTGAATTTATCTTTTCATTGAGCACCCATTTTCATCCAATTGAAATGTGTTTTGACAACTTCAAAATATTCTTTCACAACCAATATCACCTTCTACTTTTCAAATATGCTATTGAATTTGCCTTTTCCTTGAACACCCATTTGCATCCAGGGGTTCATCCATTAAGCAACCATACTTTGATATCATTCCTAGTCAAAAATGAAGTTGTCTCCTTATAAATACACAATTCTAGTATTTCTTTATTTTCATATTCTTTTATAGCTATAGGCTCATTTTTGCAATTTTAAAAATGAAATATACACATGAAGTTGGATAAACTATAATTGTATATATCTAGTGGCATTTTTATCCATGCTCACCTTCTCAAAGGCTAATATGGAGTTCCAATTTCCTCTTCTAATCTTTTTTAACCTCCTCCTCATTACTGCAATCACAAAACTTTGGTTTATTGTCTAGTTCAAATTTTCTAATATTTGTTTGGTTGCTAAACAACTAAACAAGTAGCTTCTTCTCACCCTGTTCTAGCTATGTAGCTATGGGACAAGACTTGAGTTTTCTTAAAACAATATTCTTATGCTTAATGTTCTCATCTACACGATCCCAAAGCTTGTATGGTTTCACACAAACCACAAAATGAATGAAGATACATTTCACTACCTTATTATCCAACTTCAAAAATTTATCCTTAGGCACACGATCATAAACATTTCAACTAAAATGTGAATATTCTAAATCGATGGCCTTATTTTAATTAAAACAAATATTTCTTTTAGTTAAGATCCTAATTGGGGAGTTCTCCTAAAGAGATAGCATAAAAAACTTATTGTGTAACATACAATAGAAATTTTTAAAATCAATGGAAACCAATACACTACTAAGAGGGGAGTGAATCAGTAGTGTGGTCAAATTATATAAATTTTCACAAATTGTAATTTTAAATCACTTTAGAAATTGTTCATGGATTATAATCATGACTCAAACATAACATAATCATCATCAAGCACATGAGAAACATATACACAAGGCACCAATTGATGAGCCTCCAAATTAGACATAAATTAAGGCCCATCTAACCATCCTTAAGCACATTAAACCTCTATTTTTGCATTAGATGACATATTTTTAACTTTAATATGTTAATTAGGAAGGTTTGGAGATAACTTCATATTAGTGCCTAATATTATTTATTTTTGTAGAATATTGTGAGAATATTGGGCAAATTATGAAGATTTGGAGGATATATTCTAAGGACTTACTCAATAATATAGGAGGATAAAGATTGGGTAATAAATGAACAAAATATAGTGAAATTATTGAAAAATTATGGAGCTTTAGTGATTGAGAAAATCTAGGAATGTGTTGCCTATCATTCAATGCAGATTCCTAGTGTTTGGAACCAAATCCACTATTTGAGGGATTTTGGAGGGGAAAACTTCCTCTTTTCAAGGATAATACTTCCTCATCATTTTTTATAAGTACCAATTCGAATTTTCCACTAGGGGCATGTATTTCTTAGTGTTCTTGTGGAGAAAACTTGTATTTTTGCAGCTCCACTTTCATTTCTAGCAGGGATGTACTTGAATTAATTCAAATAATGAAGATTGATGTAATTTTTAGCTTTTAAATCTTGGTCTCCTCATAGGAATCTGAGTTTCCTTGAGATTGGCCATCCCAGGAGCCTTAGGTCCCTTTTGTACAATTTTTCTTTATTATTTTCACTTCTTATTCACATGCATCTCTTATTCTTGTTTTTCCTAATTTTGCATTTAGTATTGATGCTCCTTTTGCTGTAGGATTGGGTTAAATGGTTGAAGTGAGTTATTTTTAATGTTATTTATAGAGTAAAAAGCATGATTCATCTATATAATGTCTTTGAAAATTCATCTTTATCATTGGGTTACTTGGATTGGATACTGGTTCATGAATCTAGAATTTCTGAAAGTCCTTGTAGCAAAATAGTAGTAATTTTCTGCTATTTTTTAGAACATGTTAATGATCTTCATTTGAGATTATTCCGCTTGTATTATATCATAAAAAATTCAATTTAAAAAAAAAATAATAATAATAATAATAATTACCCCATTTCATTTTCACTTTCTTAGGTTATGAATTTGATAGGTTAACTACTTCACTAGTTCTCAAATTTCCAAATTTTAGACTAGTAATTTTCTGCTATTATGTAGCACATGTGAACAAGGGTATTTTTGAGTGATTCCACTTGAAATGGATACCTAAGAAATACTACTCAATAATTCCTTTTGTCCCATCCCATTTTCATTTTATTTACTTGGTCATTCAGTGAATTATCTCCTCTTGTAGCTATTATGTCTTCTCATGTAGCAAATTTGTCCCTTCCTGTAGCAAACTTGTAACACCACTTTCCTTCATTAGTTTTGATCCCCACTGCAACTATGAATTAGTATAGATGAATAATTATCCCCAAATATTATTTTATGATAAGGGGAAGCTCCTAAGACACTCCAACCCTTCCTTTATCACAAGTATGATGCAAGTAGGTTACTGGTTTACAAGCAAGTGTGAACTAGGTAGATGGTACATGCAATTTTGATTGGTAGTTTGATGAATTATGCAAGATAAAATAGCTTTCTTTATACAAGTAGATTAACCTTTGTCCTTTCATGAATTGATTAGTTAGCATTTACAAGTTGAGAAAGTAACATTTACATTTCTTGCAAATATAGTAATAATTCCATTTTTGCAATTAGTTTAGGCTTTGATTTCATGAAATTCACTCCATTACATCAGATCAACAAAATAAGGACACATGTATGCTACACATATAGTTCTAATACCTCTTAATCTTGTATGAACCCCGAGTTAATAATTAAAGTTGTTAACCTTGGGAGTTACAACATTCTTGTTGTAATACTGGGGCTCATCACTTTTTGGTGCCGTTGCTGGGGAGGTGTCAAAGCATGAATTGTTTTTTTCATTTGCATTAGGAATATTTAATTTCAAAAATATGAAATTTCATTGCATTAGTATTCTTATTCAAAGGAAAAAATTAAGAATACTTCTCCAACACCAACCATCCCCTGCCTCCATTTGATCACATGGTGCTGTAAGAGCCACACCACCATCCACTTTTGCAGGTATAATAAGAGGATGTGATAGAGAAGGTAGAATAAATAGATGGAGATGATGACAATGAAGAAGATCTGCTTGGATTTCCTATTCAAGATATTGATGTCAGTGTGCATATGAAGAACATCCCTCCATCTTTCCTTCCCAACTTCCATGGTATGAGGTCAGAGGATCCGGAAACCTTTCTCTTTGAGTTTGAAATTGTTTGTAAATCTTATGGTTACTTATTAAATACTCAAAAATTGAGATTTTTTCCGACAACATTAAAGGATAGAGCTCTTAAATGATTCATGAGTTTAGGGACTAATTCAATAAGATCATGGAATGATATGCAAAAAATATAAATATCATGATCTTAAAGAAAAAATGTTTAGAATGAATCATAAAGAATATGAGAGCCTTGAGGATCTAATATATAGGTTCATCTATAATGTTAAGATGGAAAAATTACAAAATTTAAGATCTGACACACTAAAAACCATCTTACTTAGAACAATTAGGGATGAGTGGATTTATCTCCTTGATCTCATGACTAAAGGTGATGTATACCAATTATCATTTGAAGAAATTTGTGAAACATGCAAATGCATATCAAGAGGAAGGGAAAGAGTAAGTAAATTAGTATCAAGATCGGTAAGTCAAGCTAAACTTGTAAATTTGTTTGATGACTTTAAAACACAAATTCTTAGAAATCTAAGCAAACAATAAGAAATGTTAAGAATGCAAGATGAAGAAAATAACATGTTGATATTTTTGTTGTCCATGTAGAATTACATGCTATTAAATATTTCCCATCATTACAAATGTTGAAGGAAGTTTATGAAGAGGAAAATGGAACAAGTCAATCACCAAAGAAACTATGTTATGTAGCTCCAAGAGGACCATGACAACCTAGTCAACCTAAAGGTGATGTACACAAATTATCATTTGAAGAAATTTGTGAAACATGGAAACACATATCAAGAGGAAGGGCAAGAGTAAGTAAATCAACATCAAGACCACTAAGTCAAATTAATATTGGAAATTTTTTTGATGACTTTAAAACATAAATCCTTAGCAATCTAAGTGAAAAAGTAGAAGTGTTAAGAATTCAAGATGAGGAAAGATAACATGTTGATATTTGTGTTTTCCATGCAGAATTACATGTTATCAAATATTTCCCATCATTACCAAGGTTGAAGGAAGTTTACGAAGAGGAAAATGGAGCAAGTCAATCACCAAAGCAGCTATGTTATGTAGCTCCAAGAGGACCATGACAACATATTCAACCTAGTATGATGCAAGAACATAATTCAAAATTTCAAGGTCATGCACATCCATCTCAAAGTAATTGGAACACACCCTTTCCTTGGAAACATTGGCCATTTCAACCCCAAAACCAATCTTTGCAACAAGGTTGGCAACAACCTTATAGGAGAAATCCACAATATCCTCAATATTCTCCTCAATATTCTCCATATCCAACTCCATGATATCCCTACCATCCACATCCACCACAACCCAAACCCAAACCACATCCATCTCAAAGATCCACTTCCACTCAACTACCTGTACCACCATTTCCAAACCCACACAAGGTAGTAGCTCAACCCACTTACAGTGTTGAGGTACAACACTTCTTAACATCTCCTCTTGATTTCAATGATATTCATATTAGCTCAGGAAGAGTATTGCAAAAAGGAGATTCTCTTGACATCATTTAAGGACAAAATTTAGAAAAAGAAGATTCAAATGAGAAGACCAAAGAATCATGGGCTGCACTTGATGAAGAGCAAACATCAGAATGAGAGATTGAGAAAGTTCCCTCATTTTTACCATCAAATCCTCCATGCGTTCAAGAGAACAATCAACAAAAAGAGGAAGATTTGAATTTCATGGTAGAAAAAGACATGAATAATGGTACAGATGAGAAAGAGAACCAAGGGTATCAAATATATATTGACGTTTGGTTCCAGAAAATCAACAAGATGGAGCATCACTCTCTTCTTCAACAGTGCTTGATATCATCAAAGTCAAAAAATTTGGTCTCTAAAATTCAGGTACATGTAAAAGCATATATTTCGAGCCTACACATGAGTTTATCTTTCATCTTTATGTGCACATGGCTCCATTGGAATTATTCCTATTCTTGAAAGAGATTTTGTTTTTCAAGTAGAGTAGGATAGAAAAATAAATAAATAAATCATAAATAAGAGGGAAAAAATAAAATCTCAGGTGAAAACATCCTTTGAGGCGCCTGAGATCGGCTCATTGATTGAAAACCTCCATGAGGTGGTCGATGGGTTGGAAAATAATAGAAAAGAAATAAGATCCTAGGTGAAAACCTCTTCTGAGGTGCCTTAGTAGACCTACTAGTTGAAACCTCATTAAGGCAACTAATAGGCCTAAAGAAAAAAAATGAAAAAAAGAGAAAAAAGGGAAAAAAAGATGAAATTAAAAAAAAAAAAAAAAATTTCCTAGTTGCATATAAGTACTTGCATGCATGTACTCCTCCACCTACATAAGTAAAAGAAATAGGTCAGCACTACAAAAAAGATAAAAATAAAGAAATGAGCAATGAGGCAAGGAAAACGTAAAAAAATAATCAATCTTGGGCTTCTTACCTTTTATGAAAACTACTCAATAAGGACCAAGGACATGTCAATCCATCACCCTCATCCATTTCCATGAGATTTCCCATCATTCCCAAGCCTTTCTCATGCATTTTTCCTCGTTGTTCTAAAATGCTATAGGAGGGTTCCGTTTTGCTACAGGAGGCCAAAATACATAGAGTAGAAAATTATTTTTATCATATCTTGAAAATTTTGCATCCATCGGTCAAGATGTTTCATGGGGAGATACATATGGATGATGGTAACATGTTCAAGAAATTTCAGAAAATTCTAGTGCACACGTTTCGAGAAATCGATCTCCATCTCCTAACAATTTTAATTTTTCTTGAGATTCATGCATCCATTGGAAAATATGTTTTATGGGGAGGTGCATAGGGATTATGGAAACATGCTCAAAAAATTTCATGTCAATCTAGTCTAATATTTGATAGATATGGATAAAATAAGTTTGCTACATGAGGTTGTCTTGAAACGCTACAGGTGGGACTAGAATTGCTACAGGATGCAGATCTGATTGGAGGAAGGGGTAAAAAGGTCATGTATTCTCTAGGGAAGGTTGAGAGAGGTCCCCCAACACCCCTTTCATCACCCATACACTCCATCTAGCTAAAATTCATCTTCAAATTCCACTCTGCCATACATAAAAAAAAAAAAAAAAAAAGCACAGAAAAAACTTTGCTTTCAATTTTTTCCACCACCTACACCACCTCCTGATGATTTTAGTCCTCTCCTTGTACCTTTTCTAAATTTTGCTCAATTCCACATGCAATATAAGGTCTGAAAGAAGAATTAAGTGACTGCTACAAGAGGGAAATTCCTCCTGTAACAGTCTGTATAGTCACATCAAAACTCAACATCAATTTTTTTTCACTCACACAGTAGAAGATCTAGCGACCTTGAGCATCATGAAGCCATTTCTGAAGTTGAGAAGGGGTACACCCTCCTTAGAAAGAAGTCCATCCACTCCACCAACAAAATATTGGACACTAGAAATAAACTTGCATGCAACAACCTTATCAGCCAAAGAATCATCAAGGTATGAAAACTTGTGCAGAAGCAAGCAAAGGAAATTAGCACCTCCAGAGAAACACATATCTATCAACAACTCATCAACAATATGTATGCCTCTCCAGCAACCATTAGGTAGGTACATGTATGCAATATTCTTCACCTCTTCTCTTAAGTATGTTATGGTTAGAAATTTGTTTTCAATGCATAATAGATTAGGTTTTATAAGCTAAGGATGGGTTAGCAGTCTCAGTCACCCTCAACCAGTTAAGTGCAGCTAACTCCCTCACTCATTCAACATGGAGAAGCCAAATTAAGAAGGGTAATTGTTAGAGATAACCATGGAGAAGACAAGAATCTGAATGATCAACATTGAATGCATTACTACTCACAATGATATACATTTTATAATACATTGGAGTGACCATTGGATTCCATATTCCAAGGTCTCTTGGACTCCCTTTAACTGTTTATCTTCCACATACTAACCCTCCAACATTCCCCCACTTAATCCGAAGGGGTATGTATGAGTCCAAGAAGAGAGATATAATACAAAATGTGTAGAAATGCATGGAAGCACTAGGTTGAATGTGCTCTCTAAAATGTTGGAATAAGGTGGTGGTTTAAGGATGACCACTAACATTGGAACGCTTAGTACAGTTCCCAGAACTCTTCCAAAACTAGCAATAAGTTGAAGTCTTCTGCTATAGGAAGTGTCGATAATGGTTTGGAGAGGGAGACCTTCAACCTAGAAAAGGGAGGTCTATAACCTAGGGTGGTTTAAGTATAACCACCAACTCTGGAATGCATAGTGAAATTCTTGGAACTCTTCTAGAACTGGCAAGAAGTTGAAGTCTTTTTCTAGAGGAAGTGTCCCCAGTTATTTGAAGAGGGAGAAGCTCAACCTAAAGAGGGAGGTCTCAACCCCGCATAGATGGGTAAAGGCTCACCACCAACCAATGGAATTCTAAGGGGCATCTTTGTCTTTGGCTATAACTCTAAATATGGTATGGCAGGTTGTGGCTGAGGATCACTTGATGTGGCTTTAAAAATTGTATATGACCATCACTTCCCCCCTTGTCAGATACAAGGTGAGAAGATGAAGAGATATCAACTCCAAGACTTTTCAATATTCGAGAACAAATCATGTTGTATGAGAGAAATATCTTCTTGGCTATTGAAGCCTATTGCCAAGAAGTGATCCATCCAAGATGAATCTTTGTTCTTGCAGGAGACTTGTTTTTGAAGCATATGTGTGAATAATGAGTATGATGACCAAAATTATTGCATGAATGAAGATCAAAAGAGTGATATTTCACATGGCCAACTCGGTTACAATGTTTCCTTATAACATTATGTTGTTGTTGTTGTGGAAGAGGAGCAGAATATGGAACAACTGAAGGTGAACTATCATGAAGGAATCCAACACTCTAAAATTGGATGGGCTTTGAGTAATCTAGAATATGAAAGGACACATCCTTCTCATATCCAAGACCAGTTTTGTGCTTCTTGCTGACAAGATCTTCCCAAGTTTTGATGATGGGCTTGGGGAATGCAGGCTGAATTTCTTCTTCTACACGTAACTCTACTGCTTCATTGGGTATTTGATCTAAATCAACTGCAACATTGTTGAGTTGTTGCTTAAGGGAGTCTATCTCAATGTTCTGAAGAGGTTCAGAATGATGACTACCTTGTTTTAGCTCCTCTTGTTGTAACTGTGACTCAAGATGTCAAAAGTCAATCTTTTCCTGAGCATTTTGCAGACATATTTGAATGTCAATAAGGGTGGTTTTTCTTATTTTTACTGTATCATGAGTTGTAGATTGTATCAAGGTTTTCAAAAACTCTAATAATTCATAAAATTTGACCATTTTCTTAGTAGATGATGAGAAAAATATAGAAAAAAGAACATCCCTAATGCTAAATCCCAAATTAGTGCACAAAATATGTTTAGTTCATGCAGTAAATGGGCAGAAAGAAACTCCAATAAGGAACCTTCTAGCCAGGTACACTATAGAGCAACCAGGAAACTATTTTACTTCCAATATAGAAAAAGACTACTATTATATAATCCATCTCTCATGTAAATAAAGTGGCATATAAAGGATACTTGATTGGATTCTAATTCATCACATACCATATGATCTCACTCTCCAACATATGACATTCATATACGGCCATATCATATAACACAACATTCGGTATACACCATTTTAGACCAACACACATAATTAATGTGAGTGAACTTTCCAAAATACATATGGAGAGCACCAACAATAGGCCATGCACGATCTTCAGTGCAAAATTGATTAACGCACACCAATTTTATGGTGAAATGTAGATGTCGTGATTTACGGTTTTTGAAACTATTCATTTAGTAGGAAAGTACATTTTTTCTTCTTTCTTCTCTATGAAAATTTGCTCAACGATTACCCGAAAAAAATTGGAGATGCAAGTGAAGACGAAGACCAAGAAGACACAGAAGCAGGCAGTGACATTTGCACTAGAAACTGCTTTAGCGTTCATGGTTTCCAAAGTCCTTCTTTCATTGTTTAGAGGTTGGCGTAAAGGATGTCCTGAAATCAAAATCCGCATTAATATTACCATATCATAAATATTGAATCTAGCTGATTGTATTGTTGCTAAATCAAAGAAGATACATGATTATGTGGTAGAGGTGCCTCTTGACAAGGTTTTTTATTCAAATTTTATCACGCCTCTAACTAAATTAGAAGAATAAAAATCTTATTTAGTGCAGCCTTTCTTGCTTCCAAGAATGGTGGCCATGTCAAAGGATGTCTGAGAAGCCAATGTTGAAGCATAAAAAATAATTGATGCTCACAATGTGAATTGCAACATACGAGAAGATGTTTATCTTATTGTGAAGGCATTTGCATCAAGAGGTAAATGGCTAGATCCAAAAGCTCAACGTTATGTCAACCGCTTGGTTAGTGAATTTGAGAGGCGAGGAGTCCATCTCACTTTTGGGAAAAGAGAAGAATTTGAGAGGGTTAAAACAAGAATAGGAGAGTTGTGTAACAGATTCGTGAACAATGTAAATGAGGAAGGTCATTATCTTCTTTTTAAAGAGTCAGACCTAACTAGACTGCCATCTGATTTCATCAAGAGTTTGGAAAAAATAGAGAATGGGAAACTACGGGTTAATGATAAGCCAACCCATACTTATCCTATACTAAAGCATTGCAAGATTGGAGCAACTAGGAAGGGTGTGGGAGTAGCAAAATATCAAATATTCTTGACAAAGAATACAAATATCCTTTAAGAATTGGTACAATTAAGGCATAAGATGGAACACTTCATGGGATATTCTAATTATGCATAATATGAGATGGAGAATGATATGTCTAAAACACCTTTTACGGTTATGGAGTTTCTAGTGGATATATCAGAGAATATATCAAATTCAGTTGCTAAGGAATATGGCAGTTTCGCAGTGTGAAGGGGGACACAGAATCAACGTTACAACGACTCACTTACGCTAAGTATTACTCAAGTCAGTATTGAAGCAAGACCAGGGAATTTTGGCTAAAAATGGGACCTGGGCATTTTGGTTGGTGGCCAAATTAGGAAACGGTCAAGCGGAAATGGCTGACTTGACAAGCTAAGAAAATGTCAAAAAACCTAGCATTCAAGTCAGAGAAATATTTGCATAATTAAAAATTACCAAGTCTGAAGAAGGCCACGCCATGTTTGAAGAAGTCCACACAAAAATTCGATTTCTAAGGAGGCCACAAAACCAATGGCTAATATTTGAGCACAGCAGGAATACGCCTACAACTCTGATACCATGTTAGAGATAACCATGGTGAAGACAAGAATCTAAATGATTGGCATTGAATGCATTACTACTCACAATGATATACATTTTATAATACATTGGAGTGACCGTTGGATTCCATATTCCAAGGTTTATTGGACTCCTTTTGATTGTTTATCTTCCACACCATAACCCTTAGAGGATTAGGTGTCCAACAATAATGATTGCAATGAGTGGGGACAATGGTTCAAAAAATGAAAGTCGTGTATGTTCCATGTCACCAAAGTGCTCTGAGCGCTTACCACAAAGGGAATATTATGTACTAGACTCAATTTCATTTTCACCATCGTTCATTTATAAAAAATCATTGGAGGAAGGATGAGATAGTGTTATTAGACTTCCTAGGGTGCCACCAAGGTGTTTCAAACACTGTTTGCAGGTGTTATAGGAAGGTTTGAACTGCTATAGGAGGGATGAGAAGAAAATACAGGAGGAATCGAAGGGTGAAAGAGGTCTAAAGTGACCCAAAATTGTCTTCAAACCCTATTCACATACATAGCTAATTTCAAAAAGAGTAAGTGAATTCCTCCCTCCTTGATTTCCATACATGTGCATGATAAATTTTGCCTGAAGTTGGTAGCCTATGATAGAAAATTGAGAAATGGGTCTTGTTTTAAATTATTGTGTAAAGGCAACATAGGAGCATGGAAAAAAGACTTTGTTTGATATAAATTCTAGCATTCTTCACCCTCACTGATAAAAATAAAATGTAATCACTTTCTGAATAATAGATCTAATGATCAACTTCGCTCTGATACCATGTAGAAGTTTGAATAATATAACACTTATTCACAGAGATTATCCTGATTATACACTATTTGTGGAATGCATGCATAATACATAACCTCCCCTACCATTGATCATCAATTTGCGGAATTAAAAAACAATCGCATGCACACATTGAAACATCAATCACACATATCAACACAGTATGTAATGGGGAAAGCATACAACTGAAAACCCCAACTATCTGTATATTATAATGATAGAGAACATGTAACAATACATAGTACAATACTCCTCGCAAGTACTCAGTACTATCTCCACATGCTACACACAAACTAGCTCAGATCTGAACAAGTCATGGGTTCAAATCTCCTCCACTATTTGACTGCCTCTACTGCGCAATCCAAGTTGAGAATAGATCAGATCCAAGTTCGAATTCCCTTGGCTTGTACTGTGCAATCCTCATTGGCAATCTCAATCAATGATTGTGCAAATCTCATGCACAGCTATAGTCACAACTGATAGTAGTCTCACCCTTTCACCCACCTCTAACACTTGTCTCCACTGAACTGTCCATGAACTGAGTTAACTAATGTATTCTTTAGTTGATTTATGAGTTAATAATTAGTGAATTAATTAATAATTAATTCACATCACTCATCACTAGTGTATTTGGAAATTAGACTAAATACAACTAGTTCAACTAAGTCAAACTGAACACAACTCCATCAACTCCTCAATCAACTCCACCAAACTCAATCACTTGAGTTCTAATTGAAGTCCATCATGCAATAGCTCAACTAACCCATAGGAAAAGTGTACTTCCTTCTGGCAGTTGCATGTGCCACATCCGTAGCTCGAACTGAAGTGCTACAAGAGGATAAGATAATGTTTATAGTCCAAATATTATTAAGAGCTAATAATATTTGACTGTTCTATTTTTTGACTAGCAGTCTAAAAATAGACTCTGCCCATATGTCTAAAAATAGAGGTCCATCTATTTTCACCAACATGACCAATCATCCATAAAGAGCATCCTACAACTCATATACCATGATCCATATGTCTAAAAATAGACATAGTCTAAAAATAGACTTTGTGCCAAAAATAGCCTGCGGGCCCACTTAGTGAAGGCGACTTCTTTTCACTAAGCTCCATCATCTTCTTGCATTTTCAACGCTCCCTCTCAACAAGATATGGATTATCTACAACCCCTATCCTGCCTCTGTGGTATTCGAATTTTCTCCTGGTGAGCGCCTTCGTCAAGATATCAGCATCCTGATCCTTCGTGGGAATGTATGAAAGGAACATGATTCTCCGCTACACACAATCTCTGATATGATGGTACCTGATGTCGATGTGCTTGGATCTATCATGAAATACTGGATTAGCCGAGAGTTTAATGCAACTTTGGTTATCACAATAAATCACAGTAGGCTCCAAGTGTGACCCGAACAACCTGACCACGATCTTCCTCATCCATATAGCCTCGCATGCAGCCCAACTTGCTGCCATATACTCGGCCTCTGCTGAACTGAGTGCCACGGATCTCTGCTTCCTACTATACCAAGAAACTATTGTCGACCTGATACTGAAGATCCCTCCAGATGTGCTCTTTCTGTCTGTTGGGCTCCCTGCCCAATCTGCATCCATGAAGCCACATAGCTTCACCTCATCCTCCTGTCTGTACCACAATCCATATCCCGATGTGCCTCTGAGATAACGCAATACATGCTTGCCTGCCTTCCAGAAGAGCTTGGTTGGCTTAACCATAGCTTGTGAAAGCTGGTTAACAACATAGCATATATCGGGTCGTGTATTGACCAGATACATAAGCGACCCCACCAACTGTCGATAAACAGTGGCATCCACTACCTCCGCTGAAGTAGCATCCTCCTTCCTCCAACCTCCAGGAAGAGGAGTATCAACAAGATTGCAACCATGCATGTTGAACTTCTCCAGTATCTCCTGGGCATACTTACCTTGAGAAACAAATATTCCATCACTGCGCTGCCAAATTTCCAATCCTAGGAAATAATGAAGGATGCCCAAGTCCTTCATCTCAAACTCTCTAGCAAGATCCTCCTTGCATGAAAGTATCAACAACTCAGCTCTTGTCAAAATCAAATCATCTACATAAAGTACAATGATCAGCAACTTACCCTCCACCACAATCTGGTATAGGTTAGGATCCGCCTCACTCTTGGAGAATCCAAGTCCAGTGAAATAATTGTCTATCCATGTGTACCAAGCACGAGGTGCTTGTTTCAACCCATACAATGCTCTCTTGAGCCTGCACACATGCGACTCGCTGCTGAATATCTCGAAACCTTCAGGCTGCTCTATGTACACCTCCTCAATGACTCCGTTGAGGAATGCAGTCTTCACATCCATCTGATGGATGTGCCACCTCATCTGCACTGAGAGAGCAAGAATCATCCGTATGGAAGAATACCTTGCGACAGGTGCAAAGGTCTCCTCATAATCGATCCCCTCTATCTATGAGAAGCCTCGGGCAACAAATCTTGCCGTGTACTTCTCCACACTCCCGTCAGCTGCCTGCTTCACTTTATAGATCCATCTCTAACCCACCACTGATTTCCCCTCCGGTCTTGGGACAATCTCCCATGCACTATTTCTGACAATCGAATCATACTCTTCCACCATGGCATCTACCCATGCGAGATCCTCCACAGCTTCCTCGAAAGAGGATGGCTCAGTCATGAAACATTTGCTCACAAGAGCCATGTATCCAGTGTACCAATTAGGTGATTGTCTCTGTCTGCGCTGTGCTGTAGGTGGTCCTACAACCTTCTCTGCATCTTGAGCCAGTCGCTCAGCTTCTGTAGTGCACTTTCACCCTCTGATGGTTGGCGCTGCATGAGTGGTCTCTTCCACTCCATGAACTTCATCTTGTGGCTGATCCACATCCTGAAGCTCATCCTTAGGAACTAATAGCTCCTCATCTGCATGCAAGTGTGGCTCCATCTCAAGCGAACACTTCATGGCTTTCTCCTCCTGAAATTTGATATCCCGTCGCACAACAGTCTTGCGAATGTCTAGAAAATACACACGATAGTTGTGGGGCGTATCAGTGTACCCCACAAATATCCCAACCTCTGCGGTCGGCTCCAGCTTCTTCATGGCATCCTTCGTCACATGCATGTAAACAGGAGAACCAAAAATCCTCAAATGGGAAATATCAGGCCTCTTACCAGAATAAGCCTCCTCAGGTGTACTCATGCCAAGTATCTTGTGAGGACAACGGTTCTGCACATATACTGTAGTATTGCATGCCTCCTCCCACAAGTGAAGGGGTAGGCCCTGATCATGCAACATCACCCGTGCAGCACCCACGATCATTTTGTTCTTCCGCTCACCAACCCCGTTCTGCTGTGGGTTATGGGGAGCTATGAGCTCTCTTCGAATCCCTTCTGCGCTACAGAAGTCCTTGAACTCTCCAGAGATGAATTCACCACCATTTTCGCTCCTAAGAGCCTTCACCTTCTTCCCTGATTCCTTCTCAACCAGTGCTTTGAACTCACAGAACTTTGAGTATGTCTTGCTCTTCTTTTGCATGAAGAAGATCCAGCACTTTCGAGAGAAATCATCAACAAAGATCACATAGTACTTGTGCTTTGCTGTCGAAGCTACTGAGAAAGGTCCACACACATCTATGTGAATTCTCTCAAGGATCGTCGTGGCACAACTATCCTTCTCATGAAAGGTGGCTTTCACAAATTTTCCCAAAGTACACCCCTTGCACTGATCTGACTACGCAAGAGTGCCTTTAGGAAGCCCAGTAGAAATATGCTGCAGTATCTTCAAGGCTCCATGGTGAAGGTGGCCCAATCTCTGATGCAACAGCTCACCATCATCCTGGCTCACCAATCCTTCTACCTTGCATGCCATTGTTGCACAGCCATCTACATGCAATTGATAAAGGTTCTTGACTCGAACCCCTATCTTCCGAGTTTCTCCAGTTGTCTTACTGCGCAGGAAATCCTTTCCCTCGCTGAAGACAAAATCATATCCCTTGTCTTCTAACATCGCCACAGAGATAAGATTCTTCTTCAATCCTGGAACATGCATCACTTCCTTCAATACGAAGGGTTTACCAGACTCCCTCTCAAAGGAAATGGTACCGATACCGGTCACACTGTATTTACCATGATCGCCCATCTCGATGTGCACTCCAAGGTCTTTCTCATCCAGATCAAAAAAAAAAAATCTCGATCTCCTGTCATGTGAAAAGACGCACCACTGTCCAAGAACCATACCGATCCAATAACACTTGATAACAAGCATGTGATCAGCGAAAAATCCAGCTCAAACTACGAGGCTAAGGCCTCTCCTACTGCAGATCCAACAGCTTGCTTATTTTTCTTCTTCTGCGAACAATTTGTGGCATAATGTCCGTGCTGGTGACAGTGAAATCACTTCACCTTGTACATGTTCTGCTTCTTGCCTTTCACACCGGAATGAGAAGCTTTCTTGTTCTTCCCCTTCTTTGCTTTGGCAGCCAAAGCGCAATTTTCTTCATCAGATGCCTTTGATGAAGATCCGTCCCTGGTATTCCGCTTGATCTCCTCTTGCACAAGATCAAACCAAAGTCTCTCCCATCCTGGCAATTTCTCCCAACCCTTGACAGAGTCCTGATAGGAATGCCAACTCTTCGGAAGAGCCAAGCTCACCAAGTCCTCATCATCGACAATCACCCCCACACTTCCCAGCTCATCCCAGCATTGGGTGAACTTCGTGAGATACTTGGGCATACTCTCTCCTTTCTCACACTTAATGTTTTTGAGTTTATCCTTGAGCGCCAACTTCCTCTGGTCGCTCTTGCTTTGGAATAAATCTATCAACTCTTTCCACATCAAGTATGGAGAAGCCTTTCCATGTAGGCTGGATACAATGTGATCCTTCACGCCCTCCAACAGAATCCTTCAACACTTTGTTGTCTTCTTTTGCCAAGCATCAACTTGAGCAGCATCAGTAGGCTTTGGGACCTCAGCATCTATGAACTCCTTCAACCCATTTTCATCTAACACTGCCTCCATCCTGTCTTTCCATGCAATATAATTCGAGTTGCCTTCAAGGGCATACTCCAATCGCAATTTGTTGAAAGACATTTCAACTTCGACACCAAGAAAACATTGCTGCAATTCGAATTCCACCAGCTCAAAACTCAACCGCTTCTGATCTAAAATTCGTGAGAACAAAGTATTTCTCATACAGAGATTGACTGTATGGGCATTTACCGGATATCTCACCTTCCAAAAGAAGGATGAATCCAAAGGCTACCTGGCCTGATTACAGACTCTGCCTGAAGAAAGAAAATGTAATCACTTTCTGAATAATAGATCTAATGATCAACTTTGCTCCGATACCATGTAGAAATTTGAATAATATAACACTTATTCACAGAGATTATCTTGATTATACACTATTTGCGGAATGCATGCATAATACATAACCTCCTCTACCATTGATCATCAATTTGTGGAATTAAAAAAACAATCGCATGCGCACATTGAAACATCAATCACACATATCAACACAGTATGTAATGGGGAAAGCATACAGCTGAAAACCCCCAACTATCTGTATATTATAATGATAGAGAACATGTAACAATACATAGTACAATACTCCTCACAAGTACTCAGTACTATCTCCACATGCTACACACAAACTAGCTCAGATCTGAACAAGTCACGGGTTCAAATCTCCTCCACTGTTTGCCTGCCTCTACTGCACAATCCAAGTTGAAAATAGATCAGATCCAAGTTCGAATTCCCTTGGCTTGTACTGCACAATCCTCATTGGCAATCTCAATCAATGATTGTGCAAATCTCATGCACAGCTATAGTCACAACTGATAGTAGTCTTACCCTTTCACCCACCTCTAACACTTGTCTCCACTAAAATGTCCATGCACTGAGTTAACTGATGTATTATTTAGTTGATTTATGAGTTAATAATTAGTGAATTAATTCACATCACTCATCACTAGTGTATTTGGCAGTTAGACTAAATAAAACTAGTTCAACTAAGTCAAATTGAACACAACTCCATCAACTCCTCAATCAACTCCACCAAACTCAATCACTTGAGTTCTAACTGAAGTCCATCATGCAATAGCTCAAATAACCCATAGGAAAAGCGTATTTCCTTCTGGCAGTTGCATGTGCCACATCTGTAGCTTGAACTGAAGTGCTGCAAGAGGATAAGATAATGTTTATAGTCCAAATATTATTAAGAGCTAATAATATTCGACTGTTTTATTTTTAGACTGGCAGTCTAAAAATAGACTCCGCCCATATGTCTAAAAATAGAGGTCCATCTATTTTTACCAACATGACCAATCATTCATAAACAGCATCCTACAACTCATAGACCATGATCCATATGTCTAAAAATAGACATAGTCTAAAAATAGACTTTGTGCCAAAAATAGTCTGCAGGCCCACTTAGTGAAGGCGACTTCTTTTCACTAAGCTCCATCATCTTGTTGCATTTTCAACACTTCTGACCATCCTTAAGCACATTAAAACTCTCTTTTTTCATTAGATGACATATTTTTAACTTCAATATGTTCATTAGGAAGGTTTAGAGATAATTGCATATTTGTGCCTAATATATTTATTTTTTTAGAATATTATGAGAATATTGGGCAAGTTATGAAGATTTGGAGGAGATAATCTAGGGACTTTCTCCCTACTACAGGAGGATCAAGATTAGATAATAAATGAAAATAATATCATGAAATTATTGACAAATTCTGAAGCTCCAATGATTGATAATATCTAGGAATGTGCTCCCTGTCATTTAATGCATATTCCTAGTGTTGGGAACCAGGTCCACTATTTGAGGGATTTTTGGGGGGAGAGCTTCCTCCTTTCAAGGATAATTTTTCCTCATCATTTTTTATAAGTACCAAGTCAAATTTTCCTCTAGGTTCATGTATGTCTTAGTCTTCTTGTGGAGAAAACTTGTAATTTTGCAGCTCTACTTTCATTTCTAGCAGGGATGTACTTGTATTGATTCAAATAATGAAGATTGGTGTCATTTTTAGCTTCTAAATCTTGGTCTCCTTCATATAAATATGAGTATACTTGGGCTTGGCCATCCCAAGAGCCTCAGATCCCTTTTGTAAAAATTGTCTTTATACTTTTCACATCTTATTCACATGCATCTCTTATTCTTATTTTTCCTATTTTTGCATTTAGTATTGATGTTTATTTTGTTGTAGAATTGGGTTAAATGGTGTAAGTGAGTTATTTTTCAGGTTATTTTTAGATTCAAAATCATGATTCATCCTTATAATAACTTTTAAAATTCATCTTCATCATTATGCTACTTGGATTGAGTTACTAGTTCATGAATCTAGAATTTCTAGAAGTCCTTGTAGCAAATTAGTAGTAATTTTATGTTATTTTTTACAAAATGTTACTGAACTGAATTTTAATTTATTCCACTTGCATTAGATAATAAAAATATTCAAGTTAATAACAAAAATTATCCCATTTCATTTTCACTTGATTATGTTAGGTATTTGATAGGTTAACTAGCTCACTAGTTCTCGAATTTCCAGATTTTATGTGAACAAATGTATTTTGGAGTGATTCCACTTTGAATGGAGAGCTAATACATCCTAATAAATAAATAAAAAATCAAATCCCCTTTTAATTTTATTTACTTGTTCATTCAGTGAGTTATCTCCTCCTGTAATAATTCTATCTTCTCATGTAGCAAATTTGTCCCTTCCTGTAGCAAAATTGTAACACTAATTTCCTTCATCAGTTTTATCCCCACTGAACTATGACACAATCTATATGAATAATGAATCCCAGCTATGATTTTATATCAAGGGAAGCTCTTAATCCACTCCAACCCTTACTTTTATTCACTGGAAAAACAAAGTAGACTTTGTTTCTTTCTTACAAGTATGATGCAAGTAGGTTACTAATTTACAGGCAAGTGTGAACCAGGTAGATGGTGCATGCAATTTTGAGTGGTATTTTGATGAATTATGCAAGATAAAATATCTTTCTTATTTCAATTATATTAACCTTTCTCCTTTCATGAATTTATTAGTTAGCATTTACAAGTTGAGCAAGTAGCATTTACATTTCTTGCAAATAGAGTAACAATTCCATTTTTTCAATTAGTTTAGGTTTTGATTTCATGAAATCCACTCCATTACATCAGATAAACAAAATGATGACACATTGGATGCTTCACATATAGTTCCAATACCTCTTAATTTCGTATGAACCCCAAGTTGATAATTCAATTCGGTAGCCTTGGGAGTTGCGAAATTCTTGTTGCAATACTTGGGCTCATCACCAATCTTCAATTCATCACAAGCTTCAACTTGATTACATCATTTCCCCACAATATACTACTTGTAGGTTTAAAAAAAATTATTGAAAGGAAATTATATCCCTCCCTGTTTATCATTCCTATTTCCCCTACTTTTGTATCAGTGTCTCCTAAAAGGGACACTTTGCCCATGCTTGTTTATCAGTGTCTGTTGAAAGGTACTCTTCCCTCTACTGATTTATCAATCAATACTAAAAGGGACTGATGCCCTTTCTCATTTACCAATACTCACTAGAAGGAAATCTTGCCTTGAACATTTATCAGCACTCACTGGAAGGGACTCTTTCCCTTGAACATTTACCAACACCCACTGGAAGGAGTTACTACCCCTAATCTACAAGCTACCACTTACCAACCTTATAGATCCATCTTTCATCCATTTTCAAACTAGAACCAATAGGATACTTGTGTCACAAAAAAAAAAAAAAAAAAAAAAAACTCACTACAACTACTCACCAATGCCACCATACAAACACCTTTAGCAATCTATGATAACTGAATAAATCACCAAATCTTATGCATTAGTAGCATCAATCAACAATCACCAATGCACATCTTTGCATCTCTAGAACACCTTTTAGATACCAATATTTGTCTCTCGTTCACACTAGATTCATACCACCATTATGCATCATGCTACACCAACAACTTTCAACCTCTCATCAACTTCTCATTCACACACACCAGTCTCTCCAATCTCTACTGCTTGAATTTTGCTTATAAATAAATTTGCATTGCTAATTTTGGAATTTGAGCTCCATGAATAAACTCTTGTATTTGTATTTCTTCTACTTCAACTAACTCTTCTTAATATATTATTTAAGTCTTTAATCCATTATCTATAGTTCAAAACTCAAACTCTTAGCTTTTATGCTTGATTTTTCTATTCTTTCTTTTTGAAAGGTTTTAGCAATGCTCCTATTTTTAGGGACCCTACAAATTTAGCTTAGTTGCAAAATTTTCCACTTAACAACTACCAACTCATTCATGCACTTGAATTTAATATTTTATTTCCTTTGATATTATGTTTTATTTAATTCCCAAACTCCAAGAGTTGTCGACTCATTTCATGAAAAAACTTGAAGGATTTTGTAAAAAAAAATGTTGCCAAAATAGTTGCTGACTCATTGCGTCCTTGCATGTACCCACTGCACTTTGCCATAGTCCAAAAATCCTTTTTAATATACCACTATGAAACCGTGCTACCAAAATAAACCTTAATGGACCTTTTTATTAAAAAAAATGTTTCCAATTCCACCATTTTTGGCCTTAGCACCTTTCTCTCTAGCACCTTCCTACTTTCCTACCATAAGACTAGGTCTTTGTGACCAATGTCTAGGCCTTTAGGAAATAAACTTATTTTTACTTATCAACAACCAAATTCATTTGTTTTATGCTTCACGCACTTGGTATTTTTTCTATGTAAAATGACTAAACACTGTGTCTTTGCGCTAAGTCTAGAGCTCCCAAGCCCGAGACTCTTCATTTGCACCTCTATATAAACCATCGAGATCTATCTGTCGGGTCATTATGTCTTGTGAGGGTTTCCTGCATGTTCTTTGATTGGTTTCTACCTACCATCCAATCTGTCCTCCGTGTCCCGATGCTTTCTTCTCGCGGTGTGTTCCCTTTGTGCCCTTTTATAACCCATCGGGTTGGGATTCGCAGGCTTAGTTGTCCTACAAGGTCCTCCTAGTCTTATTGAATTGGTTGTGACCTTCCAACCTGTCAATGTTGATGTGTCTTAGATCTTGCTTCCCGACGCTACTACTTGTGCATTGTTAATAACGTGACAGGTTCCAACCAATAAGATTATTTCACTCTGACGCTAATTGCGTTATCTATCAGCCTATGGGCCTTTTGGCTACCCAAAAATTCCAAAATTTGTGCCATGTGTCCACCTTCGAGTGGACCACATCATGTTGATGTCATCACCTAAGAGCCAATAATACACTGCCACATGTCCTTCTCTTAGAAAGGAGAGATAAAGTGTACCAACATTTGGTTTCCACCATTTTTATTTATAAAAAATTTTAAGGGTCCTAACCATTTTATGTGATGCGTTGTTGCTGCCACATTTCTCGGCCTTCCTCCATGGTAAAAAATTTATTTGTCGTTTGCATGCTCCCCTCAACATGATTTTTGGTTTTATAGGGGGGGAGGGTTTGTGTAGTCAACCTCTACCATTGATCTTTGATTGGTTGTCTGGTCGAAACAACTTATTGCACAAACCCCCTTGCTTGTTAACACCTCAAACCTTTAACTGTATGCATTCCTTTTGATATATCGGTGGGAGCACATGTCACATAAATTTCTACTGGACTTTCCTGCAATTTAACTCAGGCATGAATCATCCCGCTCTATTGCATCCTGACACTTACCTTTGTACGCCTTTTGTAAACCCCCAGGGTGCACCCTTTAGGCTTACTTCATCAGGATGGCATCACCTACTGGTGTCATCCCGCTCTGGTGCTTAAGTTCTCCTTATAACTTCATCAGGGTACACCCACAGAGGTACCACAGCCAGACCAAGTTGTCAAGTGGGCTCCACCAAGTGCCAATGGAAAATGTTACCATTATGGTGTTGTCAACTACGTCTAGCCGAAACTATATATAAAGGCTCTTCCAACCTTGTTGTCAGGTTTGGCCACTCTACAAAAGTTGGCTTTACTCCAAAAGGGTCTCCAAGCATTTTTAAACTATTCTAGTTTGACTTGGGGATATTCAACTTTGACTGGGTTTATCTCACAAACAAGGAGGTCATTTTCAAACTTATGTATACCACTAGAAAGGTATTTCAGATCTTTATCCAACTATGTGGGTTTGATATGCATATGAGATGGTGTACTACTCCATAAATAGCTCTAAATTCTCTGCACCATTCTCATCCATGTTGTTATTCAATGTTCTTCTTGTGCTTGGAACTTGATCTTCTAATGCATCCTTTGACACCTTTTCCATCTGTTTCCATCTAATTCCATCAATGACAACACCATCATCAATGCATTTGTTTTTTCCATGCTTACAATCTTTTCCTTTTCCATTTCCTTTTCCTTTACCTTTTCCAATATTGACAAAACCATTATCAATTCATCAATTGCCATGCTATGCCTTTTCCATCAATGACAACATATTTACCAATGCATTTTTAGTTGGCATTGCTTACTTTTTCCAAAATTTTCCATTTCCTTTACCTTTTCCTTTTCCATCAATGATAATATATTTCCAACAATCTCCCCCTTTGGAATTGATGGAAACACCAAGATCAAACAAAACAATATCACCAATGGTCAATCAAAGATATGTGTACTTATCTTCTTTTTCTCTAATTTTTCTCCCAATGTTTCACTTGAGGTCCTTCTCCCCCTTTATATGTTGTTATCTTCATATTTTGTTTAATCACCAAACACTTCTCCCCCTCTGACATCAATGGAAAATATACTAACATGCTCACCCTATCAATAGTCTCCTTCTGTCTTATGATCCTATGGACCTGCCAACTACTTCTTCTTAAGATAAAAAGCTCAGGTACCTATGATCTGATCCAAGTAGCTTCCTCTCGGTCCTATGAAGAAGATTGAGTTGAAGGGAATGGAGAAATTACTCCCAATCTCTGTGTTAAGTGGGTAGGAGAGATATCTTGCTAAAACAACACATGCATGTGGAAACAAGCCATGAAAAATAATTCTCACTATTCTGAGTCTCAGCGAGGATTACATTCATAACATTTCATATCGAGACACATACACATGACCTCTAACAACTATAAATTGATGAACAACAAATTACAACACCTTTAACAAATATAGAGGGACTCTCACTTAAACATTATTTCTCATTGTTTCTTTATGATAAAAAGGCCTTTGAGCATGGAAAATTTTAGGGGCTAATATTCGTAGGTGGGCTAATTTTCCATGATTTTTCCACAAAAAATATTCGCCAATTTCCATTTTTTATAGAAATTATTCGCCCAAATTTGACAATATAAAATTATTTTACCTTAAAAATTGCCAACATTATATAGAGAATATATATAAAATCATTATAAACTTGAATAATTTTACAGATATATTAATAAACATTTCATAGTTTGCATATTAGGGACTAGTGAGATTCGCCAATGTACTTAAACTTCAAGATAATTTTCCATCCTTAAAATTTTCCCTGCCTTTGAGCCTCATTATAACATAGTTTAGGAAGACACATAGCCATCACATCTCTTAATAGAGTTGAGCTACCACCATTTTAACTAGCTTGCTTTCATTCTACTTGTATATTATTTTCAACATCTTCCATTTTTTATTTGAATTCAAGTTTCTTTGTATCTCTATGTTTTCTGGTTAGTAATCTATATTTCATTTCATTCCCTTCATAAACTCAAATCAGTGGAATAAGAGTGGACTTCTCTTTCTTTTGATTTTTTGTGCTAGCGCCCAATGAGGTAAATGTATAAGGAGTAAGCACTTGAACTGCTTGAGCCCTCGCAGGACCAACCTTGTTGACCCCGATGGCCTCCCATGGTGGAAGAAAAGTAGGATGAGAGAGCAAGAGATCTTATTAAATTGTTGCTCGAACAATCCCTTGAGTTATAAAGGAACAACATGATGGATAATTTTTCCTGGATCCTTCAACAAATGCCAATAGTCAATACATTTACATTAAGTGGACACTTTGGATGTGCTACCCCCTTTAAGGCACAAGTTGATTTTGATATTCCTATATTTAAAGGTTAGATGGATGCAAACGTTGTAGATAAATGGTTAAATCTACTAGAAGGATATTTTTCAGTCCACATTTTTTTTGACATAGAAAAGATTACCTTTGAACTCCTTAAGGCCACTCGCCATGTCAAGTATTGCTAGAAAACTTATTATGAGCTAAGGGAAACAAAGAAATCCCCACTATTTTTAGTCGTACCAACTTGGGACTTTTTTAAATATGTTGTTACGGAACAATATTACCCTTTTGGATGTTATGAAGACTAGTACATGAGATGGACCACACTATAATACAAAAGGCACCAAACAATGTTAGAGTTCATAAATATATTTCATACCTTGTGCATAATGCTAGGTATCAAATAATATGAGCAACATCTGGTGCTCAAGTATAATTGTGATTGTCTCCAAAGGTACATTCAAACAGAAACAATGTTCCTAGGCATCTATTCACTTGGTGCAACATACCAATATGCTATGAAAATTGAGTAGAAAATAAATAGAGGAAGTAACAATTTGGATCTATGAATATTTCATAGAAAAAGCAGGGTAAGCACATCACCAAATTGTAGAAAAAGGGAGAGTGAGGCTGAACCACTCCAATATAATCCATCAAAGCCAAAAACAATGAATGGTATTGGGAATATGAAGAAAGACATGAGAAATTGATTCAATTTCAAAAGAGCCCCACTCATAATACGAATGAATGTCGTGTACAGTAGTCACTCACAAATGTGTTAAAAAATCTTTAGAATTAGACACAATTTCTCACTCTAAAATAGACCTAGACAAGGGAAAAAATGTCATTGATGTGAAACCTAGTGCCACTATCGCCACTGTTAGGGTCCAACAATGTGAACCTGGAGATCTTGAGGAAGGTGATCACATATTCCACTCACAAATGTGGGTGAAAAGTGATCCATTGCATTTCATTGTTGATAGCAAGAGTCAAAATAACCTCATGTCAATAAAGGTTATTAAACATTTCAACCTATCGACAATGCCAAAAACACAATCATACACCACTGGGTAGCTCTATCAAGTGCGATATCTCCATGTCATATCTCCACATCGGCCAACAATGTCACTGACCCTACAACATCAAGCCTTCAATGAATGAGTTATTGTTGTGATGTTTCTCCCCTTGAAGTTTGTAATGTTTTATAATGCTAACCATATTTTTGGAAGCAACATCTTGTGTATGATTCTATACCTCATATTGTGATTATTACATTGGGTAGAAAACTATATAGAATACCAAAGGTAGTCCTTCCTACTACCATTTCTTTGATATTCGCTAAGCAATGCATTAAGACCATTTCCCAAACCGAAAAAATTTTCTTCCTCCTGATTCTCTTTGAAAGAAATGGGAATATTGTGGTCACATCAATGTCCTTGACATAGCGATCCTCCAAGTAGTAGTTGGAAGTGAATAATATCATGGAAAATTATATATACCTCTTCTCCCAAGCCATGGGGGTACCTCTACACTATTAGGTCAAGGATTCAATCGAAATGAATCTTGATACAACACTACCCAATGGGCCAATATATGATCACTCTCCCCTATAGAATGAGGAAATAAAGTGACAAATTCAAGAGCTACTCCAAAAAGGGCACAATTGGTCGATTTCCTCACCTTGTGGAAGCGTGAGTGTTCAGGCTTTCAACAATTTTTAAAATTAAGTACCTAATTCCTCAAATAGATAACCTTCTTAACTAACTCAGGGGGGTTGTTAGGTAATATAATTGGTAGTTAAATTACTTGATTAATTTTCAAATCATGATTCCTCTACTTATGAAGTGCATGTGCACAATATATGCTAGGAGTTCTATTTTATATTTAGAATGACAAAGCAGTTAAAGGAAATTGTTAAAAGTGAACCATCAAGGTTAACTCATTTCAACTTTACATACATGTTCTTTCTATCAAACATGAAATAAAATGATCGTTCTATTTGCACTTAATTGAAGAAAGGACTATTCGATGGAAATAATTATTATAGCTACATGAAATGAAAAAGACTATCTAACTACATGGAATTGAAAGGACTAATCTAATTGCATCAAATGGAAAGATTTATTTCTAATTGCATGAAATAAAATGGATTTAATCTACTTCTGGAAATGAAATCTTAATCTACAGCAATGAAATGAAATCCAATTATATTAGCAGAATCAAAGCTTGTTTCAAAATCCAACTAATCAAAATGAAATTTGAACTTGTGATAGATTACTAATGTGTGAAATGGAGAATTAAATTAATTCAAAAATTTTAATCCAAGACTAAGAGGAAAATATAAGCAAAGAAACTAATGGTTCAAAATATTTTTTATTGTTTTTAAATTTAGTGTGCGCTCAATCCTGTGCAGAAAAATCAATCGTAACTAAATGGATAGAAACTGAATAGAGTAAACTAAATGTAACTAATTGAATTAATAGTGAAATCAAAGCATATATTCTATCTTACATCTCTCCAAGGGTCCCTCTTATTGAATGTAAGCTATTATAAACTCAAATCAAATCTGCTACAAATGCATTTTCACTTCAGGAACAATGCATTTGTATTGATAAAGGATTAGAGTATTTTTACAAATTAAAACAAATTAATCAACATCTATTGTCTATTATATCAACTCGTAGAGCAACGAAATATTTATACATAATTTATTAAAAACTTTTAGAAATAAATGTTGAGAGGCAAGTTTATAGATCAACATCATAGTTTTTAATTTTGACTAAGAAATAAATATTGCATGATTTGATTTGTTGTAGCAAATCATGCAGATAATATTCTACACATTATCCACATGAAAGTCACTCGCTTGATTTCATTTTTTCCATGCTCTCTTGATGCCAAAACCTCTTCTAGAAAACCGTGTATATGAACATAATGGTGTTGACCTAGATGTTTGACCAAATGGATTCTCAATCCATTCAATCTCTTGAGTTGGAACAATAGTTGGATGAGCATGTCTTTGAAATTTTAAAACTACCCATATCCTTTGTTGACCTTGAAAGTCTCTGCATCATGTCTAACCATTGACTGAGCTATGGAAAATCTAGTGAGCTGTGGAAAAGTTACAATTTGGTAGCCAAGGATATATTTTGATGAATTTCATAAAGAAAGTCTAGATTATGGGCATTAAATGATTTGGTACCTTTTTCTATAACTGAAATGGCATTGATGACCTTATAGTCTATAAAGATATACTGAAATGTATATGGAATGAGTGGACATAAGGAAAGAGGATGTCAAAATTAAGGAGAATTCGAGAGTCCAACATCCCCCCATGCTAGGGATGTTGCATGTCCTCATGCACAAAAACTCAAAACTGAAGAAGTTTCCTCGGTTACTCTAGTTCTTCTGAGGTCTAAATAAGTATATTTATATTACTTAATATCTCCTTGGTTTTCACCTTAATAGATTGTTGTCACCCAAAGTGTACGCTAAGGGCCACAATGCTCAAGGTTGGGGTTGTCACTCTGATCCCTGCCCACTCCATTCAAGCTATCTCTTATGCAAGCTAAGGGGGTTAGTCCCTAAAGGTGAAAGATGAAGGGGAAACTTGTTGAGAACCAACTAGTTCTAGGAGAGGCACTGAAATATATTGATAAACTTGATTAGAATGAGTTGGCGAGTTTGATTAATGAGCAATTGGATTATTATGACACTTAAGGTTAAACATTTAAGAGATTGGTGCCTTAAACAATAGTGCTCAATGAACTATGAACTTGTAAGACAATGAGAATAACTTCAAATTTGAAGATAAACAATGGTGCAAGGGAAAGTTAGCACAAGATGCACAATGGATAAATTGCAGAATAAAACAATGTACTTCCACCTTAATGATCAAAGATGCTATAAGATAAGTGACAAGTACAAGAAAGTATAACTTGGCAAGAAGATGAGGGATACTGCAAATGACAAGGCTTCAATGAGATAACAATGATACCATATGCTACAATAACCAATCGAAAAAACAAGATCAATTTACTCAATGAAACATTATGTGATCGATAAGGATTAAATTCATATTTGTTGGAGACAATTTCAAATGCTTTTATTAAGGATGACTTTTCTCATGTGATGCAACGATTAGAAAGTAAAAATATCAAATGGTGTAAGCATGAGTGACCAAAGAAGCACTTCACTGAGGAAATGAAAAGAGACAGTAATGTCAGATGATATATTAGTCTTCTGCAACAAGAATGTTAGACTTCTAAGAGTGAAATTAAGTCATCCAAAAATGCATGCAATGATAGCTAAACATTTATAGTTGATCCTTCAACGAATATGAGATAGATTAGAAATATTTTTCTCTTCCAATGACCAAGGAAAACATACAACCACAATTTTTAGTATTAAAGAAAATAAGAGCAATCCTTATATCCTCACAGCTATGACTAACAAGGTTACCTTTGATAGTTTGAAAAAACCAATTCATCTATCCAATTCCATAAAATATATCATTTTTAAGAGATATGAAACCACTACATTAATGCTTCATATATGAATATTAGCATGTTGTAAAGTATGATCAATTTTGATTATCGTTTAGGCTTGAGCGAAATTTTTAAAAGAGAAAAGAACTATGCTCAAGTAACAATGATCAATCCAAAAATAAAAATAAAACTTCCCCAAAGCATTAGTCCTGAAACAACAATGTTGTCCTTGCAACTAAATACAAATGAGAAACAATGAACAACGTCCTTAATGTCTCTTTTAAAACAATTTTGCAGAACTGTGATGACAAAGTTTGTAAATGAAAACCACTGAAATTTATACCAAACTTCTGAAACAACTCAAGACAATGGCCAATAGAAGAGTACAACAAATAGAACAATGATTAAATGCATGAGATAGGAGCAAGGATGCTTACTTGATTTTCTTATGATTATTCTTTAGTATTTTCAGGACTGATTATTATGATTATTAAGTGTGATTAGGATATGCAATAGAGTATTTTAGATCAAAGATTTTCAGACCTCAGAAGAAGTCAAAATGTGTATTATGAAGATGCCAAACAACAATTAGAGAATGTAAATGAAATTAGGTGAATGAAAAATTTGTCTTTTAGGCCAGTTTCATGAGCTTAATACCACTGCAAACAAGCGTTTTCATAATGAAAATGAGGAAAATTAATGAGAAGAGGAGGGTTAGAACTCAAACCACTTGGCCCAAGGCATTCCTTTGATGATCCCATGTGTAATCATAAAATTTTATCTCCAAGGACACATGAGACTTCAGAAAATGAATCGACAGTGCCCAGAGATCATTGTCAACTTAAGATAAGCCTAAAATGAGGGTTAGAAAGAGAGAAGTGAATTTTATTAGCCCTCCAAGGCCTGTGTTAGGGCTATGGAAACAAATGAAGGTTGCGTTAAAGCTTTAGGAAGCTATTACAAGCGACAGGGAATAGAGCTAGGGTAGCGGGAGAGGAGTCGAGGTAACGTTGGGTTAGGGTAAGGTTGAGAAGAGGAAAATAAGGGGAATGTAAGGCTTGGAGTAGCCATTTAGGGTTGTCGCAAGAGGATATGAAGGAAATGGAGCTACTTATTGTAGCGTGAGGATCAAGGGAGGCTTGAAGGCTGCCTTGGAGGACTACGACAGACCGATAGGGGAAACACTGAGATGAAGAGGGCTAGAAGGAAGGATAAGAGGCTCATGCATTAGGCCTTTAGGGCCTAAAAAAACAATTGTCCAACTTTTACCAAAACATTTATCAAACCCCAATCTGAAATGTAAAGTTCCTTTAATGAATAATCCTTGAATAATTTGTTCCTACAAAATGGTATTGAGGCCATATATTTCCCTCCAGGGTCTAAATTTGGCTCCAAACTAAAAAAAACTCTTCAGATATGTACCTGCACAAATAAAAAACAAAACACTGAAAACCCAATATGTTAAAAATATAAATGAAACTTGAAGACCCAAATATTAAAAATTTCATATCTATACAAGATAATTACATATTTATACAAATGCATTATAGATCTATCAGATCTGAGGAGAATGAGTCCAACTCTGCTCCCAGATCTCTATATCTAAGGATCTTCCTAGCTAGATCTATTAATTATGCATAAGTTATAAAAGACATTAAATTTTTTTAATGAGGTACTAGCCCAGAAACACCCTGAAGAAAAAACAGATCGTTAGATAAATCCTAAGGCTTCAATCAAGTAGGCTCTTCAGAGATTATTCTTTGAGAGTTAGCTGGTCCAACCAAGGACTATCCCTAACTCTCAATTAAATTTTGAATGATCTTATGCAAACACTAGATCCAACTGTCAGATCAAGTAGAGAAATAAAATAACAATATAACGGAATAAATAATTTTCAAGAACTAGAGATACCTGTTAATTCAATCAAATTAAAATTGTTACCCTAGATCCAATAAACCGAAGAAGATATTATGTACAGATTGTTCCACGAGAGCTATTACTTAACAATTTTCAAATAATATTCAATAGACAAATTTAAAACAATATTACCATAAATTCAAGAAGAGGAACACCACGATCAATCAAAACCCCAAACACTTTTGTATTATATTCCAGAAATATTACAAGAGAGCTTCGAGAGCTTAGTACACTATTGAAAGATCTCATGAATTGAATGACAATTGACCTCTAATTTATAGATTAATTATCCAACATCTAGTTGGCTTAATCCCTGTCAAAACAATCTCAACTGTTGAAAAATATTTAATTATCTTTTAATCTCCTCCGTCGAAATTATTTTATTTTTGAAGAAATTCGAATTTTTCATTTAATTCAATTTTAATTAACTCAAAATTAATTATTTTGAGTTGATTTCTTCAAAAAATTGACTTTGACTTAAATACCAAGGCCCAAGGGGCCAAAATCTCTTGAAATTTTCAATATTCCCTAGGCCGGGGACCTCCAAAAATTAATTCTTCTAGGACCCACGAATTGTTTTTATTTGGAAAATTAATTTTTCCTAGGACTTAAAATTGATTAAATTTCTGGCTTAGAATTTTAATTTATTTTTGTTAGAAAATTTAATTAATTGAATCAAAATTAATTTTAATTAATTAAATTTATGGCTTAGAATTTTAATTTATTTTGGCGAGAAAATTTAATTAATTAACTTATGAGGGGATTAATAATTTTTTCAACCCTCAAATATTTTAGCCATGGTGTCTAAATATGAGGGACCATGCACTAAATTATTTTTTACATCAAGATATTACAATTAAACCCTCAAAGGGGGAAAACCCATTCGTTATAGACCCTCATTATTTTATATAATTCTGCGACTTAAATATAAACTAGTAGACCAAGTGATTTGTAATAAAATAATTTAGCCAATTAGCTAAAATTATTCCTGAATCACCTTTACAAAGACTCGATCTAAAAACACTAGGAATCGCCTAAGATATTGATGACAAAATCCACCATATCTTTGGGGTGAGGTTGGAGTGAAAAACTCTACCGATCATTTGTATTTAGAAACAAAGATGAATCGTTGAGACGGAAAACCTCCCACGATGAAAATTGTCATCAAAACAATATGTTTACCTAGGTTATTACATACATATATGGTCTTACTAAGATTATTTACATTATAGACATGCATAATGGGTTTACAACTTTAAACAATGATGGTTGAAGATGATGATGAAATCTAGATGATTTCATTGTTTGATCATGATGGAATCTTCTCACGAAAATGTATACTGCTATAGGGTATTTGACACGAAGTGGTCAACATAGACCATTTGGGTTTTCTCATATGAAGTTTTTCTTGTAGGCCCCTAACTTTGTTTATGAGAATTTTGTTGTTAGTTTTAATCTTTTTGTTCTTCTTATACTAGAAACACATTCTTAACAACCTAGTGTCCTTTTGTTCCTTCAAGAGTTTATTTTATGCTTTAAACATTTCCTTCTCTTCTTTGATATACTTGTTTAATATTTCTAATTCAGACTTGTACTCTTTAAGAGTATGAATGGTTTCTTGTTTCCCTTGAGAAATAGTATGAATCTTAGAACCAAATATAGGATCATCATCATATAAAATTTCTTCATGAAATTAAGTTTTTCAGGGGACTTTACCTTTTCTTGCGATTTTTTCTCCAAAGTATCCAAATATGCATAGACTTCTTGTTGAGATCGGTCAATTTATGGAGTCTTTCTTATGGGACTTCGATGCTATGGAAAGAATGCTTCTATTTCAATGTAAAAATCATCATCCTCTTCAAGTCTGATAGTTTCTAGAGGATTCTAGTTTGTTGGATTGAGTGATTCCTTGGAAAGTCACTTACTTCTTCACAATTTTTGTTTTTGATCCATTGTTTTTGGTGTAGCCCTTTCCTTGCTGATTTTTATTTTTTTCTTCCCTTGATGCACAACTAATTATTTTTCTTTTGTGGCTTCAGGCTCCTATATCTTTTGGCTAGCTTTCTCTCTTCTAAAATTTAGTTTCTTTCTTTTTTGCCTAACCTTTTCCATATATTGACTAAGTGGCACATCCTCTTCTCCTCCTTCTGGTGGAATTTTGAGGCTGAAAGTCCTTAGGACCCTTGGTTGGTTTAGGACCATTCTTTTTAGGATGCTGCGTCTTAGGATTCTTTGAACTTGGTTGTTGCTGGGCGGCTAAATCTTTCTTAGAAGAGTTTCCAAGATTAAGAAGACCAAGATGTAATAGTTTTTCTTCTTCTCTTATTAAAGAATCACAAAAGGCATCAAAAGAGGAGGACTTGTAGGCTTGTCCTTGAGAAATAAAGGTTTCTCTAGTAGAATGGAAGGTGGAAACAAACACAGAGTAGGTTGGTTCTAACTTAGTAAGAATGGAATAGATAAGGCTATCATCTTCTTTCTTAACCTTAACACCTTCCAAGAGAAGTCTAAGGGTCTTGAACTTGGACAAAAAATCTTCATTGGAAGAAAAAAAAATTGGGGTCCAACGTAAACAACTCATTTTCGAGTTGATGGGCTCTAATTTCATTATTAATTCCAAAAACTTTATTAAGTTGTTTCATTGCTTCATCAGGGGTATCAAGTTTTGCGATATGGAATCTAAGGTCTGGAGAAATAGACATCCCTATCAACCCACATGCTTGATCTTGTTTATTTTCCCATTTGACTACCTTACCTTCATATTTAGGTTTAGACTCTTGGCCCGAGGCTATTCTATAAAGACCTTTACTTCTAAGTAAATCCTCCATGTAGGACACCCATTGGAAGTAGTTGGTGTTGTCAAGAATAACTTGGCATGGACTTTCCATTTTAACAGAAACTGAAGCTATAGATGTTGAAACTAAGTGTTCCAATGGAAAGATATCGAAAAATTAGGCCGATTCAAGAAAAACGGCTCTGAAAACAACTTCCGAATGAAGAAGTTATGGCTTTCTAAAGAAAAGTTGTTGAAGGTGCCGACGAAGTACGTGAATGTGCAGAAGTGAATGATAATGTTATATTTTAAAAAAATCCCAAACCCTCTCCCCCCCTCCTTTCCAAACTTAATCTAATTAGCTCACTTAAAATATATATATATATATATATATATATATATATATATATGTATGTATGTATGTATGTATGTATGTATGTGACCCGCTTTTATAAATAAGCGAAAGTCACTTTTACAATGGTACTTTATGAGCTACTCACTAAATTGTAACTTAGATAAAAGATAAAGAAACTTTAGAATTATAAGTGACTCACTTTTTATAATGGGTGAGAACACTTTTACATAAAGTAACTTTAAAACCTAATTTACATGTGCTTTTGAAAAATTAACTCAACAAAAAGAAAGACTTGAACCCAAGGTCTCTATTCTCATAAAGTAACTTTGGACCAAGTGAGCTAGTTTAAAAGGCTAGAAATTTTTGGAAAAGAGGAAAGGGTTTTTTTTTTTAGTCACTGGAGCTTTGGAGTGTGTGCTTACTTGAGAAATACTTTTTTGCCTACAAAAAAAAAAAAAACACAACCCAAAATGGACATGCAAAAAAAACCAAACCTTATGGCTTGAAGTTAGATTTCGCTAAAAACTATATATTTTCCTCAATGTTTCTAATTTTCCAAGATCACACTAAGGCGCTACGTAAAATAGCATACGCATGAGAAAAAACCTTCCTTTATGTTTCTGATTTGCCCAAATCGCACAAAGTTGCAGGGCAAAGAGCATACGTAGAAATGAAAGGTATAGATCCAATAATAAAAAACAGAGAGACAAATAAATCGAAATAAACAGAGACATAAATAACTAAAACTGCAAATAAAGACTGTATACCTCTAGATCTTAAAAATGACGTAGCTAGGGCTACCAGAAACATTTTCGGGTGAAACGAAAGGGGTTCCTCACTAGAACAGATGCTCCTAACACAATAGAGCATTCCTCTTGGCCAAAAAGTGGTTAGAAATAGTAGATCTATGAAACGACAGTCAGATGCAGTTGTACCGGCTGCAAATTTGGATCACCAATGGATGCGGCCCTCAAATATCTTTGATACCATGTAGGAATTTACATGGTAAGTTCCTCAAATAAAACACCAAAGGACACCGCTCACAAACAGATCACAGATCAATACACCAATATTCTTGACGTGGTTAAAACCCTCAAAGAGGGAAACAGTCCATGGCTTGAGCCAACATGGCCACTTGAGGCAATTTATTAATAAAAGAAAGAAAATTTACATAAGATTCTCTCATGATTGATCACCTTACAAATGATCCTCCATGCTCTTTAAATAGAGATCATGGACCAATCGGGTGTTAAGCCACGGATCAAGTGTTAGTAATACTGAGAAGAGAATGAACCGTCGGATCACTTCATGTCTAGAACATATCGTGACCATTAGATTGTAAGTTACAAAAGTACATAGTAAAGAAACACACTTTACCTAACTCTACACTAGACCAAGTTATACTTAACTATTTCCTATGTGTTGGAATATCCTAACAATTCCTATCTTTGTTAGTCTACCTATTCTTATATGTCCATGTGGAGAAATTCATGCATTTAGGCTTAAACATAACATACCTTCATAAGAGAAAGCAATCAGTGATAAATTGGACTAAAATTGTTAGAAGTAATCCTAATTATGAAGGTTTTCTATACCTTATTTCCTTTTTCATGTCAGTGGTCTATTCTATTATAAACAACTTTGTTCCACCTTGCACCTTGCCAAAAGTCTAGACATTCTTACAGTTGAGTAGAGATATCAAAGTGGGGGATTGATTTGCATTTGAATATTATACAAAAATTAGGTTGCATGGAGCAGAGGTTGCCCCTTATAGGTTACCATCTTTTGTACTTATGAGGCTCTTTGCATTAGAATTCATTAGGAAAAGTTTGAATGTAGACCAAGTCCATTGTGTGCCTACTGAAAAGGGGATACTTGTTCAAGTTGTGTAGGGTTGTTGAGGCTTTTATTGTTAATAACAGACAAGTTGTTGAGGAAGTAGAGAAGATGCTTTAGGAGATGTAGTTTTAGCAAGGAGATAAATGGGCCTATGACCCTCATCAGATTATTTCAAAGAGGATGGTGGAGAATTCTTATGCACCATATGTACATGAATCCAAACTTGAAATTGAGAAACTTGCTAATGGTGGTCAACATCAATCACAGAAAAGGATGTTGGTTGAGACTCCTCACCCTGCAGAGATCAAATTGGGGGAAATCAAGGAATCTATTTTGTCATTTAATGTAGAGTTTGATAAAAAAATCAGGGAAGAATTGCCCTCATATTGGGATCAGCAGGGTAATCTTCTTCCATGGGAGACATATGAGATCTTATTGGTTGAGGCAAAGAGAAAAATCAATTCCTCTCATGAAAAAACAACAATTCTGAAAGGCTCCACCATTTTTAATTATTTACAAAGGGATTTTCAGTTATTATGGTTGGTCAAAACCCTTTTCACAGAGAAGCCAGTCTACAGTCGAATAACAAACTTCAGGATGGCTCATGTCAGGTTTATCAAATGCCCAAGCTCTGATTTTTCAGTATGGAAAAAGTGTTGAGCTTTGATGTCACCAAACGAAGTAGATGACCCTGGAGCTTCTGAAAGTGAGCCTGCACAAGGGTCCCAAGTAATCTAGTGAAAATAAACCACATGTTCTATTTTAAAAGAGATATTTTAAAAGATATTGTATTTTGTAATTTTTCAAAAGAACTTTAATTTTTTAAGTTTGAGTCCTCATAAGGACCAAGTAGGGTTTAAGGTAGTTTTCAAAAGTAGTTAGAGGAGTTCATGGCAGTTAACAGTTTTTATAACTATCATCTTTGTAATGTTCCTATAAAAGACATTGAGGAACCATTTTTTGGGGTTTTGAATTTTGACTTCAAAGAGAAAATTCTTGTGTAATGTGTTCACTTTTCTTGGAGATTTAATAAAGCTTCCTAGATGATTCCAAACTAACTTCTGGATATGATATGTGTTTCTTGCTATTGTAAGTCATTAATTGTTTCTTCTTATTTTGGAAAGTGAAATGAAGTTGTTTGTTATTTCCTATAATACAGATTTACTTTGCTCATGGTACCTGTAAATTTTAATCAAATAACCTTAAAATTGCGCTCCATTTTTCCATACATTCATTTTCTAAGTCTTTCATGTGTTTTGCTAAGGTTTATAATAAAAGATTCTGCAGTTGCAACCTTCTGTTATGAACCTTCCACTATTTCTTTCTATCACCCTACTACAACTTTTAAATCATTTTCATAGTCAATGAGGCCATCTTGAAAGATATCTTTATCCCAAGAAGTTTCCTTTGCATTACTTGTATAACTTATCTTTGAATAATCATAATGGGACAACAAACAATATTTATTATCTTTTTGTACAGATGTCCTAGGCACTAATCTCTTCTAAGCCAAAGATTGTCTCTATGGTTACAATAGGTTCCTTAATGATGCAAGGGGGCAATATGAGGGGCCCTAGGAACCAAGGTGATGACCATGATGATAGGGGTAGAGCTCATGTTGGCTTTTTCCAACATGCTAGATTTGTATGTCCCGACCATATTTTGAATTTTATGGTACATTTTCTATTAAGAGTGGCCAAATTATGCTTTATACTTTCTTTTTAGCTACATCAATCTCTACGGCATAGTTTCAGGCTCAACACAGTGTGTGGACAAGGGGAGGGGGAGGCTAACTCCTTGTGGACCCAGATTGGAAATATGTGAAAATGGGTTATAATGAGCGAAGGGGAGTGAAGTATGTGGTGTTACGAAGCAGGATCTCGCAACCAAAATTAGGATTTCCCATGTAGTGCCACTCCTAAAGCTAGTAGCCAATAAAGGAGATCCCACAAGACAAGGACACAAGGTTAACCGCCAAGTTGGACAAGGGGACAAGAGTATAAACCAAGCCCATTATTTATGTCGAACCCCCCCTCCATTAATCCATGCCCAAAAGTATCCATGATAAGTAAGCAAAAATGCCCAACTACATAATGGAAGCCATACTTTCGGGGTTGGAAAGCCCACCTTCAAACATATGATCATGACAGATGGGTGAGGGTGCATAATGGTTGGCTCAGGTGGCATAGATGGTGAAACATCGAGCTATATAGGAGTTGTTGGTTGCCAGCTGAAGACAAACTAGGAGAACAAATTCTCCTATGGGTGTCATCCACAGGTGGGGGGTAACATTTGGCTCCAACTGGGACATGATATCTCAATGGAGTGCATGAATGTACTCAAACGAGGAGGTCATGATAACACCATCAATCTCTTGGGACCATAGACCTATTACCTACACATCAAAGACCAAGCACTCGATGTATCATGTTTTTTCGGTGTCTTATGATCACCCATGTTTATGTTAAGCCATAAAAATCGACAGGAAATAAAATCTTGCAATTATAATATAAATGCAACTACTCGAGCATGATAAAAGAATATGAAGTTAGTTATAATGTAAAAATCAACATGCAATGCATAATACTCTAACATACATATAATACATTATCAATCATTAAGGAAAGGGGTGATTCGACTTAATTTAACTGATTGTGGCTAAAGTCCCTCATCTAATATAGCAATGTAATAGTAGTATTCATCGACCTTCCCATGAATCTTGACAGGAACAGGGTTTTTATCAACCAACATAAGGTCCCTAACTTTGAAATCCTTTTTAGACCTCCATTTCTTATTTTTCTTTTTATTTGGCCTTTTAAGGTTGCAGACCTCTTAAGAGGGAAGGATAGGGGATGGTTTCTCAACCTCGAGGATCTTGTAATATGGAATTGGGCCTGGTTTTGCCACATCAGTTGGATATAAAGGTTCTCTATAGATAAGGAAGGGGGTTCCATCAGATTGTGGTATGGTAACATAATATAAATCCATTTGAAGTTGAACACCTATGGTAGCACCCCATTTCCTAGACAATAACATTCCCCATACTTCAGGTATATCTATGATAACAACATCCATGAGAAATGATATGTCAGGATTCATCACTAAATATACCTTGAGATATTTTATTAGGACTTATACTTCGATATGTTAAGAGTTGAAACCACACAAATTTTTATACCTAAGATTGAGTTGCTTCATGACCTTTAATGGCATGATATTTGTGGAAGCCCCTAAATGTAACATACAATTATGTAATAGGAGGTCATTAATGGCTAAGGTCAGAAAAAATTGTTCATGACCAGGTTTTGTATTAGAGAGGTGTATATTTTTCAATGTAATTGGTGTGTCCTCTTCTTCAAACCGTAAGGCTTTATTGGCTTTCAATTGTTGTCGTGGGAGTTTCACTAGCTCCTTCAAGGGAACTTGCATAGTTGTATTTCCAAAAGAAATACCTACATCAACATCAAGCTCAACCTCTTTTCCTTTAGTTTTATTCTTGGGTTCCTTCTTTGGAGGATCCTTTAGGGATTTGTTCCTCTTGGGAGGATCATTCTTTGAAGGCTCCATAGGAGGAGGTTCTTTTGGAGGGGACTGCTTAGAAAGAGATATGTTTTTGTTTGGTTCTTCAGAGGTTGTGGGGGTGTCTTTGTTCTTTCATGAATATTGGACCCCTTTAAACCTCCCACTATCATCAACATAAGGATTGGCTCATCCTTTTACTCTTTGAGGGTTACTTCACTAATCGAAGGATGATTGTATGTACCACCCAACATAATGACGAAGGTGCAAAATTCCACAATGTTCACTTACTCATCACCTTCATCATATTCACTTCCTTATTCATCACTTTGTTCACTCTCAGAAGATGATTATTGTTCCACAAAATTAGTTGGGGCTAAAGTGTTAGGAAATTGGGATTATCTTTTCTTGATTTCATCATTAGTTTTCTTAGGAAAAGGCTTGTTCTTGGGAATCAAGTTTGATTTTTTTGCCTTTTCAAGGGCGATGAAATTATTCATGTAAAGCCTATCCCTTGAGTTCAATTCCTCAGATAGTTTTTCAAACTTCTTAAGGAATACAACAAGGGTTTCCTCATTTTGATCTTTAGACTTATTCTTCTTAGCTTCCACCTTAGTTTTAGGATGCTCAAACATCTCGATTTTGGAAATGTTTATCTTTTGTTCAACCTCTATGATAATTTCTTTAGCCTCGGCAAGAATCTTTGGTTTCTTGTCTTTTAATGCATATGTTAGATGAACACCAACAGACTTAGTGAACTTGTCAAGGATGATTGCACCATGAGGCTAAGGTTGTCATGGATGTCTCTAACCACCTTGCCAAATTTTTGGGTGAACTCATTGATATATTTTCTTCCCTTACTTGTGTGGTAAAACTTTTATTTGTTGAAATAACCTTGGGCATAAGATGGCCATCACTTCATAAAAACGTCTTCAAATTGGTCAAAGTCACCTATGCTTCCAAGAGGGATATTAAGATGTCAATCCCTTACTTGTCCCTCGAAGGATAAAGCAAATAGAATCATGATATTGTCATCATCCTCAATTAATCTAGGGGAAATCTTCCAATAGAATTCATAAACATGATCATGAGCACTTTTCATGGAATCTCCTTTGAATTTGGGCAACCAATCATTATATTTCTCAGGTAAAGTTTTAGTATTGTCACTCAATTCCAAAGGTCCAAAAACACTAGCCAAGTGCCTCATGCTTCTTGGGAATTTGGGTTGGTTTTGATTTTCGTTGGCATTGGAGGTGGTCACCATATCGGGATTTGAATTACCAACCTTTTCAAATTCAGGGAGAAGGTTAGTTCTAACCGATAATGGAGTTAGTTCTCCCCTTTTTGCAACAGCCCTAGTTAAAGGAGGAATGTTGTCACCTTCAACCAAACTAGGGTATTGGACAATGAATAGAGTCACCAGAGGAATATTTGAAATATCATCAATGAATCAATTCCTTGGTGATTCATAAGGGAGACAACCCTACTTCTTCCCTAGAAATGGTGCCAAAAATTTTACCATTCAATCTAGGAGGGGTTCCAAAGGGGAAGCTACTAGACCAAGTGACAACAATGGGACAAGGACCCACTATAATCTTAGTTGATGTCCCCTTCTTTTTACATAATTTCACAGATGGGAGGAGTCTCAATATAAGGAAATCACTAGGAATGATGAGTCTGTGATAAGATAGGTAGTGATTTCTAAAGCCCATTCACAAGAGAGACTCAAATAATAGGGCTTGTTTGCTTTAGAAGCGAGATGAAGGGCTCTCTAGGAAAGGCTTAAGAGATTATAGGTAATCCTTAATGAGGAATGTCGTGGACCTAAGATTCCCTTTAGAAACAAGATACCCAAAGTGGACTTGCGGAATAAGGAAAAGTCATGTTGTGGGTCCACAAAGGGAGCCTTGGAAAAGCCCTAGCTTGGCCTAGGGTTTGAATGATCCTTGAAAGAATGTGTAGGATAAGCAAGGATTAAGGAAAGTCAAAGAAATGATTAACTTTCTTTGATTTTTTTGGCAAGTATACTTTCCAAGATGCCACTAACCAAGGACACCTAGGGACAACAATGGAGTTGGGCTAAGGCTTATGATATCTCGAGATCTAGCCACGGGATTTCATTGAAACTTCAAGGACACCTAGATAAAATCTTAGCACAGTAGTGGACCAGCTCGCACTTGAAGAGGATCTCCCTAATGCAATTCACACTAGGCCATAGAGGGTACAAGACTTAGGGCACAAAGCGGAGGAAAGAAAGGTTTAATGTGATCACCAAGACAAGGATTAGTGCCTAACCTATTGGGAGAATGGAGCCAAGAATGGAATTGGATTTTTAGATTTTTTACTTCATCAAGGAGTCCAATCTGCAACTTCTCTAGCCTAGAAAGGTTTTATTAGGTCACACAAGAAATTTACACTTCATTTTGCAAAGCTACATCGAGTTTCAAGGTTGAATTATCTAAGTCAACCCCTAGGAACATTCACTCTTATTTCCAAATGAATAACGCATGCAATAGATCAAGATTACCAAGTGATTAAATATTTTTCATTAATTTAGATCACAAGCAGCATCTTGATAATATGGAAAAGTAAGCCTCTCAAAAGGGATGAAATGATAGACAAGTAGCTAGGAGGGACATTAGGAGGCAAAATGGAGTCCAACATGTGCCAAAATGAATAAAAGGGCCCCAAAAATAGAGATGAAGGGGATGGCCCCTTGATATCCAATAAAATGACCTATGGTGCCCTTAAGTGGTTATGGGGGCACTCCTGATGGGTCTCCAACTGAATCTAACAAGCATGTATCCCATCTGCAAGGGATGGAACAATGATGTTATCCATCCCTTTGTGTCCCATGGTGAGATAAAACCCCAGCTAGGCCCTAGATCAACTGCCAAGTGTGTGGTGTAAGTGTGTAGTCAATTGAGCAAGGTGGTTCAAGTGCATCATCATCATCAAATAAGTGGAATAAGAGTGAGTAATGAGTGATGTTGAAGGATCCCATGGCATGGCTATCTACTCTTGGCTATAGTGGAGGCCCGTGGCTCTCAATGCACACCCTATAAATGCCAATATGACCCTCTAGAGGGATTGGACCCAGTAGAGGGAGATAAAACCCCAAGATTAAAACCCACCTACAATTCTGCATAAGATCCAATGTGTCTCCTCACCCTCGAGTACAACAAATCATTAGTGTAATTAAGCAAATGAGCTTACAAGTGATAGAACCAAATGGGCACCTCATAGCGGCATGCCCTTCCATAATGGGATTCAGAATGTATAGGTGTCTCCCAGTTCAAGGAGGAGGTTAATCAAGGACCCTATTAAGTGGTTTTAACCTCTAAGGGAGGGATAGGTCCATGGTACATCCATCATATGGTTGGTATCATGTGATATAATGATGTAAGGAAGTGGGGCATCAAGAGAAGGCTCCAAGCCACATGTTATGGTACAAGGGTAGCTATGATGAGGGAGGCCCACACTTGGGTGTATAGATTTAGGAGGGAGAAATCGTGGTACATGAGTTACCCTGGCCTTTGATTTTCCACCCTTATTCATATGTATTTTGCCTTTTATTTATTTTTCTTGTATAACTACTCGGGGATCCAGGGAATGAGAGCATGATGTGTAAGATATAGCAACGATTACCCCCTTAAATTTTTGGCAGTTCATATCCCACCAAGGGTTGGGACGATCATGGGTTCCTTAATGATGCAGGGGGGCAATATGAGGGGCCTTAGGAACCAGGGTGATGGCCATGATGATAGGGTTAGATCTCATGTTGGATTTTTCCCACATGCTAAATTTGTATGTCTTGGCCATATTTTGCATTTTATGGTACATTTCCTATTGAGAGTGGGAAAATTATGTTTTTTACTTTCTTTTTAGATGCATCAACCTTCGAAGCATAGTTCTAGGCCCGACGCAAAGTGTGGACAAGGGGAGGGGGAGACTAACTCCTTGTGGACCCCATGGAAAAATGTGGACCCATATGGGAAACATGTGTAAATGGGTTATAATGAGTGAAGGTAATTGATGTATGTGGTGTTGGGAAGTGGGACCATGCAACCAAAATTGGGATTTCCCATGTAGTGACTCTCCTAAAGCTAGTAATCAATAAAGGAGATCCCACAAGACTAGGGCACAAGGTTAACCAACAAGTTGGACAAGGGGACAAGAGTACAAACCACACCCATTCTTTATGTCGAATCTCCCCATTAATCCATGCCTAGAAGTATCCATGATAAGTAAGAAAAAGTACCCAACTACATAATGAAAGTTATACTTTCGGGGTTGGAAGGCCCACGTTCAAACATAAGATTATGGCAGATGGGCGAGTGTGCATAATGGTTGGATCAGGTGGCGAAGATGCTGGCACATAGAGCTATTTGGGGGTTGCAAGGGGTTGGTAGCTATCAGCTAAAGACAATACATGAGAAATTTTTCTCTTATGGGTGTCACCCACAGGTGGTGAGTAACAGTACCCAAACTAACCGTGAATATTAAGAATTCAAACTTTTGGCTAGATTAGTTTGTTCTGAGAGGCATGAAGAATAGCTTTGTTATTGTCCCCAAAGGTTTCTTGGACCTAAAGCACCAACTATATAAGTTATATGGAATTCCAAGAAAGATCTAGGGCCAATTACACATAGCACACATTAATGATTATAACATCCTATGCACTAAATGACTTAGACATATATATATTTTAAGCTTGAATTTGAAGGTGAAATGAAATATGGTTATTTTTCAACTTGTAATAGTTCCCTTTGATGTAGTATGTGGAGGATGTATGCTTGGGAAGAACCTTCAAGTTGTCCTTGAAATAAGGAAATCTTGGTAAGCAAGAAATTCAACTAGAACATATCCATAGTAACATTTATTTCATGAAAAAACCATCATTATATGGTGTAAGGTATGTATTATCCTTCACTAATGGATTTTCTAGGTATACTTGGGTGTATTCCCTAAAGGATAATATTCAAGTCTTTGAAAATTCAAAGGAATTAGAGCATTTGTTGAAAATAAATGTGGCAAAGGAGAAGAATGTGTGAGTAAGGAATTTGAAGAGTGCTTACCACATAATGGTATCTCCTAGTAGATATATTTACTTTACACGCCTTAATAGAATGACATCACTAAGAAAAGGGTTAGACATTGGTTAAAATATCATAATGCTTGACTTAGGCCAGATATTTATCAACTAAGCTTTTTCTATAAGCTACATACTTCTCAAATCATTTGTTACATATTTTTTTGACTAAAATTGTATGGGTTGCAACTATAGTAAAAAAATGGAGTTGAAGGAAACTCTCAATTTGACACCTTAAAGCTCAACCAAATTTTGGATGAAAAGAGGAAGAAACTAAATGCAAAGAATTATGCTCATATCAAGATGAGTTAATTTTGAAGAGTTAAAGGCCTAAATATTGTTTGATTCTATCAAATATGGGATCAATACTTGATCTTATCAAATATAGGATCAATTAGGCACGGAACTTGAGCAAAAATTTCCATGCCTAATTAGATGCATTACAACCCTCGTGAATATTCACTCTTAAACTCTAGAAAGAATTGAATCTCTTTTGACTTGTGAATGGTGACCTTGTCAAAAAAAAATTGCATTTTAAGCTTTATATCTAATTTTGTTTGGCATTATTTTTTTAAATTACATAAATGAAATTGAAAAGATAATTGCATTTCATCATTCTTGTAGGAATTTGTTATTTTCATTAAAAAAGTTGCATTGGGATAGTAACTTTAAATGTTGAAAATAATATCTTGTAAGGAACATTTTCGAAATGTCAATTGGATTGAGTGATTTTTGTTCTTGTTTTAGATTAAGAAAAAGAAACAAATTGTTTCTTTCCTTAGACAACTTCAATAAAAACAGAAAGAAGTGCATATTTTTTTCTTCTCGAAGAAAAATGTGTGTAATTCTTTCATTATAATTGAAAAAAAAATTACATTTTGAATATACATTTTCTAGTGTATTTAGTATATGAGAGACATAAGTTAATAACCTCATAAAAGAATATATGGGGAATCCATCCCCACATAATAACGGTTATTACATCATACACAAACAAAACTATAATATGAGTTTGTCAACTCCTCGCAAATATACAAACAAAAATCACCAAATGATTGTATGCAGTAGTATACTAACATCATCCATCAATATATCCATACTAAACAGAATACAAGCCACAGAAGTATCACTAGAAGAAATATAGGAGGAATCATGGTCCAACTAGGAACCCAAATGATTTTTGACCCGTTTAAAGAAAGTTCATGCCACAAAAGAGCTAGAAGGTTAAGGATACACACCCACACTAGAATATAGTCAGTTTTATCTCTTATGGCATCAAAATGGGGATGTCATTTCTTGAATATGATTGGTGAGGAATCAATCATCATCACTAAACATTCAATCACCCTGGCATCATCTTCGACCTAGAAGATCAAGTGGACCTAGCCTTTTGCAAGAACATGAACATATATCGAGTGGGATGTCTGGGGCTTCACAGAGGACTCCACCCATTGTTTTAGAAAGAGAAGTCCAAATTTCCAACCTCAAATGTGCCCAACCAGAGCTTTTTTACTGAATTCCTCATCCTATTGAATGGTCAAGTCCATGCCCAATGTCGGCACCAAATTCATATGGGATTTTTGCTTTAAAAAGTGATTATTTTTCCTTTTACCGTGAACTGGGGGCCCATCCCCTACAGATTGGCCCTTTTCTGCAAAAGACAACGCCGCCTAGGTTAGACCCTCAGCCACAAAAACCTGAGACCTAGAACCCACCTCTTGCGCTCGTGATCCCACAACTTTAAGAACGTTGTTTATGGATGGAATTTCAAGTGAAACATATGAGATAGGACCCTAAGAGAGGGCACCAGGATTTGGGAAAACCTCACTGAACACCCTATCCCCCAAGGAAAAAACTAGCATGTTCAAAAAGAGGGGACCAAGACCAAGATCGACTGGGTCAAAAGGATATACCGATAGAAAATGTGAAGAGGATAAACCAAAACCCGAAGGGCTTTGTAAGGAACCCTCCATGCCAAAAAAAAAAAGTAGCGGAAATAGGAGAGAAAGAAATAGGATTTGACACACAACCGAACAAATAAACTTGAGTCCCATTAATTATGAATGAATCTGAGGAGGGGGAAACATGGGAGAGAAATTTGAAAAGTGGCATAAAAAATGATGGACAATTGTTAGAGCAACAGACAGGGGCAGAGTTAGGATTAGAGAAAGAATCCCTCGAGATCATGGGGAAGGAATGAGACAAGGGGAAATATGTAGAAATCCCCACCATATCTAGACCCAACAGACCCCATGTCAGTGAAGAGCCCCACACATAAAAAGATAAACTGATATCCAATAAGGGAGCTCAACAAAAGGCTCCATAAAGCACTTGGAGAACCAAAAGTGTAGATTCTGTGGGAAAGGAGTCAAATGCACCACTAAACCACTAGGAACCCCTAAGCCAAATAGAGAAAATCGGGAGGGGAATTGCATACCACAAGGAAAACCATAAGACAAGTGTTTAACCTTAACAACCATCATAAGCTATAGATATTATTAGTACCGTGCTTTGAGTTTATTTGTATTGGAAAGAGTTGCAAACACCATCTAGTCCACTTTGATACCTTTTGAGTAATCAATATTCATTAAACAAAATCACTTAATTTAAATTCAATTAGACTTATTTATTTTTAGTAGAGAAACATTAACTTAAGTCTTAGGGCCTTAACATAGGAATGGAGAGTTAGCTCTCTAAGGTTGTAAAACTAAAGTAGGAAATTAACTAGTGAGTGTAAAATCCATTAATATCAATGAGCCATTATCATGGATGCAACTCTAACATATGTGTCATGAATGAGGTCAACTAGGGAAATTGGAGTGATATCCCCTTTTCACATGTTTTAGTGTCTGTAGATTATTGTGTATACAAGGGATTTGGAGTAAAATGGTACAATTCTCTATAAAATTCCAGGCTTGGTTTTTCTACTCACACATGTAGTCAGGTCACCAATTGTGAAGTGGTAACCATATTGACTTGTCATAGGGAATCACATTGGTGACTATGAGTGGGAAGTACTGGTGGTATCTAATGCATATGTTGTATCCATGTTCAATATCCTTGGGACGGTGCCCATCATCATGAGAATATTTGCCCCTTAGTTTGACTATTATGTGTCGGTTACTATAACTATCTCTCATAACTTCTCTAGCCATATCTTGGGGACTTGACATCCCTCCATATTTTTTGTTTCAAGAATTCCCCTTTGAACAAAAGATTGGTTGTTGAAGATTTAGATTTTATAGGGTGTGCTTTCTAGTCATTAGTGTGTAAATGGATATAGGTTTATTGTTTTTCTCTTAGATAAAATGCATTTTTCTAACATGGTTGACCAACCTCTTCACTGATATAGTAGGTAATGAGGAATTATTCATGACATAGAGGAACTTCTCACCACCACATGGTGATGGTTGTCACCAAATTTCTCGTTTTCATAACCAATTAATAACTCCAAAGCTTACCTTATTTTATAGTAATTTATTTCTACTTGATAGGTATTTGGATTCCTAAGACTAGCATTCTCATTCTCCTAATACCAACAATTGTGCATTGTACACTTAATCCTCACGCAATGAAATATTGAGTACTAAAATATAGTTAAAAGGGGGGATTATATCTTCACATTGGCATGTTACAAGCCATCAATCCGCTAATTGCTTCTCACATTCGGTGGACTATAGGTACAACCAAATAGGTACCTGGAAGATCTATCTTCATTGAGAGAGGGAAGTCTACGTAGAGTGGAGGAAATTCAGAGATCTAGTATGTCTAACAGACAAAGATCATCAACTAGACATGAGAAAATCAAAAGAAAATTACGTAGATGCATGCTTTTTTTTTCTTGTTGAAGGGGGCTCATGTTCTTATGATGTTGAGAGCATAAACGACATTGAGGTGTCCTTAAGGTACACACATCTTGTGAAACAATGGGTACCCAAGGACCTTCCTTAAGTAAACATAGAATTTTGTCTCAACGAGAGGGTATATTGCATTGCTCCATCATCACTACATGGTTTGAGGCTATTTTCCATGGAATGAATAAAGGTTTGTTATGGTGGATTAACTGAATTGATGGAGTATGTAGGACCTTGTTATAATTATAGATATTGGGAGCAATAAGACTGATATATGTGAGGTATGCGGAGATATGGATTGGTTGCAAATTATACACACTAAGAGACAATGATAAAAAGGAAGGAGTGTCTATATTGATGTAAGGCCAAAAGCTTCAAGGACTATCGTAGGGTTTATAAATAATACACAACCTGGGACAACAAATAAACTACCCAATTGCATATTTGAGGGACATGAAGGAAATTGTATATTCGTATGCACAATAAAATCAATAGTTGCAAGAGAAGAGTTGTTGATCAATTACATCTTGAATAGAATAGATATATACTTTGCTATTATGGGGGAGGTAAGAAACCTCTCATTAATGATTCTTATATTTTATGTTTATATGTGGTCCAACATGTCCTCATTATTATGTCCCTAGTTGTATTTGTAACTTTCTATAATGCATTCATATAAAAAAATATGCTTATGAACTTGTTATAATGTATTCATGTAAAAAATGCTTATGAATAGTAATATGACATTGCATTGTTGGAAACACCATTGTCCTAGGGTGACAAGGGGAAGGAACCAATGTTAGATTAGTCAACAGATAATCCTAAGGAAGAGATTAAGGATGAAGAAATATATTTCTCAACAAACCTAGTGCAAACAATAAATAAGCTCCTGAGAAGATCAAACAACAAGCTCGCTTCTTTGATTGAAATTCAGCGAAAGACAATCGACAAATGAAAGAATTATAATCTTGATGCAAAAGATTCATCTTTATGGCATCAACATGAACATATTTAAATATCCCATTTATTTATTTACTATTTTAACTTTTATACTCTTACAAGTCCTTTATAAAAAAAACCCTTTATTTTTTACAGGAGCTTTTGGATGAGTTTGATACTCAGTGTATGCCTACAGAGGCTGGTGTTGGTACTAGCATCGTTGCTACACCGACACAACATCATATTGGCACCCATTTTCAATCTCCACCTGTGACTGACATATCAGTTACTCAAACTAATACACCCCCTGAGCAGCATAGGTCAGAATGTGCATGAGATCCTCACAGTGACATTGCACATTTTGAAGCATGCTTTCTTGGATCTACCCATGTCACTAGCACAAGATTTGAGGTAGACGATGAGCACATTCCTATGAAAATAGAAAATGTTTCAGGTCTTTAAGAAGTGTTTTAATTATTATGTACAATCTAATTGAAATTTATTTATAATGTGTGATTATTTTAAACTAATGATAATATTGTTTTGTGGGAAATGATATATTTTATAAACACTTTAATGACCTTATTCTGGATGTCTTCTTTGGGTCCACTGTATGCTTAGGTTGGAATTATCAAAGATCCAAGTTAAAAGATGATATCATTAGCAAGTTGGTTGGTCTATTCGGTGATGGTTCCTTCAACAAATCTAGAATCACCTCAAAAGCAAGCAAATACTTAAAATATTTACAGGACCAATATAGGGTTCATCGTGAAAAGAACCTTAAGTATGTGCATCCTCTAATGATTCCAAAGAGGGAGTGGAAGGCCCTATAGGATTATGCAAATGAGAAGAAGGACTGGAAACAAGGTAAGACACCACCCGACTCAGTAAGTTATGCGACACTTCTAATAATGGAATTATGATGCTTTATCATCATTGCAACATCTAATTATGTACTTGAAACTTTTCAATATAGGCTCCTAGATACATCCAAAGCCAAAAAATACAGAATATAAAAACATGGGCAATGCAAATTTGGCCTGGGCGATTACTCCAAACTGGCCACGCAAATTGTAAGTATAAAAAAAATCGATTGCATCCAAATAATAAATTGTTAACAATTTTAATTTAATTGCACAGAAGAACCAAAATTCATGATTTTATGCAAAATTGTAAGGATTGGAGTTCAAAAAATCTCCAATAAACGAGACCTCGAGCTTGCTTATAGCATGCCTACCAAGATGTGGTTGAATACAAAAGAATTTTGGGGAAAACACAATCTTCTAGCACTCCCCTCGACACACAAGTAAATAAAATCAATGAAGAATACTTATAATTTATTAGTTGCACAATCTACTTATTATTATTTTTTGGCATAAAGTAATGTGTTTGTTTATTTTATGCAAAAAAAAATGAAGAGACACAACCTAATGTTAGTGGAGTGGCATCCAATGCAAGTGGTCTACAACTCGGTAATGAAGGTATATCATGTGTTATGAAAAATGTAGTATGTATTACAATTTAAAATATTTAATTGAAAATGGTGTATTCATTATAACCATTCTTGTTTCAACTCTAGAGCATGTAGAGGATGAGGCTACACAAGAAGAAGAACATATGGATGTGTCCAAAACTACTTTGCTTTCCCCCATTACTGAAGTAAGTAAAGAACACTCTAATGCTCCTTTTATAAATGAAATACCTGTAATAATATTAACAACAAATATCAATTTCACATTTCTTTGTTGTCATAACCAATGATCTGCCCCTCTTGTGACAGCCTCAATTATGTTGTGAGTACATGACCAAGTCGCCAATGAGAGCTACAGAGACCAGAAGAACCAAAGGGGGAGAAGCAACTAATGAAGTCATTTCCAAATTCTTTTCAAAAATAAAGAAAAAGAAAAAGAATTTATTGTATTAGTTATATCATCACATACCATATTATGAAAACATATTTTTGATGGACGGTGCATGAGCGGGAGCAAGTGAGCAAGCTGATCGAGGGTTTGCAATGGGATAGCAGTGCTGGTTACCATGGAGGGTCAAGGAGGGGGGGGGGGTGGTTCCACTCCCTCCTATAGTCAAGCAGTTACGAATAGCAACAAGGAAGTTGTGTCAAACTGCTTCAAGAAACCAATGGAGGCAGAAACTGGGGATATCAAACCAAAAAACAGCAGAGCTCATGAACAGGAAGAAAATCATGAGGAGGTCAGAAGAGACAAGAGAATAGGAGAAGGCAGTCAGAGAGCTGAGTGCAAGAATATGGAAGGACTCTATAAACCTAGGTCAACCATTACACCCCAGGTTGTTTTAAGTGATCCAGCGCTACAGGTGCACAGGGATCACATGGCAGCGTATACGGTAATGCAAATTTATGGGGATATGGCCAACAGAGAAGGCTCTGCATGCTTGGATAAAAAACCATTGGAAACCAAAGGGATAAATAAACCTTCATCTCGGGTCCAAGGGTTTCTTCACAGTGGTCTTCACAAACCTAGAGGACAAAGACAAAGTGTTCGAAGGAGGACCGTATTTTTATGTTGTTGTAGGCCTCTACATGCGACCATGGGTGATGAATTTTGTCCCGGAACGAGAGACATTCACATCAGTACCGGTATGGATAAGACTCTACTCCCTACCTTTAGATTATTGGTGGCCAGAATCCTTAAAAGCCATAGGCAATAAATTAGGTCATTTTATAAAAATATCAGATGTCACTCTATGAGGAAAATACACCTCCTTTGCCCGTATATGCGTAGAGATGGACCTATTAGGAGCACTTTCGGATGAAATCATTCTAGAAGTATATGATGAAGAATGGGTGCAGGCGGTGGACTATGAACATGTCCCATTCAAATGTCATAAATGTTATGAGCATGGGCACCTCTTTAGAGACTACCCATTAAACAAAATGGAGAACAGTAATAAAACCAACACAGGAAAATATCCCCAAGGCTTTATCAAAGTGGGAGGAAAAGGGAAGGGAGGGAAAAAGTACCAGAATAAAATCAATGACGATAAGCAACCAAGTCACAACAGCTTCAAGATTTTAGAAGAAGAAGGTGGGAACAATGGAACGAACTAGGTACTGGAGGATAATCTTGCAGAGAAGGAAAAAGAGGATAGCATGGGAGATATACCTGAAAATAGCAAACTGAAGGAATATTTTCCAAGCATCATGGAACTTGACAAGGACCATGAGATGACCCCAAGCGAGGTTGGAACGAAGGACCATGATCTACAGGAAATTCTTGAAAGGGAGAATCTCGATCTAGAAAAGTTCCTGGAGTAGGGAACCACGAAAGGGGTGGATTCTCTACCACAAGAGGAGTTTGACAGAGTGCAACAGCTCTTCCTCTGGATATCTCAAACAAATGGTTCTAGAGTCAAAAGAAATCACAATAGCCAAGAAAACAGAGGGGTGAAAACAATGGAGGTAACACAGGGACACTCGTTCAAAAATCCAGGCAGGAAAAGAGGAAGGAAAAGACAGAATGAGCTGCTGAAAAAGTGTGGGAAACTCATGATAAACTCAGGTAAGATGAAAGATCTTACTAGTTACTCATTTACAAATCTTTCTTAATGAAATTCACTACCTGGAATATTAGGGGTCTAGGAAGTAAAAGGAAACAAAGAAATCTTAGCAATAGAATAAAAGAGGAAAAACCTGATATGGTGTTTATCCAGGAAACAAAATGCTATATAAATAAAATAAGAGATATACATAGAAAATGGCTAATCAAGTATGAATATCTAGAAGTTAAAGCAGACAACACGGCAGGAGGGATTCTCACACTTTGGAACCCCCAGAAACTTGAAATCCTAGATGTTGAAGCATCCAAGAACTACCTTTCAATGGTGATCCAACCTTTGGGTGACAAGGAAGTCTATTTGATCACAGATGTCTATGGTCCTCAAAGACTGGAAGACAAACTTAGACTTCTTATTTCACTGGAGGAGCTTAGAGAAAGACATCCTATCATGCCTTGGATTCTGGGAGGGGACTTTAATATGATCAGATCTCTTTCAGAAGAAAAAAAAGGTGGGACCAGAACACTAGGCAGAGACTCTATTGCCTTTCAAAACTTCCTAAATGATATGAAGCTAGTGGACACAGAGACTACAAATGGTACCTTCACCTGGAATAATAAGTAGGGAGGGGCTGCTCAAGTAGCCTCTAAACTAGACAAATTTATAATCTATGAGGACCTCATTCTCATAGGCCTTAACTTGTCTGCCTTCATCCTCCCTTTTGGAGGCTCGGATCACTGGCCTATCCAACTAGAAGCTTCTTTTATAGGCATTCCGAGAAACAGACCTTTCAGGTTTGAAAATTTTTGGCTCACCCACCCTGACTTCATCAGCAATATTGGAAGATGGTGGGCAGAAGATATACCCATTCAGGGAACGAATATGTTCCTTCTACATGAGAGACTGAAACACATCAAATGCAGGCTCAAATATTGGAACAAAAATGAGTTTGCAATATTTTCAAAGCCAAAAAAGAAGTGGAACAAAAATTGCAGGGAATTAACCAGATCCTCGTAACAGATGGCTCTACCGAGGAAAGAAAATACAAGCTAAATCTCTTCAACATGAATGGGAGGACAAATGCCAGCAAGAGGAGATCTTCTGGAGACAGAAATCAAGAGTGCAATGGATTAAGGAAGGGGAAAGAAATACAAAAAAAATTCATAAGTCAACTGTGGATCACAGGGCTCATAACAGGATTTCAAAACTCAGAGATACTCAAGGAAAATAGCTCAGCACCCACAAAGAAATAGAATCTACTCTGGTACAACATTTCCAAAGCATAGCAGAGGAACCTCTCATAGACAGATCACAATTCATCAACAACTTCACAAAGTACATTCCAAAGATTGTAACTAGAGAAAACAATTACAATCTTAACAGGTCAATGACTGAAGAGGAGGTCAGCGAAGTCATTAAAGAGATGCAAAATGGGAAAGCTCCAGGCCCGGATGGGTTCAATGTGGAATTCTTCAAAGCATGCTGGGAAATAGTCAAACAAGATATCCTTGATGTGGTGGAGGACTCGAGGAAATCCAAAAATGTTTTAAGGGCGCTTGATGCCTCTTTCATAACTTTGATTCCAAAGCAAGAAAAAGCTATAACACCAAACAAATTTAGACACATAGCTTTATGCAATGTCGTGTACAAAATTATATCCAATGTAATTGCAAACAGGCTCAAGCCACTTCTTCCAACTCTGGTGTCTGAGGAGCAAACTGGATATGTGGAAGGAAGACAAATTCTAAATAACATCATTCAAGCACACGAGGTGGTACATTCTCTCAAGAATAATAAGCAAGCAGGTATGATTATACAACTTGACCTAGTGAAAGCTTATGATAAGCTAAGCTGGGCTTACATCAGGGAAGTACTAAAAGCATATGGCTTTGAGCACAACTAGATAAGATGGGTCATGGCACTTGTCACCACAGCTAGTTTTTCAATCTTGCTTAATGGCTCACCATCCAGAACCTTTAGGCCTTCGAGAGGCCTCAGACAAGGAGATCCTCTCTCCCCCTTCCTCTTTATTCTCATGATGTAAGGTTTAGGCAATGCGATCAAATCAGCCAAGGTAGAAGGCAAAATCCCGGGTCTCAAACTCACCCGGAATCGAGATGCCTTGACTGATCAACAATTTGTGGATGACACTATGCTGCAAGGTACACCCACGATCAAGGAAGCTAAAGCTTTCAAACAAATCCTGGATGAATTTTCCATGGCTGCTGGAACAAAGGTAAGCCTTGCCAAATCAAAGATTTTCTTTTTTAACATTGACATTATTATTCAGAGAAACCTCACCAGAATTCTCGGCTTCCAAAGAGAACATCTACCCTCCAAATATCTGGGAATACCTCTAATGAACAAACCTCTGAGCAAGGAAGTTTGGGAACCAATAATCAATAAACTCTAGGACAAAGTCAGGAAATGGACAAGTAGATCTTTGAATGTAGCAGGAAGGCTAGTGCTAACCAAAGTTGTCCTACAAATTGTTCCCATCTTCATGTTATCAGCTCTTCCTGCTCCTAAAGGAGTTTTGCAACTCATCCAAAATATCCAAAGGGACTTTCTCTGGGGAAAAGGGGAAGAGAAAAAGAAATGGGCTTTGGTCGCATGGGATAAGATCTGTAAACCTAAGACCCATGGAGGTCTGGGACTTCATGACCCTGAAACCCTAAGCAAAGTTTTAGGGGCAAAACTATGGTGGAGATGGCTAAAGGAATCGGTAACCCCGTGGGCCAAGATTTGGAAACAGAAGTATGCAAATAATTGGCAAGAAAGAGATCACATTCAAATGTCTGGGCTCATCAAGGGTTCCCACATCTGGAACAATGCCTGGGAGAATAGAGCAATTGTACATAAGCATAGTTTCTGGGAGATCAGAGATGGTAACCTAGCTTGGTTTTGGGAGGACAACTGGCAGTAGGAACCTAACCTGTTAAGAGAAGAACTAGCCAATCTCAAGAATGACACTGATAGTAAAGGTCTACTTAGGGTAAGTGATTTCTGGGATCAGGCAAGGAACGAGGGAAAATGGAGAATATGGAAGGATATGGTATATAGTGAAGAGACCCCTTTGAAGGCCCAAACTGATGCTCTTGCTGAGATCTTGAAACAGAGAAAGATTTTGACATCAACATCGTCTGACCAACTGAGATGGGGAAGAAACAATGAAGGCAACTTCAACCTCAAATAAGCCAAGAGAGTGGCCCTTGGGCTTGACTTTCCAAACCCTGATAGGGTATGGAAGGAACTATGGCAGAGCCCACATTGGATGAAAATCAAACTATTCATGTGGTTGGTGCAACATAAAAAAAATCCTGACTTGGGAAAACCTTCGGAAAAGAGGTGTAGTCGGTCCATCTAGATGCCATTTGTGTGAATCACAAGAAGAAACTATGGAACACCTACTCAACCTCTGCCCTTTCACCTCTTCCTTATGGAATTGGGTGGCTTCAATCTTCAGACAAACGGATAAGGACAACTTCAGTATCACTGACACTTTGAAGAATTGGAGGAAAAACTTCTCAGATAATGAAATAATCAACAAAGCTTGGACTCTGGTTCCAGGCTTTTTAATCTGGAATGTCTGGAAAGAGTGCAACAATAGGATTTTCAAGAACAGAATTGGCTCATCCCAGAGCATCATAGCTCAAATCATTAGACAGCTCAAAGAGACTGTGGGAACACTTATAAAAAAAACCCCCAAGAACCCACCTCAAGACCAGGATGCACAAATACTATTGCATTTGGGTCTATAGTTGCCTTTCCCCCAGGGAATAAGCAAGATTGTAAGGCATACAATAATGGAGAAGGACTTCTGGCAACCTCCTCCCCCTGGTTTTTTGAAATTTAATATAGATGGTGCCTCTAAAGGAAATCTTGGGGCAGCTTGTTATGGCGGAGTCATAAGAGATGAGCAGGGTAACATAAAAGTCATCTTTCATAGTCATTTGGGGAAATCCACCAACAATATGGCGGAGCTCATGGCCTTAGAGCAATGCCTAGAAATATTGATGGAAAAAAATTTACATAATGCCATCATTGAGGCTGACTCCGAATTGATAATCAATTCGGTCAAGAAGATATGCAATGGTACAGCACCAGAAAGAGTGTTGAAACACTGGAGGTTATTGCATGTCTACTAGCGCATACAATCCCACCTAAGAACATTGATAACCCTAAATTTTGTTCATGTGCGTAGAACAGCTAACAGATTAGCTGATTGTTTGGCGAACGAAGGAGTACTTTGTTCAAGAAACAATCGAAAATATGACTGGATGATGATGCCATTAGGGATATTGTGGGAGGACTGTCAAAAACAAGCTGTCAAAGAAAGGGATCACTTTCTAGGTATGAGAAATAAGAAAAGAGAAGACCAATGGAATCAGCAGGAAGTGGACCAAGCCCAGGGAAGGAGTGAGTGATAGAATGCAGGCAGGTTGGCAGGCGGTGGAATTATGCATTTCGGGTGGAATTATGCACGTAGGATACTTTTTCAAACAGACCCGAAAGATTATAGAGCAGGGCCTATTTACTCTTCAGGTCCGAAAGAAACTGTAAAGAGTGGGCATGTCGACGAGATCTCTAAGTAATTCTTTCATCCCATGGATTTCAAGCGGTAAACAGCACAAAAGATAATTCTCTAATCGGACCCGAAATTTTATTGTATGGTGGCTTAGTAACACTTCAGGTCCATAAGTCAGGCTAAAGCGTGGGCAAGTTGGAGTCATCGCTTTAAAGCTTCCCCATCCTATGGATTTCAGGTGGAGAAAATGATTGAAGGTTAATTCTTCAATCGAACCCAAAATAGTTTAGTGTGGCGGCTTATGATTCTCTTCGGGTCCGTATGAAGGAATATAATATGAGTAAGTTTTTCTCTCGAAATCATTCATGGACATTGGATCTTAGAGGGCAGAATCGAACGGTCATCAGGTTTGAAAGATAATCGAAGGTTAAAGATGGTGCTTGGGTCACTTGTGGTAATGTTATGGGCCTTCGGATCTGTGGGCCCGCCTTCATGGGCTTCTTGTTTTTTGTGGCTTGAGAGGTGACTCTCTTAACTTCTCCTTCTGGTTCGTTAAGCAGGTTTCAGTTCGCTGGTTTTACAGAGCGACACCCTGAGGGTGGATAGTTATTGGGTGTCATTTTGTATTCTTTACACTCTTTGCTGGGCGGTTTGTCATGTCATTATTCTTTTGTAGTCTTGTTGGAATTAGTTTTGGGATATTACATCCCAGTTGTATGTTGAATTTTTACAGAGTTGATGCTGCCATGCTCGGCTCTGTCAAAGAAGTGTACAATATGTATTTTGTTTAGATTGATGGAAAATCCCACTCTCACTTGATCAAAGAAAAAGAAAACATATTTTTGATGATAAAATTTATTAAGATGAAGTATTTTGTGTCTATGATCAATGAATGAATGTTATATGTTAATGAATGATTGTTATATGTTTCTTTTATAACTTTTGTTTTGCTAGTGTCTATGCATGAATCCCAATGTGTTGATTTCAAATATTTTCTAGTAGAAAGATTGGGTATTAGGGGATTAAGAGTGATGTGACTGATGTCTTCTAACTTGTCTAGAATCACTTTGCATATATCAGTTATTATATTCTAATCTACTTAATTAGTATATTGTTTTTTAATTTTTGCTTTTTGTTTTTTTCCATTGAAAACCTTGTGGGTAAATGCAATAAATGTTTCCCCATATTTGTGGATGGCATCCCTAGTAAACATGTTAGCACAGGCTAGTGTATTGAACCCAAGGACATTCAAATTGGGCACTTGTTGTCATGGAACGAACCAAATGCCCAAAAATATTGACAAAACCTTGTGCATAAATCACCACTTAATCGTGTAGACTTGGTCTAGATACATTGGTCTAGGCTGATTTGGACGCTAACTCCTTTGCTAACTCTCCAAATCAACCAATTCATAATAAGTGGAAATGTTGAGACAAAGATTTTCAAATCCATCTATCGTTGCTACCATTCTCTCAAAGATTTATAATGTTTCATTTGTAGGTAATTCTAGGTCCAATATAACTTCTTTTGTGGTAGTCTCTACCTTTGACAAAAGTCTAATCTCCGTCTTGCACTAGATAATATAGAACACTAGGAATTACCACCTAGTTACACTAAGAATTGATACAAACTCAAGTAGTGGAGATACTTCTCACACACATTTATCAAAGTCAATTATGTTAACATGCCCTTCACTAGACAAGATGACAAGGTCCATATTAGTCTCTTGGATAGAGATATCAATGATTGGGCTAAGAAACAAGGATACCTATACACTCATTTGGGTGTTGTTAATTTTGGCTATAGACCACTTGTATGTCTTCCTTACATTATGTTGTTAATACCAGATAAAGAGAGTTTTCTAATTCTCTCATTGGTGGATTTCAATCACCTCTACATGATTGCCTTGCCTTTTCCACCCTTTACCCCAAACACCCAGTATGTAGGTTTTAACCCCGTACAGAAATTACCTGCATACGAATTCTAAATCACAGAAAAATAAACAATGTGAGAGCATAACACATAAAACAGATATACACAGAGATTTTCCCCTGGATCCCCAAACTGGGACTACCAGCTTGATTTTTCATTATATTCCTTTCAATGTTACAATACATATTTATACATGCCGAAGCATCCAATACCATGGACCGAAAACCATTGCGTCCAAAACCATGGACTGAAAACCATAGGTAGGTTCGCCCAACCTAATATAGGGTCCAAAAAAAATTTCCCGGGGCACTGCCCTGGACCCCGTAGAGGGGTCTACCCGCCCCCCTCAAACCCCCCTATGACCCCCCCGCTGCGCAATCGACGCAACGAAGGGGGTGCTCCGCCCCCCCTCTAACCCCCCGATTCACTACGTGGGTTAGTCGTGGAAAGAATATAACATAACCCAACAATCTCCCATTTGTTGTTTTCTTTACACACGGGGCCACAGGAGAGCTTAGTCATTTTTCCAACCCTGAAATGCCCATTGTTTCTCTACACCAAGAGAACTTCTCAGAGATTACAGATTTTGTCAATGCATCTACACTATTCTTCAAAGTGTCCACCTTTACCAGCAACACCTTTTTGTCTTCTATCATATCCCTCACAAAGTGATACTGAACATCAATGTGCTTTGTCTTTGAATGATAAGCAGGGTTCTTTGCCAATAAAATTGCACTTTGGCTGTCACAGTCTATTCTTATAGCTCCCTGTACTAACCCCATACTTGAACACAATCTCTGCAACCAAACTGCTTCCTTGCTTGCATGAGTGGCTGCCATGTATTCTGCCTCTGTAGTTGATAGTGCCACTACAGATTGTTTCTTACTCATCCAACTAACTGCACCTCCAAATAGGTTAAACACATACCCACTTGTAGATCTTCTCAGATCCAGATCTCTAGCCCAGTCTACATCAACAAAGCCACGAATATCCAACTCTCTGTCCAATCCTGGTCTTCCTTGGTAGCACAAACCATAATTACTAGTACCACGAAAATACCTGAAAACCTGCTTCACTGTTGTCCAGTGCTCCTTCCCTGGTTTTGACATAAACATGTTCAATACTCCCACTGCATGTGCAATGTCTGGTCTAGTACAGACCATTGCATACATCAGGCTACCGACTGCACTCGCATATGGAACACGGGACATGTCCTCTTCCTCTTCTTGTGTCTTGGGACACTGTTCAGCAGATAACCTCACACCTACAGGAATAGGAACCTTCACCGGTTTACTATCCTGCATATTAAACCTCTGCAGTATTGTCTCGACATACTTCCTCTGGTTTAACCAGAGCTTCCTCTTTGCCCGATATCTTTTAATTTCCATGCCCAAAATATAGTTTGCAGCACCAAGATCTTTCATGTCGAATTTGGAGGACAGTTGGGTCTTCAAATCCTGGATAATTTCTTTGTCATTTCCAACCAGCAACATATCATCCACATACAAGACCAGATAAATAACACGGTCACCAATTAATTTAAAATACACACAGTGATCTGCTTTTCTTCTGGTGAAGCCAAGTCCCCGTATAAATGTATCAAATTTCTGATACCACATCCTTGGTGACTGTTTTAACCCATACAGAGACTTCTTTAACTTGCATACCAGTTCTTTCTTACCCTTCACCGCAAAGCCTTCAAGTTGCTTCATGTATTTCCTCTTTCAAATCCCCGTGAAGAAATGCTATCTTCACATCCATCTGTTCTACCTCAAAATCAAAAGCAGTAGCAACAGATAAAAGTAACCTAATAGATGTTACCTTGGCAACAGGAGAAAAAATATCACCAAAATCAATTCCCGGCACCTGGGAATAACCTTTTGCTACCAACCGAGCTTTGTATTTCTCCACCTTCCCTTCTGCATTTGTCTTCCTTTTAAACACCCATTTTCTTCCAATGGGTTTCCTTCCAGCCGGCAACCCCACCAGATCCCAAGCCTCATTTTTGTGCAAAGATGCCATTTCATCAACCATGGCCTCTTTCCAGAGTTTTCCATCCTCTGAATCTACTGCTTCCTTCACAGTTCTGGGATCATCATCAGTAACAGACAAAGCAAAATTTGAACAGAAAGCAGAAGGACTATACCTTTTTTGTTGCCTTCTTTCTCGAACTAATCTTCTCACAGCCGGAGTTTGTGGCTCTTCATCTTCTGATTCCTCCTCTGCTGCAGAGTCCGATTCTTCCTCCTTTAGCTCAAACTTTATCTTCTCAGGTTCCTTTGGTTGGACTTCATGTTTAATAACATCTTTTACCTCTCTGAACACCACATCTCGGTTGTACACAACCTTCCATGTGACTGGGTTCCAAAGCTTATAACCTTTTAAACCATCCTTATATCCAATAAAGATGCACTTTTCATATTTACTATCCAACTTGGTTCATTTCTCCTTTGGAACATGTACATATGCATCACATCCAAATACCCTCAGATGTGAAAGAGAGGGTTTCTCACCAGTCCATACTTCTTGTGGAGTCTTATCCTCCAACGCTGATGAAGGTGACCTGTTGACCAAGTAACATGCAGTATCCACCGCCTCTGCCTAGAATTCCTGTCCTAACCCGTTACCACTGAGCATGCTTCTTGCCCTTTCTATCAATGTCTTGTTCATTCTTTCTGTGACTCCATTTTGCTGAGGTGTATATGGAGTAGTCTTATGTCATGTTATACCACACTTCTTACAGAATTCTTCAAATTCCTTGCTGCAAAACTCTCCACCATTATCTGTCCTCAGCACCTTTATCTTCTTCTCTGTCTGATTTTCCACCAGAGCCTTAAATTCTTTAAACCTATCAAAGACTTCAGATTTCTTCTTAAGGAAACATATCCATGTATTCCTTGAGAAGTCATCTATAAATGATACATAGTACACAGACTTACCCAGTGATGGAAGTTTCACAGGTCCAAACACATCACTGTGCACAAGATCTAATATTTGTTTCGCCCTCTTAGCACCAGAGGGGAAACTCACTCGATTCTGCTTCCCATATACACAATTTTCACAGAAATCAAAATCCAAAGAGCTATTACTCATACCTTCTACCATACCTTTACCATGAAGTATTCGAAGGCCCTTCTCTCCAATATGTCCAAGCCTTTGATGCCACAGCATCGTCTTCTCTCTAGAGGCCACTAGGTTTTTAGCTCCACTTTCAGGAACCACAGAACTGTTGCACCCATCAACAACAGTGCTACCTTGCAGCTTGTACAGAGTTCCAGTCCGAACTCCCCGCATCAATACCAGTGCTCCCCGAACCATCTTGCAGGTATCCTTCTCGAACACTGTTTTTACACCTGCATCATCCAACTTTCTTACAGAAATCAAATTTCTGGCCAATGCAGGAATATGCAGAACACCTGGAAGTGTTCTAACCCTTCCACCTTGCAACTTCAACTTTACTTTTCTGCGACCAATGATTCTAGCCTTCCTATCATCTCCTAAGAAGACATCACCACCATTATATTTCTCATACTCGCAGAACCACTCTCTATGAGGAGTGAAGTGAAAGGATGCACCTGAGTCAATCAACCATGCCTCATGATCTACATGTGTACTTGAAGAAGCCAAGTACACATCCCCACCTTCATCTGAGGTGGTTTTCTCCTCTGCAGAAGGAGCATCATCAGATCCCTTTCCTTTATCAGGAGCTTTAGATTTACAGTCCCTTTTGAAGTGCCCTTCCTTTCCACATTTCCAGCACACCACCTTTACAGGTTTTCCTGGAGATTTAGATCTCCCTCTAGATTTAGATCTCCCACTCGATGATTTATTTTTGTTTCTATTCTGGGACCATCCTCGTACAGACAAGGCATCACCATTCTGGCTCTCCATATTTTTCCGTCTCATCTCCTCCATCAGCAAGGTTGAGACTATTTCATCAAACTGTAAAGCAGTTGCATTGCTACCTATTGCAATAACCAGACTATCCCACGAATCTGGTAGAGAACACAACAAACTAATGCAGTTATCTTCATCTGAAATTTTAATATCAACAGACGCTAACTGACTTACCACAGTATTAAATGCGTTCAGATGCTCTGTCATCAAGTCTCCATCTTTCATCCCCAGGTTATACAGCTTTTTCCGCAGGAACAGTTTATTCACCAGAGACTTAGATTGGTACAAAGTCCCTAACTTGTCCCACAAAGCCTTCGTCGTAGCTTCCCCTGATACATTCAACAATATTGAATCTGAGACACACAGTCGTATTGTGCTCTTTGCCTTCCGATCCAACTTCTTCCATTCTTCATCGGTCACTCTCGTTGGTTTAGTACCTGGATCTACCGCGATCCACTGATCTTTATCCACCAACAGATCCACCATCTTGAGTTTCCACAACTCAAAACTCTGACCATTGAACTTCTTGATCTCTGTCTTTCCGCTGCTCGCCATCTTCTTTCACCACCAGAATCGATCTCACAGATCTCCCACTGAACAGGGTCTACCACAGGCCCGAGCGAAACCCCTCAGCAACAAAGGCGTCCCCTTGAAGCCAAAATTTCTCCGATACCAAATGTAGGTTTTAACCCCGTACAGAAATTACCTGCATACGAATTCTAAATCACAGAAAAATAAACAATGCGAGAGCATAACACATAAAACACATATACACAGAGATTTTCCCCTGGATCCCAAAACCAGGACTACCAGCTTGATTTTTCATTATATTCCTTTCAATGTTACAATACATATTTATACATGCCGAAGCATCCAATACCATGGACCGAAAACCATTGCGTCCAAAACCATGGACCGAAAACCATAGGTAGGTTCGCCCAACCTAATATAGGGTCCAAAAAAAAAGTTCCCGGGCGCTGCCCCGGACCCCGTAGAGGGGGGCTACCCGCCCCCCGGTTCACTACATGGGTTAGTCGTGGAAAGAATATAACACAACCCAACACAGTAGCCCTTGAAGAACCACACACACACACACATATATATATTGATATTTTCAGACTTATTTTACCCACGAAGTAGACCATGAGCTTGCTTTATAACATCTAGCTCTATTGTTGCCATACTTGATTCTATTTCCTTATGTTCCATCAAAATGTGTTTCAATGGGTCTCCCTCTTTCGCAAGGCATTGCCACTATCTTAGGTTTATCCAAAAACCTATGTTTCGTGCTCAAATCATTATCAGCAGTACTTTTTTATCTAATCAAGATGAAGATTCCACTTTTGAAGAGCAGCAATCATTAGTAGCCAAATTTAGAAGGAATTAATGGGACTTTAGAGAAGACATGGGCATTCCATCTTAGAAATAAAATACCATTTGAAAACTAAATACCTGTCAAATATCTTTAAATAAGAAGAAATTTATTCCAGGAATATATTTTTAAGATCAATAAAATAAAGTCAATGGGAAACAAGAACACGAGGGAGATGATTGGCAGAGATGGTGTATTAGGAAGGGATTGGGAGTTTTTAGCCATTAAACAACTTGGATATGATGTTCAGGGAACAAGACTTTCTAGCATTTCCAGTCATATAGTATCACTTGAGGATCTGGTAGCTACTTTTTATTTTCTAGGTCTATGGAAACTTGCAATTCAATAGTTAAACATATTTTAATTGATCATTTAACTACCGCCATAGATAACTTATTGAAAATAAAACATTTTTTCAAGAAGTTATCTTGTTATGATAAGTAATACAATAATCCCATTGCATCCTATAGAGAATCTAATATGCTTGTATTAATAATTAGTAACGTTCAATTAGGCTATAGGTCCTTAGGTGGATGATCTAACAATCTAACACATTGAGATAACGAAATTGCAAATTTAATTTCCAAGTCTTATACCTATTCTACTAATTTCATGTAAGTTAGTTTGGGTTTCATGCTCTTCCTAAAACCAATCATAGAAATTGACACAAAGAGAAATATCTTCACCTTTTTTTGTAAAGATTGTTTCTTAGCCTGAAGTGTCGCACTTTCTTGTCTAAACATTGTATTTTCACTCAAGGGCTTCTTGTTGGAAACCTGTCATTTAAGAATTAAAGTTCTTTTTTAGATGCAACATAACCTTTCAATTATATTTTCATTTTTTACAAACATAGCTCAACCTTCTATACAAAACACAAAAAATTGACTGATAACGAAGGTAAAGTTTAGCCTAGCTCAAACTCGTAGTCATCCAAGTGAAAATCTTAAATTATGTGGAAGTTTGTCATAAAAGAATGTACTTGGAGTTTCTCAATGATTTTATTGCATTTTTTAATTCATACTTTTAAGAAGCAACTTTTTCTTATGCACAATCTGTAGCTTCTTGAGCCTTTAAATGATAATCCTTCAGAGAAGAACTACAATATATTCAAAAATACCTAATGCCAAATGTAAAATTAGACAAGTTGAACATTAAACTGCTTTGTTATACATATTGTAAATTAATTAGTTTCTTTTTTGACAAATTCGAATAATGTGCCCCTATTAATAATTAAGAAGGTATGCTAGGAGTTCAGATGTACCAGTTAGGACAAAGGTTATCAAATTGTGTTTTCAATTTTGAAATCTCAATATTATTCTCCTGCACAATGGCCTCATTAAGGAGAATATTGGTAGAAAAAAGTAGATTAAAGTGGAAGATGTTATTGAATAGGTTATATTTAATAAAATGTGTGAATACTTTTTGAGAGGATTTTCAAAATTCTCCTTGAGAGTCTTAATATGATTGTGCATTGATTGATACAGACAAAGACATTGTTCAATACAGTTAGAAAAGTTGTAATTACATGATGTATACTTTGCACTTATATCGATGATCTTGGTTCTTCAAATGATGGGTGGTTTTTTATTTTAGTAGAGTACTATATGATGATGCTTTAGAAAAGATGAACTAAATAATGGTCAAGGTTCTGACTTGAGAGAAAGGAGATGGCATTTTCAAATCCTAGGTTGGTTATTTCTTATTTGGGTCACTCTAGAATTTTCACTCATAAATTAAGAAGCCTATATTTTTTAAGGATCAAGTTTGGATGCATATATAAATTCTTACTCTGTTATCAAAGTGGCAGAAACTATATGGTAAGAGAGTAAACAAGGGGCTTAGAGCCTACTCATTTAACCACCACCATTTACCCCAAACACCTAGTAGCCCTTGAATACCCATACATTTATGATTTGTTGAAATCTTGTATCCTACTAGGTGGGTTTTATATCAACATAGATTCTTGTAGTATCTAGATCATAAGTTTAGAGTCTCCAAAATGTACTCAAAATATCATCCACTTTCACCTTTATCGCCACCATTTCACTCACATGTCACAACTCCATGACCATATAACCTTTCATTAGCCTCCATTTTCATAATTATATGGGTTCCATTTGTGTTTTCCAAAAGTTAATGATTTCTAGTATTATAAGTGAATTAAATGGTTAAAACTTAGAAAAATGACATATACTTGCTAACACTTAAAAGTGGCTTGAGCATCATGACATGTGTAGGTAATTTGGAAGCTTCCAAGGCACCCTTATGTGGCCTCCAATCCTCAAATTCGAATTCCCTTCAAGATATGGAAGAAGATTTGGATAAAGGTCAAAGAGGATATGTATCTCATCATTACCTATTTGAGTTGTAACTCTATGAGATTTTCCAGGGATATAGGGAGAGAATAATGGACCTCCATTAATGATGTAGCTTCTTATGTTTTTGTATAAATAGGAGAGCCTCCTCCTTTCAAAGGCATGTGTAAAGGTGGGGAAATGCTCATGTTTCAAATATAGAATTTGGATTTGGCACCATGCTCATGAGTGATGTTCACTTTGATTTGGTTATGCTTGCATTTGGAGCCTCTCAACTTTCCATCTCTCATGCTTTTGAATTGGCCACCTATAATGTTGCTGTTTTTTTAGATTCTTTTCCTATGTGAGAGGTTAAGAGTTATTCTTTTTATTTGCTTTCTACCTAGAGGTTAAGAGCAATTGTTTTTATTTGATTTCCTATCTAGAAGTTAAGAGCAATTGATTTTATTTTCTTTCATATATTTTCCTGTGTGAGAGGTTAAGAGTGATTGTTTTTATTTACTTTCTACCTAGAGGTTAAGAGAGATTGTTTTTATTTGCTTTCCTATCTAGAAGTTAAGAGCAATTGTTTTCATATCTTTTCTTGTGTGAGAGGTTAAGAATGATTGTTTTTGCTTTCATTTCATGTAATTTCAATTACACGCGCTATACTATAATTTATTTTGAATTGATTGTTGAATTATAATAGATGAATTTGGTTTGTCGTTATTTGGTTTCATAGTTAGGTTGATCGAAATTAGAAGTTAATTTCTAACATATACAGTGCACGCACGCTTCGCAAATTTTACGAAACCCCCGGGTTGACAATTAAATGATAGGTAATTAATTTGCCTCAACATTTTGGCGCCATTGCCGCGGAAGTTTGCATGGGAACTAGTTTTCAATCTAGAGTTTATATTTTTTCGTCTTTTCCTGGATGCATGATTAAAGCATGTAGATGCATAAATCATTTAGTTGCATATCATTTTTATTAAAATATTTGAAAAAAATCGATACTAACCATTTATGGATGAAAGATCTAGAATGCAGATTAAACATTCTTTGGAGCACAAGGACTACATTGAGGAATGGTATGGAAACACGATTGCGTCACGACATTCATCCGTTCTTCAAGAGATCTTTGCGGCAAATCTAAAGGTTAAAATGATTTCTCATGTCCTTATACACAATCGGGTACATTTCGCAAATTTGGATATGAACATTTTAGAGAGTTTAATCTATAAATGGATCCATTAGAAACATTCATATACTTCAAATAAATAAATTAATTAATTAAATAAAATAAAATAAATTCTTTCAAGTAGATAAGTTAGGAAAAATAAAATCAAGCTTGATTACATTTTTTAAATTCTTGATTGCATTTTTTTTATCTTTTAGAATTTTATTTATTTTCTTGCATTTTTTTCATTAACATCACAAATATTTTCAATAAAAAAAATTCATGTTTTGATTTTAAATAATTAAAAAATAATAAATAAATAAATAAAAATAAAAAATCTTCATGTTTTTGAATAAGTGAAATGTAAATTTTTAAATAAAAATTATCAATTCCTTTTTTTAGAGAATTGACAAATTGATAACTGGCTCTCATGCGACCTGTAAAAAAATTCAAATGCATTAGCTTAAAAATCAAAATCCAAAATTAATCATTAAAAAAAATAAAATAAAAAATAAAATTAGATCTTGCTTTAAATTGTTGCATATCTATTCCCTTTTTGAGGAGCTGCAGAAACGACTAGTTTCTGTAGTCGAACCTGATTTAATTCCAGCAAACCATCTCAGTTGTTCCACAAAGCTTGAGCATGTTGATGTCTCATGTGCATCATGTTGTGCAATACATTTTTTTAACATATCTACAAGTTCAGTCAAAGTAACCGATGCACCTATCTCCAGACCATCCTCTTTGACTCTCAAAATATTTAGCTCAGGTACATGAGTAGCTACAATCATAAATTGAAAATTGATGCTTTTAAACCTTGTTTCTATACCAACTTTTGCATTTCCAATCACCAACTTTACATCAGGAAACCTTTATTTCAAATCTAAAACATCCTGGAGCTTCAATGGACGAAACCAGGCCATACCTCCTGGACCTGTCAAATATAAAGGGTGAGGCTTTCTCGATTAAATCCCTGGAGGGAAAATGAACTCGCGATTACCATAAAAACTCCCATCAACTTCACTAAATGAAAGTGGCTTATAGACAAAATGAGAAGTTCCAATGTCCTTGCTATCATTGCCAACCCTTTCCCCACAGTCACAAGGTTTTCTTGTTGAAGGGAAAATGACCTTTGCATCTCTAGATGTATTTGTAGAAGCATTGTAACTGTACAAGGTATTATTGGTTTTGGAAAAAATATGGAAAGCATCAAGAATCGACCTATAACCTATGCACTGGCATAAATTTCCTGCAAGACTTTCTTCATTTTGTTCATCATTGGGTAGCTCCTTACTACACCTCAACAATGCATACATGTACATCACAAAGCCTAGAGTACAGAAACTTTCTATTACTTGGACTTGCATATAGACATGTACCTTGATTTTGAAAAATAGAATCTTCCCAGCTAGGCAGGATAGGAGCAGCATTAGCATGAGACCACGAACCTAGAAAGCCCGAGTGCAATACTTGCAGAGGAAATGTGTAGCAGCTTAAAAGCAACTTTTTAAAACTTGTTTTGTGACCAAATAAAAGCGAATCTCAGAAAAATAAAACATGGGTTTTTCTCAGAACGGGGTTAATTACATTACACAGGAGTGATTTTCTAAAATTTGTAACCAATTGGGAGATATTTGGGGTTCTTTGGAGCCTTATTTGGTAGATTGCGTGAGAAAAAAACAGTTTTCAAATAATGCACAAATAGAAGTTGCGGCCCTGGTCTGATTTTGCTGATCTTCAGGAGGTAGATCTGCCACGGAGATGGTGAGAAGTACCATATTGATTATCAACTTGGTGAGCTGGATAGAAGCACTCGAGTTGTCGCTCCTATGCAATTTTGAATGATGCTGAGAAAGAAGTATCCTTAGTTTTGCCCAGCAACATAATGTTACAAATAAAAGACTACACATTATGGCGAGTTCCAATGTACCATGCCTGGAGCAACACAACGCAGTCGAGTTTCATGGTCCCGAAAGGTCACTTTTGTAAAGCAGGTCTCAAATACTTGAGCCTCGACTACATTGGTGGGCGTAGTTGGGTTAAACAATAGGCATCATCATTTCGATTGCGGCATCAACAGAGGCAGCAGAAGAGAGCGGTATTTATATGATGGAAAGAAATCACTTAATCTCATCTCAATAAGCAAGCCAAATGTCAGGGGCCATTCTTCACCTCCTTTGTCTTACATCTGAAATGTTCATTGTTTCTCAGGTCTTTTCTTTTCCTTCCATCGTAAATTTATAAATAAATCCATTTTGATAGTGTGGAGTGTTTGAGTTCACCGAATCTCTAGAAAACCAGTCCAGCTTTGATGTATCTCTCTGGTTAGCTTTGATGTATCTCTTTGGTTGTTAATTTTGTATAGCATACACGATTCTTCATCTTTAGAAAAAAGAAACAAACCAGAAGGCAATAAATTATCCTTTAGAGTTGGATGTTCTAGATTTTTGTTCTGATGGGCTACGTGAGAAGTTGAAGGAACCACTCAAGAAATGCCTCCTCATTCTAGCTGCTGCATAGTCAAAACCACGTTTCATTTTCAAAACATTTCAATGCTTTTGACTTTTCAACCATGGAAAATTTTGTTTGTTTGTTTTGTTTTTTTTTTTAGTGTTTTGTTATGTTTTATTATATGTTTTTTTTTTAGAATGTTTTTGTAATGTCTATATATGTGTTTTATATATTTATACATGTTATATTTTATGAAAAAATATTTTTGTATATTGATTGTACATATAATTTTTGTTGTATATATTTCATTTTGTGAATATTTTTTTTAATTTTTTTTTATTGTATATTTTATTGTTTTTCAAGAAAAGTGCCATGACAAAAATTGTCGAAAAAATTTGACGCGAAATGTGGAGCAAATTGAGAAAAATATTGTTGTGATCGTCCACTCAAACACACCTGTCAAAGCAAGAAATAAAATAAATAAATAAATAAAAATTGTTCTATTTGTTATTTTTCTAGAAGAGGTATTGATCAATTTGAATATTGAACTGGTTATTTGTTCATAACAAAAATGCATAGTTGTGTGTACTTAATTGTCTATTCAGGATTTTAGTTATAGAAACTGTGTAATTCTGCACCTCACCAACAATTCTGCAGCTGAAAAACAATTATGCAGCTTTGTATTTAACTCGATGATTTATTTGTCAACAATGCATTCTAATCAGAAAATCATGATCAAAATTTATTGGTTTTGTCTAATGATTATTTTTTCAAGCATGATGTAGGAAAGAAGAAGAACTATGAAGGCGCTTTATCTGTAGGATCGATTGATCAATTTTTTATCGAAGATTCTTTTGCAGGAATCATCAAGCATTCATAAATAATATTTCTTTATCTTTATGAAATGTTATGATTCAAACATAAATTGAGGAAATTATTTTCTTTTGGAAATTGGATTTATTATCACAATTGTGAAATTGGACTAACCATTTGAAACGAAGACACGTCATGAACCTTTTAATTATGCAAATTTTTCGTATGTATCTAAAGAAATTGATCACTTCTCTTTGAACACACTTACATTTTATTGCCATATTAGTGCCATGTTTATTTTCAGTGTTCAGGGAAATCGAAGAATTGAAGGAAGCCAATTATGCATGATTGGTTTTCTACGACCAATTTCAAGAAATATAAACCAATTAAATCCATTTCTATCATCCATAAATGTCATTATTTTTCCTCTCCAAGCTCACAAGTTATTCAAGCATTTTCACTAAGCATCGTCATCACCATTTTCCTTGCAAGAGTCGCATGTTTCCTTCACATTTTCCATTTACATTTTCCATTCACATTTTTCATCATTTTCATTCATAAAGACATCCAGCTTGCTTACATGTTGATTTTTCCTTTTGCTTTCCATTCACTTGTTTACCCGCTTGTCATTTTCCTTTCCATTAAATAAATCTTGCTTGATGCAAATTTTCCATCCGTAGTTCTTCCAAAATCATTATTCCATACTTGCGTTAGATGATGGGGGATTCATAATGCCTCCCTTATAACAAGTCTTGGCCTATCGACATCAGCACATTATCTAGATTTAGGGCTAGAGTCTTTATTATTACCTTGAGGCTTGTATGCATCAATGACAAGTTCTCTCGCCGACAATCATGGGAATATATCAATGTCCCTTGAGCATTGGATCTTGCAAGTGGCTCAACATCAGCTCATCTATTCTCACTTCGCAAGATGTACTTAGGTACCTTGGCACTCGTTGACATTAATGGTGAGTTTTGGTTAATGACATTCATCAATGGTCGGTAACCCAATGACTTCTATTCATGCTCGACAAAAACACATTTATTCGCATGACTAGAATTGTACCATTGGGTTTTTGTAGCAGGTGAAGACTATATCATTTCAGTATTTTGCAATAGATACAGTAGATTTAGCAGCATAAATAAATAATCCACTTTCACCACCTCATCCACCATTTATGCAATCAAGAAGAAGATGAAATTCTACATTCTATTCCATGATCCAGCAGCAGCTAAAACTTCTCTACATATGCACAGTTTGTCCACTTCCTAGGTAAGTAAAGGTATGTTCTTTTCTAGATTTTAATCATAGAATTCCTTGAATACTAAAATTATAATTTTTGGAAAATATTTCACCATATTTCCTTTCTCATTTGAAAAAAACCGTAAACACCTTTAGTTGGGGTGGGAGGGACATCCATTTATTATCACATCCATATCACTTTATTCCATTTCAATTCATTTCATCCTAACATACTTTTCCTAACCATTATGATTGCATTATGGTTCAAAAGTTATGTGATTTGCAATTAAATTCTTAAATGATGAGCATATTATATGGTTTATTTAAAGATGCATTCTTAAACATGTTCAATGAATCTTGCTGCAACAAAAAGAAACAAGGTATTAAAACACAAGGACCAATACCAATTAATATTTGGTTGTCACACAAGAGCCAACCAAACATGTTGCAATTCAATGTATGATAAGGAATACTTTGCAAAAAGAAATGAAATTGTCAAATGCAAAGTTTAAGGACAAATGATATAAGCCAAGCTCATTCAAAAGCAAATCATAATTAAACAATGCAGTAGATTGCATGAGGACATGCAATAACGTCAGTTGGGAGGTATGTAGAGTCTCCAAAATGTATTCAAAATATCATCCACTTTCACCTTTATCGCCACCATTTCACTCACATGTCGCAACTCCATGACCATATAACCTTTCATTAGCCTCCATTTTCATAATTATATGGGTTCCATTTGTGTTTTCCAAAAGTTAATGATTTCTAGTATTATAAGTGAATTAAATGGTTAAAACTTAGAAAAATTACATATACTTGCTAATACTTAAAAGTGGCTTGAGTTTCATGACATTTGTAGGTCATTTGGAAGCTTCCAAGGCACCCTTATGTGGCATCCAATCCTCAAATTCGAATTCCCTTCAAGATATGGAAGAAGATTTGGATAAAGGTCAAAGAGGATATGTGTCTCATCATTACCTATTTGAGTTGTAACTATATGAGATTTTTTAGGGATCTAGAGAAAGAATAATGGACCTCCATTAATGAGGTAGATTCTTATGTTTTTGTATAAATAGGACAGCCTCCTCCTTTCAAAGGCATGTGTAAAGTTGGGGAAATGCTCATGTTTTGAATATAGAATTTGGATTTGGCACCATGCTCATGAGTGATGTTCACTTTGATTTGGTTATGCTTGCATTTGGAGCCTCTCAACTTTCCATCTCTCATGCTTTTGGATTGGCCACCTACAATGTGTGAGATTTATTGTTTTTTTAGATTTATTGCTTTCATAGATTAAGATTTATTTATTTCATATCTTTTCCTGTGTGAGAGGTTAAGGGTGATTGTTTTTATTTTCTTTCTACCTAGAGGCTAAGAGCGATTGTTTTTATTTGCTTTCCTATCTAGAAGTTAAGAGAAATTGTTTTTATTTGCTTTCATATCTTTTCATGTGTGAGAGGTTAAGAGTGATTGTTTTTATTTGCTTTCATATCTTTTCCTGTGTGAGAGGCTAAGAATGATTTTTTTGCTTTCATTTCATGTAATTTCAATTCCGCACGTTGTACTATAATTGTACTATAATTTCTTTTGAATTGATTGTTGAATTAGAATAGGTGAATTTGGTTTGTCGTTATTTGATTTCATAGTTAGGTTTATCTAAATTGGAAGTTAATTTCTAGCACATACAGTGCACGCACGCTTCGGAAGTTTTACGAAACCCCCAGGTTGACAATTAAATGATAGGTAATTAATTTGCCTCAACAATAAGCATGGTTATATTTTCTTTGAAAATGACACACTTCCTTAAATATGGTATAAATCCTTGACCACCTCACCCCTCCATAAAGTGGTAGAGTTTGACATATCCAAATAGTCTTAGCCCATCTCCTTAGCCTTATTCAAAGAGGAAATAAAGAATTTTCCTTTGTAATCCATGATCCATTCCTAAGAATTACAATGCTTAAGAAGTCTAACAAAATAAGAACAAGTACCATTGCCTTCTTTGATGTTTTTTATGATTACCTTCAAGTTCTTTAACCTTCTCACAATCTTTGGTGTTCTTGTGGAAATTCTTCTCAATGTGCCCTAGTTTGCCAAAATAGTAACAACATTTTAGCCTTTTGAATTTCATTCATTGATTTTCACTACCATGATTTCTAAGATTCTCATGATCTTCATGATGGTTTCCTCTATAATTTTTCTCCTTGACTTTTCCATTAATGAACTGATCATGCTACTTATTGTCAATCATTCCCTCTATAGCAAGTTCCCCCTCCTTAATAAATAATTAACAAGAAGAATAAAATATGAAGTCCTTACCATCTTCTTCCCTTGGAATGCTTATTCCTCAAAAAGTGGAATCAAAGACATCAAAGGGTGCTCTCAAATTCACAAGAATAAATTTTATCCGTTATCCTCCTTTCTAAAAGTCATGTGACACTCATATATTGCTAGCTGCAACTTTTTAACATGTGATATGTCATCTTCAATATTCAAATGAATGTGGGTCAAGAGTGGTAAGTTCTTTCTCAAGTAAGACAACTCAATTCTCACTAACCTTATCAAATAGAGCCTTCATATACCAATAATATATGATGGGTATTGAAAAATACCCTAAATAATACACCATATCATCAAACCATGATACATCGCCTCTAGATGAATCTCAAGAACTCTAAATGTAAGAATACTCAACATGCCTCTAGAGGAGAGAAATATCATTCTATACATCACAATGACCATATGACACCTCCATTTATATTATTTGGTCTTCCAACTATTACATCAAAAGATGAATTAGGACCCATCAACATTATATTTTTTATATATGTTCTTGAGCAAGTTTAAGTTTTAGATTTTTCCAGGTTGCTTATCTTTAATAATTTACTTTGCTTTCATTTCAAGTATCTCTGAAGCAAGGAGGTTTGGTTATTTCATGAAATCTTTAGGTGCCTACAGTGGGTGATTTGGTAGAGTATATGATTGAGGTGTTGCATCATTTCGTTTAAATGATTTCATATCAGGTTTTCTTTAATTGCAATACACACATGCATATTTATGAACTTATTTATTCAAACTTATTTTACCCACGAAGTAGACCATGAACTTGCTTCATAACATCTAGCTCTATTGTTTCCATATTTGATTATATTTCCTTATGTTCCATCAATATGTGTTTCAATGAGTCTCCCTCTTTTGTAAGGCATTTAAGGAGAACTGGATCAAGCTATTCCTTGAGATACTAATTTCAGGGACCTCCTACAACTTATTAGGGTAATTTCTTGCATTCCTTGAGGTGTGAAGTGAATTAAAGCCAAGTGGAATGACTATAAAGATGAAAGATCAACCTTGGGAATGAGCACTAGTACAAAATGGTTTATTAGTTACTAAAAAACGACTAAAATTTGCATATAAGCGACCATTTTTGAGTTAGTGAGCAATAGTGGCTAATTTATAGTATCTTATAACGCAGCCAACTTTTAGTCGTATTTAACTTAATCATTAATTGGTTGTCTCAATTTTATCATCTAGTATTATATTTAGTCATCGATTTATTCATTAATTGCCACAATTCATGACCAAATACACAACAAAATAAGCCACTACATGATCACCTGAAAAAACAAAATAATGACCAAAGAAATGTGACCAAAATGTTGGTCGTGTTATGAGATACTATTAACTAGCTACTAATAGTCATATATATGCAAATTTTAGTCATCGTTTGAAACCAATCCATGACCAAATAAATATGACTAAATTTCATTTGTGTTATAAGATAAATTAGCTACTAATAGTCGTATATGTACAAAATTTAGTCATCATTTATAATCACAAATTTATCATTTACAATATTCATTTATATTTTGTTGGTAGTTTCATATTCATTATATAAATGATTTATTTAGTAGTTTATATTCATTTCATTTACTTTTATTAATAATCATTATAAACGACTAATTTAATCATTCTATATTCATTTTATTTGTGTTCATCATTAATCAATATAAATTACTAACTTAGTAGTTTTAGATTGATTTTATGTGTTCATTATTAATCAAGATAAATTAATTAGTATGATTTTGTGACTAAAAAAAAATTGTCATACAATGTGCAAGTATCATCTAATATGAAAATGCAAAGTTACATATGTTAATTACAATACTAAATAATATCAAGTATAACTATAAATAATTTCAACCATATAAATTATATTATATGAAATATCAAGTATTACAATATGAGTTTCCAACTTAATATTGGTTGGACTATAATTTACACATGAAATATTGTTTCATCACTTCAAAACATTATCATTGTGTTGCCAAGGCATTGCAGATGAATTCACCAACTCTAAAGACTTGACCATCAGTTTGTATGTGTGTGTCTCATGTGGGATATTGGCTTTAAGGGTATCACTAGACTAGTTCTCTTCTCTCTCTCTTTGTGCATTTGTCATTGTGGTGTTATTGTTCTCCTCTTTCTTCAATTCTTGCTTCTTACCATCAATATTGAGTTCCTCTTCTGAAAATGAAAAAAGATACAATGCATATTATAAGATATGAAAGCTGACAAACACTAAAATATAAACTAAAGTAGACAATAAAGGATTTATACAACATATACCTCAACATCAACAATGTCAATTCCATTTTCCCCTAGAAAAGCGAGAAATTCGAACAAGTTTTCTTCAGTTGGGTGATAGTGGCCATTATGTGGCTAGATGACCTACATAAAAAAAGCAAATAAAATGTCACCATAGAAAAGAACACCTTAGGAACTTAATATTCAATATTCAATAAAAGCTTAGGCGCAATAATACCAACTAAGTTACATGCTAAAAATCTCAAGTTGTAGATAACTTGTGAAAACAAATGGAAAGAAAAAGACAATATATAATAAATAATGTATGATAGTTGGTTGGAAAATTGTATCATAGAAGAAAAAAATTATCCTATGGTTACCCATACATGTGGGTGGGTAACATGCCCCAATATGCCATGATCCTTAGGGTCCAAAGGAAGTAAACCTCCTACTAACATAATGATTGATTGGTTGCATCTTGGCCTTGCCTCTCCTTTGTGAGTCCAAAAAATAAAAATAAGTCCATCCTTAACTAGTTGTACTCCATAGTATCATTTTCACATGTTATCTCCACATACCCACCAAAAATGTTAGATATGCCAAACAAATGGAATTTTGGAATTATTTCTAAAACTATGTCATTTACACCCCCTTCCAATGTATCTGACCAAATGTACCCACTTGATTTTCTTCTTTCATATTCATTTACATCCTAAAAAATATTTGTTTCAAAAACCAAGACAACCCCAATATCTCTGGATCCTAACACTCATTCATATTTGCCACAAACCATAGGATTAATTAATACTCTCTTACGATCAACCCACTAGTCTTAATATATATTTTTTCTTCTTTCCATTCTCGATGAACATAAAGTGATCTTCTATTAGTTGGTCAAAAAGCTACCATTAAAGCGACAATTCCATCATTTTTCATGAAATGTCTCCATGCAACATTTTATTGCTTGCTCTAACAAAGAAATCCTTACATTGTTATATCAGAGAGCATGTTTCATGTGCCATAGCAAATATGAATTGCAATATATTTTGAGTACCGTAGAAACAACTAGAGCTAATATTACTACAAATGTATAATGAAGTAGAAGTGGTGCACACCATAAAAAACGTGTAAAATTTAGCTCTAAACTTCTTTGATTACTTCACTGTTCTAACACAGGTCAGCAAAATCCTTGTAAACGATTCCTTCTTTCTCAACCCAACTTTTAAGGGCTTGATGGTATGGAACAACAACAGCCACACGGTAACTGTGGAATGGATCTGCATGTAACATGATGTTGTCCAAATAATGGCACACTGCCAAAGCTGCTTGCACCTACACAAAGGAAATGTCTTGGGATGTGGCAGCTGAAAAAATAATGGACAATTTACAAAGTTCAAATATTTTTGTAAGAATCATCAATACCTTGCTTAAAGAAACATAATCCCCATGTTGAATCTTAACTATGTCATTTTTACAGTCAATAATATCAAGGTAGTCATCAAGATGAAATTCTGAAAATTTCTAAACTGGAATCCCTACTGCAACAAGTGATGATATTTCTCCTATTTGTTAGATTCCTTTAAGCAAATTACTTGCAGTGTCCTATGACAAATATCGAAATACATACACTGCAACAACACAATAACACCGTTATTTTTGGACAAATGTCCTTGGAAAAACCCAATGTGGGAAAACCGGTGTAGTAGATTGAGGGTTTTATTATTATGCAGTAGTAATTCTAAGTACAATTCCTTGGATGCTCAACTAGCAATCTGATACAGAGCGAAACTGATAATGAGATGCTCTCACCCTATCACTAGAAGAATCTGAGTCTAATCATGTTGGAATAGAGCCTCTGTGTCCCCTCTGCATGGCCTCTGCATAGAACTGCGTAAGCCTCACGCAGTCTCTAAGTCACCCTTGTTGGGAAGCACGTTGCTCCTCCTTCGGACCCTCTGTTGGCTAGAAGTTCCAAATTTCTGCCTCCTGGTCTCACACCTTGGCTCCTAGCTTCTGAAACTTGATTTCCTAGCTTCTGAAACTTGATTTCCTCAGCAGGAATTTGATCTCCCCCTAAGGCCTATGCTACCACTGCATCAGCTCTGCATGGGCGAGCGTCTACCTCTCTCTGGACGTCATTCTTCCCTCTCTACCTTCTACTCTCAGGCCCAGGAAAATTTCGCTCTTCTGAATACTATCTCTGCCTCTCACTGCAAAATATCACTTCGATCACTCCTCTAGCCACTGTTGCATTGTCCTCTCTGAGAAATTTTATCTTCTTGATCTCTCTCGGTGTATTTTCCAAATGACCCTCAAGCCTCCTTAAATAATCTTCTCATTGACGTTCAACGGCCCAGATTAGAAGCTAATCAATGCCTAAGATCATTTCTTTTTAATCCTCATCTTCTTCTAGAAGTTACACCCATAGTTTAGATTAATACCCATTAATTATTGCAATTCCCTACGTTTAGACTTAGAGTCCCATTAAAAATAATTAATTATTTTAATAAAATTGTCTCCGGGTGGGATTTCCCAAAACACTTTGTGGGTTCTTTGGAATACATGTGCCCAAGCCTCCGTACAAAATTTGAGACTTAGAGCACATCCGATGCTACTAGAAATCAACAGAAATATGCCTATCTCACCAATATAAAACCATTGCATTCCTCTCTCGTCCACCTTCTCCAACAGAAAACAATGGAGGAGTGTAAACCATCTATATAATTATTACTATTTTCAAATAAGTTAAGCCGCAATCTTCAATTACCTTGTAAGACTCGTCAGTTTCCTCTTTGTTCTTGAAACAGCCCAGAGTTACATGGGAACCACCAATAACTGCCTCTCCTCGTGGCATTGGTGAATCTAACGTCAAATACCCACTTCATTCCCAATCAATCAACTACAACTGTAAACAAGACTATTCAACACAAAATCAACTTAGAATAATATATGGTTCTAAGATAATTGGAACCTTCGTAAGAAAGTCAATTTTAAGACAACTATAACCTTCAGAAGGCAAAAGGAACAAGAAAAACAAGCAAATAAAGTTTGAATAGCCTGAAAAATAAAAATAAAAATAACAAATATATATATATATATATATATATATATATATATATATATATATATATAAATAAAAATTAAAAATTAAAATATAAAATAAATTAATTAATTAAAAATTAATTAAAAATATATATATATATATTATATATATTATATATATATATATATATATATAGATATATAATTAATAAATAATAAATAAATAAAATAAAATAAAAAAAAAAAATAATAATAATAATAATAATAATAATAATAATTTTAAAGGCATTTCATGAGCAATAATTACCAACATGTCCATACCTCAAGGAAGGAATATTAAAAATGACAAGGATATTAGTAATTACAATCTTTGCCTTCAAATATTTGAGAATTATTAAGGAAATGATCAGATTTAGATATAACAGATTCCTAAATCTTCTAAACTTCCAAATCCATATTGATAAAATTTTGTTAAACACACATGGGCGCAAGAACAATATGAAAGATGAAACATGCAAGTACAATTTTTATTAACAAATGATATACATTTATAGTACATTGTTTGACCGTTGGGTTTCACATCCCAAGGTCTCTTGGACTCCTTTTGTCCATTCGGCTTCCACACTAACCCATTGAGGATTAGGTGTCCAACATTCCCCCCCTTAATCCGAAGGGTTATGTATGAGTCCAAGAAGAGGGTTGTAATACAAAATGTGCAAAAAATGCATGGCAGCACTAGGCTGAATGTGCTCTATGAAATGTTGGTATAAAGGGCGGTGGTTTAAGGATGACCACCAACACTGGAATGCTTAGTGCAGTTCCCGGAACTCTTCCAAAACTGGCAAGAAACTAAAATCTTCTGCTAGAGGAAGTGCTCTTATTGTTTTGAAGAGGGAAACCTTCAACCATGAAAGGGAGGTCTCACCCCGTATAAAAGGGAAAACTTCAACCTGTGATGGTTTAAGGATGACCAACAACTCTGGAATGCTTAATGCAATTCCTGGAACTCTTCCAAATCTGGCAAGAAGCTGGTGTCTTCTGCTAGAGGAAGTGTTCTCAATTGTGTTCCTGGAATTCTTCCAAAACTGGCAAGAAGATGAAGTCTTCTGCTAGAGGAAGTGTCCCAGATTGTCAACTGAAGGCATGTCCAAGGGCATATTTGTCTCTGGCTACAACTTTAAAACTGGTGTGGCAGGTTGTGGCTCAGGTTCGCTTGATGTGGCTTTGAAGCTTGTAGATGACCATCATTTCCCCCCCTGTTAGATACAAGGTGAGATGATGGATAAAACTCAACTGCAAGATTGTTCAATACTCTGGAACAAGTTCTGACATGTGTTTGGAATATCTTCTTGGTTGTTGATGCCCATTTCCAAGAAGCGATCCATCCAAGATGAATCTTTGTTCTTGCAGGATGTTTGTTTTTGAAGCATCTGTTTGAAGAATGACTGGTTTTATGACAGTGCTTAAATGGATGAAGATCAAAACAATGATCTTTCAAATGGCCAACTCGGTCACAGTGTTGTCATTTCACGATCTGTTGCTGTTGTTGTTGTTGTTGCTGTGGAAGAGGGGCAGAGTCTGGAACAGCTGAAGTTGAACTGTCATGAGGAGCAGGTGAACTGACATGAATGAATCCAGCACTCTGAAACTGAATGGGCTTGGAGTAGTGTGGAATATGAAAGGACAAGTCCTTGTCATATCCAAGACCAGTTTTGTTCTTGTTGTGGACAACTTGTTCCCAAGGTCTGATGATGGGCTTGGGAAGTGCAGACTGAGTTTCTGCATCTGCATTTACAACTGTTGCTTCATTTGAATGAGCTGTAACATTATTGACTTGCTGCTGATGGGTGGTTGTCTCAATGTTCTGAACAAAAACAGGTTCAGAATGATGTCTATTTTGATGTAGCTCTTCTTGTTGTAGTTGTGATTCAAGCTGCAAAAATCAATCTTTTCCTGTGCATTTTGTAGACATGTCTGAATTTCTGAGAGAGAGCCTTTGCTGATTTGGAATGTGTCATCAACAGTAGATTGTATAAGAGTTTTCATGAACTCTAATAATTTAGTAATTCTAGTCATTTTCTCCAACCTTTTTTTTTTTTTTTAATCAATATCTTAAGCTAGAAATTACACAAAACTTGTTGGACTATTGCTGCAACATTGAATCGTGATGACAAAGGAACATGAATATGCCACAAAATTCAACGCATCAACCAGCGTAGTCGATTATATATATATATATATATATATATATATATATAGTGGCACAGTCTTCAAATATGAATCAACTCAATTAATATACCATGTCATATACAACCAATACTAATTTGAACCGGTGCATTCACTAAGGCAAATTAATTACAAATGCTCATATGACACTTCACATATAAACTCAACGCACCATGATATGATACATGCTCTACATGATATATCAACTTTACACTGCAAAAACAAACCACATTTTCCTTTCAATCAACCATGGAGTGGCGGTTTGGGGAGCCACAAATGGCAGTTTCAAGCCACCACACTTCCGCTTCAATGGAGCTGACAACACGTAAGCTGAGGATGGTGCACACTGTCAAATTCACTCTACACTTATGATTAGCTCGCCCTCTTCAGGGGTCCCGAGCTATACTACATCAACCTTTATTTCCTCACAAATTCACCTTGTTTCTTGAGAGTCGTAACATCAGGTTCACCAGGCTTCCATGAATTTGATACTTGACTCGATAAGTTACATAGGAGACAAATGTAGCCACGCCAAACACTTGGACGGAAATCTAAATCTTTATGCTTCAAATCCTATGCTTTATACCTTGACTGCATACTTTTTTTTTTTTTTGGAAAAAATAGATTTCTTTCCTTTTCTGTCTCTCAGTCATCAATACTCCACCATCGTTGTTGCCGCCATTTGTACACAGATACTAAAGAACTAACTTCACCTCTGCTTTCTTGCCCTCCAGTCTGCTTTCTTAAGAACCTGACTTTCATTGTTCCCTTCGCCGCATAGCGCAATAGATGCCATACAGGACAATATAAGAACAGCCAGTCCCATCCATGTAATGTGTTTCACCCAGTCTCGAATAAACCCTGAACATGCACGAAGAAATATCTTCCCAAATTTAACATAGGCCAAAAAATTCCATACAGAACAATATTGTAACTTAACCAGCAATCCCAGCCACGGACATTTTGTCTCATGTATTTATAGTGTGCTACCAGTTTGAAAATTTGAATTCTTTGGAGCCCAAGACAAATGCGAGCCCTCCAAAAATTCTCAAAGGCCAAGGCGCAGCCCAGGTCAACGAGGGGGTTGGAAATAGTTTTCAACCAGCAATTGACGCGCCTCAGTTTTACCTTAGTATGAGAAATCAATGGGACAACATCAAACTGTTTAAAAAGGAAAAAGGAACAGGAGCTCTCCTTATAAAGGAAGACACGTCAAACAACGCTGAGAAAGATATAATCGGTGACCGTGGTGAGAATGGGAAGTTGCCAAAGTCAGGCCTGCTTGACATGGGGAATTTATGGAGGCAGCAGAAGAACTTAACTGTACATGACGCTAATGGGGAAAGAAGCAAAGATGAGATTGGGTATTTCAAGGGCTAGAAGGATGAGGAAACAAAAGAATAGTGACTGCTTCTTTGGAACCTTTTGTATCATTATCAGAAGCGCCTAAAGGAGATTCAACGCAAATGCTTCTACTCTTGTTATCAGAAACAGATAGAAAGTAGGTTAAGTGGAGATTCAAACAATCCAGCACTTCAACGCAGCCGAGAATGGAAGAAAAATTATGGAACTGGAACGACCCAAGTACATTGCAAAGAAGTAAAATATGATCTTGCAAGAGCTGGACCTTCTCAACAAAGCTAAGCTGTCGTATTTACGCTGTTAGACACGGGGGTTCATGTTTGCGGCGTTCAGTCCAAGATCGAACATGACAACATGAGAGTGAATGTCACAGGACACGCAGTACTACATTTTGCGTTAAGCTTTGGAAGCATGTATCCTCATGCGCGGCAGCTTGTTCGACTATGTTTCGAACCAGAAACCTCTTCACGGCTTTGTCTTTAGGAGTGCAACTGCAGTAATTGGAGCAGCGAATGAACTTGAAACGTCCATGCCCATGCTTGTACCACTCATGGCATGCTTGCAAGATGTTTCACGTTATGGCAAAAACATTATGTTGACAGTCCAGAGAGCGCAGGCCAGGACTGTAAATATGGAATATGGCAGACAGAGGTCAGGTAACGTTTATCTAACAAACCAGGACGTGTTGGAGTGCTCAAGTAATGTTCAACTAATACAGAATTTCATAATGGAAAAGCTGGACGTGCAGGAGTGCTCAGGTAACGTTCAATTAAATACAGGCCAAGGAGGCGATATAGGTCGGGCGTTAACCAAACAGCTCAAGTCATAAAAATTTCGGCATTTCACACTCAATCATGCCATTCTCACAGAAATGCACGCAGTCTGATGCGCTCAGCTTCAATCTTTTAGGTTGTCAGGGGTGTTAGGTAGTCAGGAAAGTTACAAGTAATGAAGACCAGGCCAGCGCTATTCAAGGCAGCTCAGACCAATTGCTCAGGGAATAACAACATGTCATTTTTTTTTTAACTAAAGGATAAACCATGAGGAGTAAAACTACACAGGCCACACATCATGGCTCTAATACCATGTTAAACACACATGGGTGCAAGAACAATATGAAAGATGAAACATGCAAGTACAATTTTTATTGACAAATGATATACATTTATAGTACATTGTTTGACCATTGGGTTTCACATCCCAAGGTCTCTTGGACTCCTTTTTTCCATTTGGCTTCCACACTAACCCATTGAGGATTAGGTGTCCAACAAATTTGACATGCAATTTTCAAATTAAAATATATGTAAAATTGTGAGAATGCTTACATACAAAATGGATATCTACTAATTATGGTTTCCGCTGAAACCTAACCTAGAATTGGCATGACAAATAACAATGGATCATATCAAATGTCATTACCCTTAAAGGGGACTGGGCTCTATAAACCATAAAGGGAAAGTGGAGGAGTTATAATAGGGAAAATCGAGTCCGTTTTGGTAATCCATCATTTAGAGATAGAGAAACATATACAATACATTTTGCCTATTAAATTCCTTTTCTTTAATAGTTTGATAAAGAGCTTAGAAAAACTCTATTATTCTTATTGCTAAGTAAAGCATCACACTATGGAGATTCGTTTTAACATTTTGAATTTTCAGAACCATGCATTAGAACTCAAACATATAGTTCCCAATTTACTGTAGATCTTCCGTAGTTGTATTCTCAACTCCATAGTTTGATTAAATATAAAATTTGGGATCTTATCACATTGAAACAAAGATTTTGGCAACTTTGTTTCTAGTTTTCATGTTTTGGGGTTCAATAAATAAAGTAGTATTACATCCTTATATCAAGCCATATGTTTGCAGTTAAAAAATTACTTTAGATCTTCAACATTGATGCAATTATTCATTGAATATTCAAGCATAACTCAATAATATAATCCTTCTTGATAACTGTGGGAAGCAGTAAAGTGCTCCAAAGTCCAACTTTGGTAATAAAAAAATCAACAACAAGTAGTAAGGACCTTCCTTGGTAATCAATCAGCAATGAATCACAAGGACCTTCCCTTGTATCTACTTATAATAGCCTATCTTGTTGAATTAAATTACTCACCCTTGAACTTCCTCTATAATGTAATGTTTACACAAAACTTATAATCCATGTGCTTATCCAGAAATCAACTAAGGAATGTATTATACTTCTCAGTGGTAGATCTAAAGAGAGGATCAATGCAGTCAAATATTTGTATTGCCGCAAGTTTGAAAACGTTCTAAATCCAAACATTTGGAAGCTTGTCTACAGTGTGTTTCCTTATCCTTCAAAAATATCTCTCTGTAAAGGATTTTAGACTATTAAATCTAACGGTTATTAGCAAAATCAATTTTGTACATAGATGCCATATTTTTGAACCCATAAATGATTTTAAACGGTTTATTTCCTTTTTCTATGTAACTATCCCACGTATAAGAATTACGTATAAGATAGCATAACATCACACATTATTTAAAGAAAGTAACAAGAGGAGCAAGATAGTCATGCAGAAGGCATTTCCAATGAAAAAGGTCCCAAAGACATATCCATCCCCTCTGTGTGGAAATAATTAGTTTCCAGTTGTCATCACAATCTATGAATGTTAGTGTCGATCCCACCATCATGGTTGACAAGGCCCTCCTCCCACATTTTGAGTAAACCTACACAAATAAAGTGATTAAAAAAATTAATACTTTAATGAAGAAAATTATCAACACAAAGAACTCTCAAATAAATATAAGTCTTCCAGCTATCAGCTACTAAGGAAGTCTTCGTTAGTTATAGGATGTTGGATTTTCATGTGTAATTCAACTTCTATATCACAATCAAATAACATTTTTAAAATATATGTAAGCTACCATCTTCACATCCAACTGCCCAAAAATTGGAATTGCTTGCCAAGACTATTACTTTTCCAGCCAACTTATCATGCCACAATTTAACAATTTCCTTTGAGAAATTACTTTTTTTTCCTTGATCTTGGCATGATTTTTTGTTTCAATAATATTATTTATAAAAGGCCTAGCTTCCAAACATGTTGGTGCATATCTATCTCTTCCATATACAATGATAGATAAGATGTCCTTATGATTTTGGCTATTCAACATGGTAATAGAGTCTGAATGTGTAAGGTTCCGTCTAGCATCACAATCTGAAAAATTTTGGCCCATCTCAATTTTCAACTCCTTAACAATATTATCCCTTTAGAAATCCCAACCGGATTTTTTGTGCCACAATGACAATGCTTATTGGGGTAGTCCTTGGCTCCATCAAGGAGAGGCTATTTCTGCCCCACTTCCACAATTGTACCATCCCTTGATGCTACTCCTTGATCATTCTTTCCTTGACCAAGATTTGGAGAATTTAAATACAACATGGCCCCATGTGTTCCATTAGAGATGTCTTGTTGCACAGGAACTCCAACTACTTTTGGAATAATCCTCTTATGACCATCTAGTCTCCTGTACTCTCTTTGTTTCATAGGATTGGTTTCCTTTAGAGAGGCAATTTTATTTAATCCACCCAAAACTAAACCATTGTTATTTTTTCCAACTTCTAATACCTGAATATTAGAACTCTTTATTAGTATTTTTCCCCCAATTTACTTCCCAAAATTTTTATATTGCTTCCCAGACAAATTACCACGTTGGGAACTTATAATGGTCTTTTTGCTACCAGATTGCTTTGTTGCTACTGCTTCAAGCAACAATTGGGCAAGACTTTCAGCCAAGTTTGTTTGACAACCTCTCACATCCCCATATCGACTCCTTTTAAATTCATCTAACTCAGCATCTGAAATCTTTTCAGCCAATTATTTGTTCTCAAAATGGAAAGTAGCGAAAACCCCATCTAAAGAACAACAAAAAAGTGAATATACATTTGGGCTCTTATTTCATAGAAAGGAGCACCTTAGAATACATAATAAAATTTCAAAACCCTAAATTATATATTTCCAACATAGAAATAAAAAATATTTAGCTCGATAAGAAAAATTCTCACCAACATAGATCAACAACACTGATAAAAAAATGGCAGATGTGATATCAATGGTACCTAAATACCAACATGGTTGTAGAGGTAAAAGTTAAATTCTATTGGATGGAAAATTAGCAGTCAACTACAGTGCCTTGCAGATCATCAAAAAGGAACATAAGCACTAACTCTTTTGTAAAATAAAAGGATGTTTACAATAAAGTTATGATCAATAGAGGACTATCATACACAGTATGTGACAACTAATAGTTGTCTATTCCATAACAATTATCTTCTTACCTGGCAATACGTTTCCACTCCTATCTATAACATTTCGATCTAGATGGTTATTTGCAAAGAGTTTAGTATGATGACGTTTTGAACCACACAAAAGTAACTAGAGGTTGATAATTTGGTTCAAGAGATGCACAAATCTGAAATCATCACCCCAAAAATTCAACTCACTGCATGGAGATAGTTGTTCTAAGATGGATAATATGATAAGATAATTTTATTAATGTCCAACACATAACCACAAAAGTAGGTCAATGTACATAAATAAATACATCCAATATAGGCATAGACCATTACAAACAAGATATCACTCTTTCAACATATGTTTGATCATTACATTCAATGCATATAAATATGTTCAATTCACTTTTGTTAAGTTCTCAGGAACAATTTTATAAAATGGTTTTGAACACAAGTATTAATGAAATCAAACAACCACCTTGCTTAATAGAAAAATATAAACCAAGCTCAAAAAATAAACCTGCATGGATTAATATCATGGAAACTTCTACCACTCCTTCCAAGCATGGGTATTAGCTAAATTCGTCACTTTCTTAGGCATTCAGATCAATCGAGCTTTCCACAAGTTTAAATTATGTTCAATTAGAGGATATTGTGAAATTTTCGGAGGCAGTATCCAACAACTGACCTTGCATTTATTGAGTTACTTTGCACTTATGAGTTGACTACATTTGCGGTAATTGTGACATTTGTTGGACATCTAGACTCAGTAATGTGTAGAATTGGGTCTACTGCAAATGCTACCAGCAACATTATTTGGAAAATAATGTTGATTTAGATATACATCTATAGGAAGTTTTGATGATATAGGAACATTTTTTTAAGTCTTTGAAAGTGACAATTTTGAGACAAATGAGACTCATAGCATGAATAACACTTTGTTTACACTCCGGTCAATTCAGAATCTAGTATTGAATGGATTACAACTTTCATGTTCAAAGGATGTGTGTCCTTAATCACAATGCATTCATATTCCCCTTGCTTTATTTTATAAACGAATGGTTATCCAAAGGATGTGTCTGGAAGATCACCCTAACTTTGATTGTCGAGGCACATTATGGTTTTTTGATATCACTGGATATGCACATGTCCCATTGGATGTTCCTTTTCCTATCTTAGGGGAAGAATGCATTTTCTCAATATGCCGATATCTTTTAAATGGATAGATGCAGATATATCTAGACCTTACATTGAAGTATTACGTGATTTGACTGGAATTTCTTGCATTTCAAAGTTTAGTTTAGTATCCTCCCTGTCAGCACATGTACTACAACTTTACAATAAATGGAAAGAAGAGATCGTGTTGATGAATTTTCATTTCATATGGTCAACAAAGGTCTAAAAGGAGCTTTTACAGACAATGGAAACTCCTAAGTATTGGTGATACTCACTTCGACAAGAGGTTGGAGCAGTGACATTGCAAGCTATTTTTTATTTTGGACCAAGTGTCTTATACAATGGTATACGCAGTCGAGGCAATCCTTTCTTTCAAGGATATGTAGAACTTTATATTCATGGATATACAATTCTTTGAATTCTATAGGGCTAGTTTTAGCTCTCAACGTTCTCAGAAGCCATGGAACACTTGGCGCAACACAAGGCATATTGGGCATACACCGCAAAATTGAAGCCTTCAAACATATGTTTATTGTGACAATGAATCTTTGTGACCCAAAACTTGTTAACATCATCAATATGTTGTCTGATATGCTTTCTCCATAATTTTTTCTAAATCTTAAAAGCAAAATATTTAACAACGTAACTTTTCCATCAAAGCATTATGGATACAAATGAAACAAGCTTAGAGATAGCTATCTAAACCAGCATAAAAAGCACATTGATCCTAATAATTTTGAAAACAAAAACGATAAACAAAACTAAACTTGAACACAAAAGAACTAACGAAAATATGTATAGTCTAACAATCAAAATATTCAAGTCAACTAGAATGGAAATCCTAATACTGAATGGAAAACAAAACATGAGTTGTATATTGCACTTCAATTGGGGTCGTGACTAACACATGACCTACATAATTGAATTTCTCATAAGTAGATTGCTAAACATAAAAGAGGACCACATGGTAATGAACTTCATAGAAACCTCTGTGATATATATCTTCAATGTGTAACCAAATAAATATTACTAGTTGATATAAATATCATGTCCCATCTAATTTCCCAAGGCAATCCAAACTCAACTTGCCATGAAAGTACTCGAGTTGTGTACAATTGTCAATCTTGCCCCTAAAAAGCCCCAACTAATGCAAACTTAGTTGTTACCTTGGCATAAAACCTATTTGAGGAAAAAATTCCTTTCAACTATTCAAATTAGACTACATACATACAAGTGTGAATATTATGCACAAACAAATAAGGATTAAGTACAAAAGCACAATATGAACTATGATTTTGAACTAAATGACTTGGAAATTCGAAAGGGTTTGGATATGACAACCTATGTTATCGCACATTTGGCATCATAGTATGTCACTCAATACTCCAATCACACTTAAAAATCAAATGTCAAAATGGCCAACCATTTAATATGTCATATAAGGTCTGAAGATCCGACACATAATTATTTGAACCTAAAGTAAAATCAACTTTACATAACTAGGAATTTAGTGTAACACGAAAAGATCCTTATATTTATATGAAAAATTAATAAAAATCGAATAAAATTTGCAAACAATCTTCATCGTAGAAAGAAGACTTGTTTCTCTTAATGCACTATGTCAAATTTTCTTAAATAGAGTTCTAAAGTAAAAGAAAAGAAAAAGTGTCTCATAAAATACCATTCACATGAAGCTACATTTACCATGGTGACATAGCATATTGCAGATTCACAAGAATACAAATATTTTCACATTATATCTATAATGTTGGTACCAACAAAAACCCCTAATTGCTTCCTTCTCTCATATGATACATGAGCCTTTGCCTTTCTCTTCTCTTCCATTTCCTGCATAGCATATGGGCAAAGAAAACACTGAGTAATGTAATGTGGAATTTAACAATCTATCTAAAATATAGCATGATAAAAAATAAAACACCAATTGGGAAAATTTCAACAATTGCGGCACATAACGCATTACTATAATAGTGTCATAGTGATGCCAACTAAATTCTTTGGAAATCCTTCCTAGAAGACAATACTTGTGATCTGGTTGAAGCCTCAACCCTTTGTAAATACAAAGTAGTGACAAGTTAACTCACATAATCTAAGAGGAAATACTTAATGTTGAATCATTTTAAACCTGAAATGGACCAATAAGTCACATAAAATCTAATATGTTCAACTAATACATCCATTGAGTAGTGTTTGCCAAGCAAGCAACCCATTTTCAAATCCCAGCAGGCATGGAACTTTGGACAAATAGTGTTTTGGTCGAGTTTGATGGCTCCCCACAATGAAGTGAATCAATATATTACATATATGGGGTTCATATCTCCCCAAATAAATCAAAAAAATGTTTATCCTAATAACCATATATACCAATAGTTGTCAAAAGGGTGTGGTTGGAGGTTGGGAAGCTTATCCAAAAGAATGTTGTCTGGGAAGGGGAATCCTTCTTAGATGTTTGGCAAAAATGGTGGCAGCTCTATCCGGAAGGGAACTTGCGGAATTTACCCCTCATCATCGCATGGGGCATCTGGATAGCTAGGAACAGGAGCATATTTTTGGATATGCACATCCCTCATGAGGCTATTGCAATTCAATGTACTTCAATATACACCAATATCCCTGAGCCTAATACAAAGAATGTGCCCAGACAAGCTATTGAGGAACAAATCAAGGAAGGCATACCGTGGGCATATTTCGATGGGGCCTCCCAAAACAACAGAGCAGGAGTCGGGCTGGTAATACACATAAACCAAAACAGGTGCCTTAAAGCCTCAATGGGCTTAGGAACTGGTACAAATAACTTCGCGGAGTTGTATGCCCTTAAACTGCTTCTATGTTGGCTAATTCACAGGAACATCTTCACGCTTCAGATCTTCGGGGACTCACTGAATGTTATAAAATGGTTCAATGGGCAAAGCAGATGCCAAAATTATATCTTCTTACCTTTATTAGAAGAGGCAAAATAGTTAAAGTACTCCTTTAATTTTTTTTCTCTTTACCACATCTACAGGGATTGCAATGATGCAGCAGACAGGCTTTCTAAAGAGGGTCTGCAACAAGATATGGGCAGGTGGAGAATAGCAGATGAGGACCAAGGAGAGATCTGTGTGTTGAATCAGCCACCTTATTCATAGCCAGTCTTTACTATGGACTCTTCAAGCCTTTAACACAACCTGAATTTTTTGTTTACAACTGATTTTATGATGATTATCTTACATGCCACTGTTTATTATGATATTTTTAAACTTTTCAGATGTCTGATGGTTTTGTTTTCCTTCCTGTTTGGGTTTTTTTCCTCAATGAGGAGACCCGAGAAGTGGAAGCAACGTTTTTTCCCTTCATGGAGACTTGCAGACTTTGTTTTAAACTGATATATATTGTCTATTTTGAGCTGGGGACAGGGGCTGTTTTCCTCGATATGAGGAAGTCCATGCTTTAGCGCAGTGGTTTATCTTTACCTTCATGTTTTTGGACAGGACTGATAGTCACATCCTGTGGAGCTCTATGATTTTCAAATCATACAGCGAAATTAATGCTTAGGCATATACTATGTAACTTTTTATTTTTGTTATAAAAAGTTCGATTTTTTCTTTAGAAAAAAATAACCATATATACCAATAATAATAAAATTCTACAATAAAAAATTTAAGTACACCATACTTACTTCGGAGCATCTGGAATGACCATTCTATCTTATTGGTGTTTTAATCTAACAAGGTGAAATATTCATATATTGTCTCCTAAATAGCAGGTGCAGACCTGCTTAAAGAGCATAGTTGTCTAATGACTATTGAGACCTTACTTGAGAACATGGTTTTGCCTATGGAGATTATTTCGACCCCAAAGCTTGGCAGGGAAAAATCATCAAACAAAAAAGGGAAATAAAGAAATACAAAAACAATACTCACTTCTTGCAAGAAAATCTACATTCAAGGACTGATATTTAATAAAGAAACATACAATATTCTTCATGTACACATATATCCACCATTAACAATTTTAAGTGTATATATTGTTGTCATGCTACGAAGGAAAGATGACTCCATTCTAAACCATATCAGGCCTTTGTATCTGAGGGATGAGGGACAACAAAAGTTGCTCAGTATTGTCTTGTAACATGATCTATATCTTCTTTCAACAATGTTTCCCACCTTAAAGTAGCAATATTCAGGTTCATGTTTGGGTACTACACAATATCCTATTGGATGTCATATATAGGTTGTTAAACTTCAATTAAGCAACCACTCAAGAAAAATAAATGTTACAAAGATTCTAACTGGACTCTCTGCAAAACCATGCACAAAGAATTTGCTCATAACACTGGGCAATATCATTTTCTCTACTACTAAGCTTGAACTTTTCTAGCAGACTCTATTCCATAAAAAAATTGTAAAATTTGAGCTTTGGATGTAAGATACTAGCTTTTTTTTCGACTGGCAGCAATATGGCAGAATGGCCAATTACTATGAGCTCCATTTGGGTCTTATTCAAACCTTCATAATAGTCAAACAATGTTTTTTCAAATAACCTTTCCAAATCTCACAAACAAATGTCCATCAGAAGTGTTGCTCGTGCTTCCTATAACATCTTTGTGATTGCCTTCCACATACTCATCCAAATATCTCTTGTAGTTTTTGTTGTGGGATGGTTGGTTTTCTTGGATACCTAGAGCTTTTTTAGAAGCTAGTATTAAAGAATGAAAAACTCTGGTAACTTCATGCATGGTGGTATGATCATAAGGTTGTCTCTTTGTGGAAAGCAATGCAAGCTGGAAGATCTTTTTCACAACCCCAAGATCTGTGCAGGTTGTTTCTACTTCTTAGTCTATAGTTTACATTTTGTATCATTGTTTGCTTTTGATAAAATCTACATTCAAAAGCCCATGTCAAAGAAACTAGGGTTATTTCTTTATTTTCTTGGTCCATGCAACATCCTAAGACAAACAAGCTTCTCAGTTGACAAAAAGACAATCCAAACTGAAGCAAATCCATAATCATTGTCATCTTGCCAATTGAAGAAAATTAGAGTCGTTGAATTGAGACTTCTGTGATCCATAACAGTTATAAGAAGAGCTTCGGCGTAAATCACATATAGAAAGACCTTTGTCGACGTGTTTCGAACCAGCAAGTGTGGCTCATCGTCAAGACAAGTTACGAACAAGCACCTTGTCCTGACGATGAGCCACACTTTCTGGTTCAAAACGCGTCAACAAAGGTCTTTCTATATGTGATTTACGCCGAAGCTCTTCTTATAAAAATTAGAGTTGTTATCCACAACTTTCCTCCCTGTGAGTAGCTCTAAAAGAAAAATGTCGTAGTTGTACACATCATACTTCTCATTAGGCTTAGACGTCCTTGCATATTCATGGTTAATATAACTAACAATACCCATAATATAGGTAGTGGTGTAGGTTTTTGCAAAAGGGATACACTTGGCAATGCCAAAGTATGACAAATGTGCTTCAAAATTGTCATCTAAGAGAATGGTGGAAGTTTTTACATCTTTGTAAATAATACATGGGTTACAGTCATGATGGAGATATGCTAGACCTTGTGCAACTCCCAAAACAATCCTTAGATGTGTGTTCTAGTCTATCTTAATCTTCTTTGAAGATCCTACATACAAGATGCATTGCTTGGATTCTCCAAGTAGGCCATTAGCAAACATTCACTATATATGAAAGGTTGGTTAGAATCTTCTACTAAAGCCTATATGACCATTATACATGTAAATTTATGGATAGGTTTTTCCATCCATTTCACTCACCATGTAAGATGTCCCATAGACTTCCATTCACCATCTAGTCATAGAAAAACAAATTTCCTTATGGAGAAAGAGAATAACCATGCAAACTCACAAGATTTTGATGCTTGATGCTTCCAATAGTCTCTAACTCAGTTTTGAATTCCTGCAAACTTTGTGGAGAACCTGGTCAAGACATCAAATATTTTTTTTAAATAAGGGATACATATTGATATTGATATAATTCTTAAGCCCATGATATAATCTAGAGAAATAATACCTTGACCCATTTTATTTGTTGACCGTTTGGTAAAAAAATTAAGCGGATTTGAACGATAGAGAGATATAATGATCATACATAATAAAATTGAACCCAATGAGATGCAAATAGTAGTGGATGTTGAGACTTAAGATGTCCATTTTCAAAATAAAATTAATACTCTTATAAATATAATTTCATAGAAATTGTTGAGTAATTTAATTGTGGGATAAATTACATCATTAAATTATCACCTATTTGTGACTAGATCTCGTTAAGCATATGCACATGTTATGTTTAAAAGGCCACTCCAAATTTCAATGTAAACAAACTTCAAAGCAACTATGTTAATGCTCAAGGAATTGAAAACTATTCTATTGACAAAAATTGAAATCTATTCTATTTGAACAAGGAATGAAAATCTGTTTGTTGAACAATTAAAGGAAAATTAATTAATCTAGTTGACTTGAAAAGGAAATTCAGTCTAGAATGCTTTCTAAATGATTCTATTCTAAGTTTGGTCTATAAAAATGAAATAAGTATATTCTAATGGATTGGAAAAGAAAATATATTTTATCAACTTGAAAGCAAAGCTATTTTACAAAACTTGAGAATGAAACTTATTCTATAAAGCAGTAATAAATGAACTGAATGAGATTTCAAACGGAAAAGCCTTCATAGATTACTAATGTGCGCGTCCATAACCAAAACTTATCATAATATCCAATATAAATATGAGACTAAGCATAAAAGAAATGTTTTTGGAGTTTTTAGTTTACTGTCAAACGCTCGACCTATCATAAACCAAAGACAAATAAGCAAATTGAAATTAAAAACAAAGCATGTAAAACATCTAAATATTGAAAGGATTGAACTGAAGCAAAGTCAATCTAACTGTAAAGCATGAAATCAAAATATAAAAAATAAATACTTATACTATTTCTCACAACTCCATAGGGGGACCTCTTAGTGAGTGCGAGAAGCTAACTCAGATCACAAAAATTGAATTTCCAACATAGTCATAGTTGCGCTATAAAACAAAGTGTTTATATTACTATGAAAACTGAGTCTCCAGCTAAATAATAACAACAATTCTTCACTTCATAATCCATGTTTATAATTTCTTCTGAGTTAACAAACTTAAGAAATCAATGCAAAGAGATAAGTTCTAAATTTAACATCTAGGTTATAGAATTATAATAGGAAATTCGCTCTCATGATTTGCTACTTAAAGAGTGAATCACGAGAGGGCTTTGCCTGACACATCAACAACTAATTGTATGCTTTCGAGATCTTGCTCGCTTGACTATCTCCATGATTTCTTAATGATAAGGTTGATTCCTTGACATTCTACTTGAAAACAACATTCCATAGTCGTGTCTCACTTTTAGTTTGACCAATAATATTCTCACATCTTGTAAGCTTCCAGCTACACCTAATAGGTGGATATCCATGTGGCTGACATCTGGAAATTTTTCATATACCCTGTTTGTTTTTTAGTGCGTGCAATCCTATTCAACTAAGGATTTGGTTGAAGAAACTCTAGTTAGCTGCAGAATGTGCATCTTTCGATAGCTATAGCATAGTTAAAATCAATTTCACAAAGAAAACGTAGACTATGAGCTGAAAGTGATGATTACATTTTTATTATAGCTTTGCATGACCTGGATGACCTATAATTTATTGAAGAAGTAAAAATGTGTTCAAAATGTATGAAAGAGTAAAATGGTTTGTCAAATGGAGGACAATTTAGATGTTCAACATCCCCCATGATGAAGGTGTTGCATGTCCTCATGCACAAAATATCAAAACTGGGAGAGATTCCTTTTCAAATAACTACACATGATGCTTGGATCAAAACATCTAAGTTTGTTGGTGGTCCTCTTCTCTGTACATTTAGTGACCAATGTGGGTTTCTTCATCAAAAATTTTCCCTGTAATCCTTTGATCTTCTGCCTAAGACCCTTATTATTTTCTTTGAGTTTTTGGTTCTTTTTGTACAAATAACACATTCTAAGTAGCATGGCTTCATTTTGAGCTTTCATTACTTCATGTTAATCTTTTATGTGTGTATTCAATATATATAGTTCATAAACGTATTGCTTTATAATTTCTTGGTCCTTATGAGAAGTAGTACGGATTTCATGCTCAGGTAGATCACACATAAGCTCCTAATGCAAAACATCTTCATGAATTTTGGTTCCAGGGAAGGATTTACCTTTTGTTGTGATTTCTTTTCTAATGTCTGCAGATTGTCAAAGACTAGTTGCTAAGTGAAGTAAATCTCTGGGGTCTTCCTTGCAGGACTTTGGCTACATGGAGGTTACATTGCCATCTCTATCTCCACATTGTTGACTTCATCCAGATCTATAGTCTAAGGTGTTTCCCGAGTCATTTGCTTGCTCGAATTCCTAGTGATCCTCTTTCTTATCCTCGGTTGTGGTTTAGGTTCTTTCATTCTTTGACCAACTTTCCTTTTATTGCCCTACTTCTGAGATTTTATTTTGTTTTCTTTTGGTACCTCTAGTTTCATTTCCTCTTTGCTAACTTTCTTTCTTCTGACATCTTCATATTTACTCCCTTTCTTCTTTACTTGCTTCATAAATTGACTAAGTGGAATATTTTCATCTACCTCATTGTTTTGAATCTCCATATATGTTGGTTCATTTGATGTCAAATTCTTAGTTTCCTCAAGGTTAGGGTTTTAAGAACCATATTTTGACTTCTTTTAATTTTATTTCCCTCCTCTTCTTCAAGTGTTTCCACAAAATGATTTCTAATGAGGAATTTTTTCCAATTGTCACCAGTGGTTCTTAAATGCACCTTTACAAGAATTTGTATTAGTCTGTGATGATATAGGGCTCGATCGATATTTCTAGAATCTCGATGTATGTTAAATGCCATCTTTTGAGTCTCCTTATCAATTAATATGGAAAATATAACTCTTTTCCTTTGATAAAATGCATCAAAAGCCTGGCATGATAAAAGAGCAACGTACCATATCTACCTTCGCATGTAAGAAATTTGTGAAGAACCAATAACAAATTTCTATTTTTGGACTCAAGTGCAGATACTGAAATTCCCTTTTTAAAAATTGAAACATCCATACATGGGTTGTGAAGGAACTTTTTCCATTGTTCATATTTGAATTTCTAGTTCTTAAACCAACTCTCACCGCTTCTTGGAAGTTATGTCCCCTCTACTACAAAAGACTTTGTAATCTTTAACCTTATGTCTCCAATTTCAGCTTCCACACCATCAAAAGCTCGAGCGAATGTCCTGGTTACTTCAATTTCATACCCATTGAATTTTTTGAAAAACTTAAGTCAACCTAATTTTTGTAACTGATCTCAGACTTGTGGGTAAGCATTGATAAAATTCACACCATTGGACTCATATCAGGAAATTACATCCATCATCATGACAGAGAAGTATCATCTCTGAATTACCTCTTTTTGACAAGGTTTGGATGGAGAAATGGGAAATGGATTGGGCGATTTTGGCAATGGCGAGGTTAAAATAAGATAAATGTTTTAATGCGGTGGTAGAATTGTAATATAACTCTCCCTCTTGGATTTATAATTTCCCATGATTCGATAGATTCGATCTTATAGGGACTATTATAATTTCTAGGATTTGGTTTATTCCCATGTGATGAGGGAGATATTTGATATGATTGAGTGACATATGGAGTATGATTGATGGGACATGGTTATGGAAAATTAATAGGGCCATAATTATAGGTCATTATTTGAAAAAGTGTATCAACAATATTCAATAAATCAATCAACTCATAAATCTATAATTTCCTTTAATGAAAATTGATTCAACATTTTACAATTACCTTATAATGCATACCTCTTGGTGTACTAATTTATCTTTTCTTGTAGGTTCATAATGATTCTTGGAAGAAATTGGCTACGGAATGTGAAATTGGCTACAAAATTTTGCAGATTCTGCAATTTTATCTTCAACTTTGTTGTTTGATTTAAAACTTGCTTCTATTGGATGTTGATAATATTTGATGAAGTTGATGATTTTTGGAGGTTTTATCTTTTAAAAGAAAACAAATTCTTCAAAGAACTTATTTAAGCTTGAAAATCCTATTCTACAAGGAAAGAATGGGACAAAATAAAATGGGCAAAAGAAATGGGAATATGAAAATCTAAGTTGCTAAGTATCCTTGGTTTTCAGCTAAGATTTTATGCTTAGAAATGCCAGCAATGTTGATTTTCATGTCTACGCTTATATATATATATATATATATATATATATATAGAGAGAGAGAGAGAGAGAGAGAGAGAGAGAGAGAGAGAGAGAGAGATATTTCGTTTGGTAGTAGAGGAGAAAAATCTCCCTTTTCTACCGATTTCAAACCAGAATTATTTTGCAGATGTCTAACAAAAATTTTATTTGTCGAAGGTTTATGATATAACTTTAATCTGTCTCTTGCTTTAGCAAAAAAAAAAAAACTTTAATCTATGTCAATTAACAAGGAAGGTGACTCCATGTTCATCAATAGTCTTGGTTCTAACTGCCCCATTATCAAAAACAATTTCTATTTCATAGGGACCAAGCCAACGTATTTGAAAATTTCCTTGAAAATATTTAAACTTGGAATAAAAGAGAAGAGCCCAATCACTTGGCTTAAAATTTTGAACTTCGATGAATTTGTCTTTCCACCTGGTCCTTTGTTGTTGGATAATAATTATTCTCTGAATGGCATCTTATCGGATCTCATCTAGTTCATTCAGTTGTGACATTCTTTACTTTTGTGCTTCGAAGAGATCAAGCCCCAACTTTGTTGTTTTCCTAAAGGTCTCCACTTGGAATTCAATAGGTAACAACACTTGTTTCCCATAGACAAACTCATAAGGAATATGTCCATTAGTATTTTTCCATGTGGTACGATGTGCCCAAAGTGCCTCTGTAAGCCTTTCCGCGTAGTCCTTTCTATGCAAATGTGCAATCTTGGTCAGTATTGCTTCAATTACTTTGTTGGTTGATTCCACTTTCCCATTGGCTTGTGGATAGTATGGAGTAGATTTGTGATGTTTGATCTTATATTGCTCCATAATTTTCTGCACCAATTTGGATGTAAATTAAGCACCTTGATTTGTCACAATTTCCCTTGGAACACCAAATCGAGTAAAAATATCCTCAAAAATAAATGTAACTAGAAAATTTTCAGAAGCAAAAGTAAGAGGCTTATCTTCTACCCAATTTATAACATAATATGTACAAACAAGTATATACCTTTTTTGTCTAGATGGAGGATTGATGGGTCCCACAAAATCTAAAGCCCATTTTTCAAAAGGCTCTATTAGTACCTGAGGTTGTAGATGTGCCTCATCTAATTGAATAGGTTTTCCCATTCTCTTTGGCAGCTATCACATATTTTGACATATTCCCTGCCATATCTAAAAAAAGAAGGCCAATAATATCCCAAACAATAAGCAGTCCTTCTATCAACAAAGTTTCCACCACATGGTTCATCATGGCAAGCTTTTAGTATCTCTGGTACTTCATCTTCTCAAACACATCTTTGGTCTTGTTCGGTACAATTCTCCCTCTATCCATGAATAAGGTGCACTCGCTTTAATGACTTTTTACTTTTCTCTGGGTAACAATTGTGGAGGAAATTTCCATGTAGCCAAATAGTTAGCAATATCTGCAAACCAAGGAGTTTTAGTAGATACCGCAAAAATATATTCATCAGGAAGATTATCTACTATAGGAGTATCAATATTAGCATTTTTCATCCTAGAAAGGAAATCAACAACTGTGTTTTCCTTTCCCAGCCTATCCAAAATGGTAATATTGAATTCATGTAACAGTAAAAGTCATATAGTAATCTTGCCAATAGTAATTGGTTTATTCATTGAATATCTAATAACAGAATGATCTATATGAATGAAAGTTTCATAACTAGTTATATAATGTCTAAATTTGTTGATAGCATGAATAGCTAAAAGCTCATTTTCTATTATTTTGTAATTTAACTCTGCAGGAGTCAAACTTTTTCTTATCTAATAAATAGAATAAGGAGTTAAGTCTTTTTGTCCTAATACAACTCCTAAAGTTTTGTTTGAAGCATCAGTGGAAATATGGAATAGGAGGGACCAATTTGGCCCTCTTAAGATTGGTGCTTCGGCAATTTTCTATTTAATTGTTTCAAAAGTTTTTTGGAAATTAGAATTCCAATAAAATTTACAATCCTTTGTGAGAAGTTTAAAAAGTGGTGAAGATATTTTTGTGAAGTTTTCTATAAATGTTCTATAGTAACTTGTAAAACTAAGAAAAATTCTAACATCTCTTTGGCAAGTAGGTACTGAAATTTTTTAAATAACCTCTACATTGGATGCATCCACCTTGATTCCAGCACCTCAAATATGATGGCCCAAAATAATTCCTTCATTAAACATCATAAAACATTTTTCATGACTTAATGAAATATTATATTCGTTACATCTCACGAGTATTTTTTCTATCTTTTCCATAGCTTCTTCAAAAGTGTTCCCATAGATAGTAAAATTATCCATATAAACTTCTACACAATCGTGGATCAAGTCAGAAAATATACATAAAATTGCTCTTTGGAATGTAGGAGGAGCATTCCATAAACCAAAAGGAAGTACCCTATAAGCATACGCACCCCATGGATATGTAAAAAAAAAAACTGTTTATTATGAAACCATCTCACAAAAAGATAGAAAAGATAGATCAACGCCTAATAATTCAACCTCTTCGAGGGGGAAACCTCCTTTACATTACACAAATGAACAATTCTTGGATGGTACAAATGAAAAGACTTCCTTTCTATATATAGGAGTCTAAGGGGTCATAATATAATCCAAGCCGACATAACAATAATAATGTAAGGGCATAATAATAACAATAGTGGACTTCTATGGGGCACAATAATAACAATATGGGGACTACATGGGCACAAAAATATAATAAGGGGGTCGTACTAATAACAATAATGGCTTACACTAGTAGTATAGGGACCTAACATGCCCCTCTCCTTCAAAAAGTGTTGTCCTCAACGCTTGAGTAGTTCTTGATGCTCCTGTATAAAATACTTGTCCTCCCATGTGGAATCTTCAGAGGGTAAGTTCTTCCACTTGGTGAGATAATCTGAAATTGATCGATTTCGTAGCTGTTGGGTTCTTGTTTCTGTGACTTATCGAGCCTCTAATATGATTTTTCCTTCCTCATCAAGTTCTGGCAATATTTTTTGAACTGGGATCTTCTGCAACTTTTGAATGAGTGGCCACACTTCTTCGTCCTTCTTCCATTCATACCTTGCTTCATTTATCCAATCTGGTTGGATAATAGAAATGGCGCACAACAATGCTTCCACATCATCATCCTTTCTTGAGAGTGCACCTGCCACAACATTTTGCTTCCCTTTTTTGTAGATGATTTCAATGTCATAACCCAACATCTTTGTGACCCATTTTTTTTGCTCTTCAGAGGATATAATATTTTTTCTAAAAAGTATTTAATACTATCATGATCCATTTTTACCTTGAAGTGTCTTCCCATTAGGTAGGGTCGCCATTTCTTAAGTGCGTGTAGTATTGCCAGCATTTCCTTCTCATAAATAGCTTTCTTGAGGGATATTTGTTTGTATGTATGTAACCATAAAAATACCCAATCGCCTACATCAAAACTTCTTTCATTGCAATGTTGATCTGCCTGTTGTTTCATTCGATTCTGCACCAAAGTGGTATTATCCTTTAAAAGTTTGAGAACTTGTTGTTGATGCTCGATGTGATCTTTCACTGCTTGAATATTTTTCTTCATGATATGTCCTTCTATCTTGAGGGTTTGAGGAGTGGAAATTTCTTCCAGTGCATTACAAGATATGGTAGGATTCATTTCTCGATGCTCTATGTGATCTTTCACTTCTTGAACATTTTTCTTCTTGATATGTCCTTCTATCTTGATAGTTTGAGGAGTGGTAATTCCGGCCATTGCATTACAAGATATGGTCGGATTCATTTCTTCTTTCTTGATGTGGTCTTTCACTTCTTGAACCTTTTTCTTCTTGATATGTCCTTCTATCTTAAGAGTTTGAGGAGTAGTAATTCTTTCCAATGCTTTACAAGATATGGTCAGATTCATTTCTTCTTTCTCTGGGGTTGGTTCCTGGTGTATATACTCTTCTTTTGACGTTTCTTGATCATTTTCTTCCTTCTCTCCACAATCAATGTAAAATAATTTCTTCTCAGCACACTTATAACCTTTAATGTATTTGTTATCACAATTGTAACAAAGCCCTTTTCCTCTTTTTTCTTCCAATTGTTGTGGTGTAACCCTTGTAGGTTGTGGAAGGCTAGGAGAAACAACACTTCAGTCTTTATAGTTGTGATGGGTAGACTTCCTTGTTGCCATAATTTTGCTTTCCACTTTGTAACATAGCCCTTTTGCTCTTTTTTCTTCCAATTGTTGTGGTGTTGCTCTAAAGAAAGTGCTGCTCTTTGTATCATCATAATGTGTTATCATTTCCTCCGTGAAAATTGACCACGTAACAAGTTGTTTATGAGAACAAAGCCCTTTATACCATAAAAATTGATCCATTTCTAAATATGAAGATGAAATACATACCTTTTGTAACAGTGGTACACCGTGTAGATCAAAATATTGCTCCATCTATAGTATCCAATTTACCGGATCCTTGCCATCAAACTTCCTCATATTGCCTTTTCTCGATTTTAGGAGCTCGATCTTGAAATGACTGTAACTCTGTAATTTTGGCTATTCTAGTTTTGAAATCAGGACCTCTAGTAGCCCTCTACATCCTCTTTCCAATGCCACCAGTCTTATCGAAATTGGATTCTCCAAGAAAGAGTTATGCACAATCTCCCAAGATGACCTAATTATATACCTTTTCAGAAGAGCGAATTTGTATGAAGTGCCACGTGTCACTGTTTTTACCTTTGGATCTGAAACATATACACAGACAACTACAGTCGATCCTCTTTCTATAACTTCTTACTAAATTTCAATCTGATTCTCGTAGAGATAGTTATGACGATTTTTCCTAGGTCACCTGTTTAGGATATAATTCGGGCGTCTTCCAAAACCCTAAATTCCTCAGATCAGATATCCTCAAATATAATGATACAAGGTCTGAAATTTGGACCTGAGGTTTAGATCGATTTCTTCTCAAATGGGTTTTTTTTTTAGCTTCTGAAACTTTGTATCAACAAAGTTATAGCGAAAATGCCACGATGACCTGTTTTAGATGAAATTTTGGAGCTTGAAAAAACCCTAACTTCCTCAGATCATATCTACGAAAGTATAGCGAGACAAGGTCTGAAATTCAGACCCGAGCTTTAGCATGATTTCGCCTCAAATGGGTTTTTTTTTATCTTCTGAAACGTCGCAGAAAAACAGTTATAGAAAAAATTCCATGATGACCTGTTTGGTGCAGCAAAACCCTAGAATCCAAAGCTCTGAAACCAAATGTTATGAAACCAGCTCACAAAAAGACAAAAAATATAGATCAACGCCTAATAATTCAGCCTCTTCTAGGGGCCAACCTCTTTTACATTACACAAATGAACAAATCTTGGATGATACAAATGAAAAGACTTCCTTTCTACATATAGGAGTCTAAGGGGTCATAATATAATCAGAGCTGACATAATAATAATAATATAAGGGCATAATAATAACAGTAGTGGGCTTCTATGGGGCACAATAATAACAATATGTGGACTACATGGGCACAACAATATAATAAGGGGGTTGTACTAATAACAATAAGGAGTTACACTAGTAGTATAGGGACCTAACATTGAGAATAGGGGCTCCGATACTAGATACTTTAGTAGGAAAGAAATAGTTTTCATTTCTTGATGGTTTCAATGGATACAACCAGATACAACTTGCACTTGAAGATCAAGACAATTTTTTTTTTTACATATCCATGGGGTACATATGCTTATAGGGTACTTCCTTTTGGTTTATGGAATGCTCCTCCTACATTCCAAAGAGCAATTTTATGTATATTTTATGACTTGATCCATGATTGTGTAGAAGTTTATAAGGATAATTTTACTGTCTATGGGAACACTTTTGAAGAAGCTATGGAAAAGCTAGAAAAATTACTCGTTAGATGTAAAGAATATAATATTTCATTAAGTCATGAAAAATGTTTTATTCTCCTTATTGTTTCATTCTCCTATTTTCTAGCCTGAGACCATTTGTCTAAAAGGACTTTTTCAAATTCTTCATCTGAGGAAATTAGGTTTTTTCAAGCTCCAGAATTTCATCTAAAACAGGTCATCGTGGCATTTTTTCTATAACTTTTTTGAAACATGAGAATGAAACAATGTGGTATCGGAGCACTTTCTTGGGCAAAGCCGACAATTTTTTATTTTTTATTTTTGCAGGAACATTTTGGGGTGGCGAGTTTGCAGATCAGATCTGTATATTTTGGTGCAAAATTTGTAGAATCTAAATACATATCTGGGTTTTTACACCCAATTTGAAAAAAAAATCGGCCGAATCAGGGTCTAGATGAGGGAGATATCATTGATTTAAAAATGAGTTGTGTTGCAGACATTTTTCGGGGCGACGAGTTTGCAGATCAGATCTGTACGTGTTGGTTCAATATTTATAGAATCTAATTGCAGATCTAGGTCATTTGTGAAAAAATATCCAATTTCAAAAAAAAATCAGTCAAATCAGAGTCCGGAGGAGGGAGATATTGCTGATTTAAAATCAGCTCTTTTTTTCAAAAAAAATTGTGACGGCGGGACAATTGCAGCACGAATCTGAAATTCCAGTGCCTAGATCGGGATTTCTATCACATGAGAAGATGCAGAATGGTTGTTTCATTCCTGAAAACAGATCATAATAGGGATTCTAAGCCATATTGACTGAATTGTGGTCATTTCAAATTTTCACCAAGTAAGCGATTTGTTTTCAAAACCCTCTTCATGGCAGTTCTATATTTTACAGGAAAAGATAATGGTCCTATTATTAAAGAATTCATAGAAAAACAAAAGTCATTATGGGCAAAAAATTGGAAATTTTTTATAAAGACTAATATGGAAGTTGAGGCTACCAAATGGTTTAGATTAGTTGCAAGTAGGAAGTTGTACAACCTTTCAGATGAAGAATTTGAAAAAATCCTTTTAGACGAATGGTCTTAGGCTAGAAAATAGGAGAATGAAACAATAAGGATAATAAAACATTTTTCATGACTTAATGAAATATTATATTCTTTACATCTAACGAATAATTTTTCTAGCTTTTCCATAGCTTCTTCAAAAGTGTTCCCATAGACAGTAAAATTATCCATATAAACTTCTACACAATCATGGATCAAGTCAGAAAATATACATAAAATTGCTCTTTGGAATGTAGGAGGAGCATTCCATAAACCAAAAGGAAGTACCCTATAATCATACGTACCCCATGGATATGTAAAAAAAAATTGCCTTGATCTTCAGGTGCAAGTTGTATCTGATTGTATCCATTGAAACCATCAAGAAATAAAAACTATTTCTTTCCTACTAAAGTATCTAGTACTTAATCAATGAAAGGTAATAGGAAATGATATTTTAGAGTAGATTTATTTAATTCTCAATAATGTATGCATACCCTCCACTTTCCATTCTTTTTAGGTACAATCACCAAGGGTGAAACCCATTGACTATCTGAGATTGGGTAAATGAAATTCACATTAAGCAATTTTTGTAATTCCTCCTTAACAATTTCTCTCAGATTGAGATTCATCCTTCTCTGAGGTTTTCTTACTAGTTTGGCATTTTCTTGAATAGAGATATGTTGCATACATGTATTAGGTTCAATTCCCTTTGTGTCAGTATATTCCCATGCATATGCAAAATAATTTTTTTGTAGCATCTTTATTAATTGTTTCTTTTGAAATTCTTCCAAGTTATTGTTACTGTTTAATGTTTTGCTTGGATAATTTTCTACTAAATAACTTCCAAACTCTTTCATAGAGTGTAAAGCTACTTTAGATTGCCAAGATGAAAAATACTCAATGTTACATTGTTCTTGAAAACTCTGATATTGTTCACAACATGAAGAAGAGCCATAATTATCCATCAAGTTTATTACTTGATATTCCTCATAGATTTGTGAAATAATAAATACTGGTTGAATAATTTCAAAATATTCATAATCATCCTCAATCCAAACTTCACTATGTACTTTAGTTATTGGTTTTGCAGGTGGATATAATGTGAATTTCTTAGTAGAATTTCCATAAAAAAATGAACATGTCACCAGATCTACAACTTATAAATGCATCAAGTGTAGCTAGCCAAGGTCTACCAAGGATCAATAGATGTCCTCCTATAATATTCTTAGGAGTTAGAATCATAAAGTCAACAAAATACTCGCATGAATCTATGGACACTGAAACATATTCTAATATACCATCAGGTTTGATAACAGATCTATCTGTTAACTGCAAAAAAGTTGGAGAGTATTGAAGATTGGGTAATTTCAATTGATCCATGATATGTTTGCTCATAATATTAATGGCTGCTTCTAAGTCAATTAAATCCTTTGCAATTTTAGTACCATTGAAGTGAATTTTTACAATAGGGCTACCTGAATCTAAATATTTTTGAACTATTGGTTTCCCCACCATAATATCTACAATTTTTCCTACCAATTGAATATTTTTAATGTCTTTTATCTTTCTTCCTAGCTTTTTTATGCACAACTCCTTTATTATTTTTGCAAAGATAGGTATTTCCTTTATAGATTGAAGTAAAGTAATTTTGATGCAAATAATTTTCAATTCATCTAGCATGTTATAATCAGGTAAAATTATTTTCCTTTCTATTCCTTTATCGATTTGAAGTCTCTCAGGAAAGGGAGTATTTTATAAGGAAACATAAGGTTGTTCAGCTAAGGGGTATTTTCTTGATCTGGAGATGCCTCCTTTTCAAGAATTTTATCCTCCTCGTATTGTTGGATGACAACTGGTGGTTCTTTCTTTTGCAAAACTCAACCAGATCTAAGTTGGACATCATTCAGACCTAGAGGATTTTTCATACATGTTTGAAAATTTTGACCCTCAACATTATAAATGGGTTGTTGAGGAGTTTGATTATTCAGGTTGGGGAGAGGTTGTGCAAGTAGTTGATTAGATTTATATCGAAATGGAGTGGATGGTAATGGATGGGATTGGATTGAATTTAATTGAGCTTGGAATTTTGGTTGACCAAGTTGTGGAGGTTGAGGAGGAGAATAATACTGAGGTTGGTATTGAGGATATGGTGTTTGGAAAGTTTGAGGATACTAAGGATTCCTACCATAAGAACCTTGCCAACCATATGACCAGAATGGGTTTTGTGGCTAAGGTGGCCAAGTTTTCCATGGTTATGCATAAGACTGATATTGTACATTGAGATCTTGTGACGTACCTATTTGTCGAGGCCTTATGGGAGAAACATAGCAAAGTGGTTCAGTTTGACTTGTCCCAGCTTCTTCTAGGAAAACAGCTTAAGTCCAGGTATTGAGGGGCACTCCTTTATAACATAGTTTTTTGCACATACAACACATATTTCAATATTGTTAAGAGGGTATTCTCATCATGCATGTTTTTTCCTACATTTAGGACATAAAATAAACGGTGCAACATTCTCAACTTTTTGCTTGTTTTGAATCCTTATCATATCTAGTTGTTCACTAAGATTTCCAAGAATATCAATTTTAAAATTATCAGTCAATTCTTCTCTACTTACCATACCAGATGCAGATTTGTTTACCCTTGACATGATTGGGTCTCTTGGATTCTTTCCATATTTTGATTTTCCTCTAGATATGTGTTTGAATAACTCACAAATTTCTTAAAATGACATTTGAGAAACATCTCCTTTACCCATTAGGTTGAGAAGATCAATCCACTCATCCCTTATTGCTTTCAACAAAAGTGTTTTTAATGTGTCTTCTTCAAGATTATGGAATTTATCTCTTTTAACATTATAGACAAATCTCTCCACCAAATCTTTGAGGCTTTCATCCTTTTTTTGGGACATCTTAAAAACTTCATCCTTAAGGTCACGATGTATGTAATAATCTTTATATTTCTCTAGGAATATTCTTTTCATATCATCCCATGCCCTAATAGAATGTGTTCCTAGACCCATGAACCATTTAAGAGCTCCATCTTTTAGAGTAGCAGGAAATAATTTCAATTTTTGAGTATCAAGTAAATAGTCATATGATCTACACAATACTTCAAACTCAAAAAGAAATGTTTTTGGATCCTCATTTCTTAACCCAAGGAAGTTAGGGAGGATAGATGGGGAAATATTTTTCATGGTGGTAGTGGTATTAGTATCTAAAATAGGGAACCTAAAAGGATCCTCCTCATGAAAATATCCCTCATCTCCCCTTCCTCTACCACCTCGACCTCCTCTACCACCTCCTCCTATTCTACCTCTTCCCCCACCAATTCTTGGTCTTTCCTCTCCATTATGTACTTCTCCTTCTTCACTTGCCATTATAGATTCTTCAGAGCTAATATAAGGTTCAATGATAGGATTGTCTACCTCTTCTTCCTCTTCTTCCTCTACCAATGGTAATTCAGAAAGATTTCCCTCTTCAACTTCTTGCTCTTCACTAGGTACTTCTAACTCTTGTCCTTGAAGTTTTTCGCCTGTTGAGGAGATAAATATGACTCCTTTATTTGGGGATCTAGGTTCTTCAACTACAACTTCTGTAGACGAGGTCAATGAATCCCTAGGTTGAATTTCTGACCTATGCACTTTAAGGAGTCTTGTCCTACCTGCAAATGATGGAATGCGTGTAACGAAAGGTGGTGTGGCATTATGTGGTTTAGTAGGGGTGGTTGGTGATGATGGAATATTTTCTCATTGGGTTACCATTTCTCATCATTCGGTCCACCATGTTATCATCTCTCTTCAGATACCCTCTACTTTGTCTCAGGAGACTTCATTTCATGCTCAGTAGCACCCTGAATAACTTGCACACTTGGCATTGGGAAAATTCCATGTGGTTGCTACATCTATACACTCTCCTTTTAAGGAAACCTCATATCATACTCATTCTGACATACTTATAGCTGAAGGAAGGAGGGGGGGAGAAATATCCTTCCAATACATGCACCCAAAGGTGAAGGGAGAGAGGAAGAAGGTGGAAAAGAGACATCCTACATGGTTGGTGCTAGCAATCCACTTGAGCTTACTTAAGTTATCTTTTTGATATTATGGATTTTTACTTCATTTTACTTGCACTTATTTCAAATTATGACATTAACATGTTGTCACTACAAGGAAAATACCTTCTAGCAGAGGTTATAACAGAGGTTTTTAGTATTATAAATTTGGAAAAAATTAGCAAAATTTGTCAAAAGAACATCTGCTAAAACATTTGTTTGTGATAGCGGATATCAAAAATTATAACTAAACTTCATCACAACTGGAAAATTATGGGCAGTCTGAGGTTTTAGCGGATGTTTTTTTGCGGTGCACTACATATATAAACACACCTGGCGACATACATAACTAAAATCACAGAGGCGTTGAATGAAAAGAACACTAGTGCGTAATATATATCGCACCAATGCTAATACATAAAAAAACGGTCGTGGGATGTTCTTGTAAGGAACGACACAGGGGCACACCTAAAATAATTGTTGTGTTGGTGCTTTTGTTTAAACTTGCAACACTGATGCATATAGTTTGTATAAACAACCCAGTGTGTTAGTTATGTCAAAGGACCGGTGTTGTTACTTTTCATAATGCACCCGGGCTGGAAATATTTTCTAGGATCGACACGTTATTTCTCTAAAATCACTGGTGCATTAAGAATTACGATGCACCCGGGCATTAATTGCAAACAATATCAATGCTTGAATAAATAAATGCCACGGTGTTGTTGTTTTCCGAAAAGTCACGGGTCATACAAAATATTGTTGTCACAATGCTTTTATATAACATAACACATTGGGGCTTGTCTATGTTATTGGTGCACCAGTTTTTCTATGATATTTTCTCTTTTTTGGAAACATCGCCCTATGAAAATGCAATTATTGTAATTTTTTAAAGATGTTATTCATCGAAAAATCAACATATATCTTATAAAAATATTCATATAAATTAAAATTTGATTAGTGCATTTGTATATGACATTTGGATTAATGTGTTATATTATTAGATTTCACATCTCTTCATTATAATATTTAATCATCCATATATTTAATCAGTGGTGTAACATTGCACAACGACATTGGATAACACAATATAATAAATTAAAATGTATTTTATTATATATCAATAAGAGGCTCTTTGTCATACAAAACGGTATTGTTATTGGTAACCCATTATCTTTCAATTGGACACTATGTCCATTACATTAAACAAAATGTCTTATTTTCACAGACAATTATTTCAAAAAATACAACAAGTTGCAATGATATCCGAATAGATCATCATTCTTCGTTGGAACTATTGACATTGTTCGAGCTACTTCTATGAGTTGGGTTATTTGGAGGAATGTTTTGTTGATTGCATCAATTGTTTTTGTCTTCTTTATCTTGTTCCATCTGCAAACATAAAAATAAAGTGTAATGAGTGTATCTACATTGGTAAGAATAATGAAAATTGAAATAAATGATATACATCAACGTAAATTGAATAGAAATGTATCAACGCAAGAAGTGGCTCATAAATTGTGCACATGGTTTGAAAAACAAGTCTCATGCCTTGTTGCAACAAGTCTTCTCTTGGCGTAGTTCCATAACTTGTTTCCTGCATGTTTTAAACCCCATTATAAATCATAGATTTAATATAAAGGATTTTTTTGTTCTATTAATTATAAACTCAAAGAAGTAAAACAACATAGATACTTACAAACTCCACAATTAATTTTTTATATGCCAACATATACTCACAACCCATATTTAACCCAATGTCAATCAATTCTTTCGATGGTTGTTCATTGTATGTTAGTACCTATTTGAAGACATTTAAGGATAGTTGTTGTAAAACAACATAAAATATACAAAAATGAAACCTTGAGTTGTTATAAGGAAATATTAACAATTACTCACAAACTTTGAAATCAACCTTTTCTTCCTTATCGTCATGTTTTATGTGCTAAATGAGTTCCGTTTTGTTTTCTTTTCTGCAAGAAAATACTTGAAAATTAATATTTAATGCTAAATTATTTTTTTATATGTAAAAAGTATATCATAATTACATACATTTAAAGCACGCTGTTGTTGAGATGGCTTCTCCTATGATGCAATTATGTTCATTTCTTTGACCAACTCCTTCTACATTGTTTTGGACATTCCTACTGGCATGTTTCACATATCAACTCGTTGATCATTTGGGATTTTCATAATCTTCCTTAAAAAAGTAATAAACTATTTTTATACTGATATATAAAAGCTAAATATAACAAAATCAATATTAATAAATGAATGGTTGTAGTAATATATACATATAATTCTAGAAAATCATTTTAATTAGGAATATTACCTTTTTAATGGTTCTTTTTTGTTGTTGTATGTTTTTGATGTAGCAAGTCTTACATGTCTCATTGACCATTGATTTGGAAACGCTTCTTGTAGTTTATATATAATTTGGTACTTAGAATCATTTGATTGGTTTTTGTATTGTAAGTGGAAAGTGTGTCTATACGTTCATTTCACTAGATCCCTCATAGTTTTGTAAAAAAAAATCCCCTTTTATTAACCTGTAGCACCACTCTAGATGAGCTAAGGACCAATTCATCATCATTTACATGTTCTATAATTTTTCTTTTCTTAGAACGACATTGATCTTTTCCTTCGTTATTTCTCCTTGTAGAACATTAAACATATATGAATTAATAGATTGTTTGAAACATGTTATCTAATATTTTTAAGTATATTATTAATGAAAAATAAAAAAATAAAGCTCATATTGAATCGTATTTTTTCATTCACCTGATTCATCCCTCTGCAATTTTTCTATCGGGATTTCCACTCTTCTGCACTTAGATTATAAATAATCTTATCGACCTTCTTCATTTTGTGGCTCTACATGGCACACACGAACCAATAAATATTAGTTAAACTTACATATAGTTCAAACATATTAATTTTGTAATGAATTTACAAAGAACTTTCCTTCTCTGCTTTTTTCGATGTGTTATCATTGTGTCAATCAATATTTTTGCTACTTTACACCTTCTCAAACATTCTTTATCAATATACAACCTATATCATTCAATATAGAAGCCATTAAATATATTTTAGAAATAAATCAAATAATTTTCAACCAAAAAGAGCTTTGGTAACTGGTATGTTTATCTAAATAAATGCACTGGGTGTTTAATTGTTCGACACCATCAGGGAAAATTATTACTTTTTAAATATGACGGTACGATTTGTAATGCTAAACGTGCGTTGGTGCATTATATTACACCGAGAGCAACGATGAATAGACTGGACAGAATCGACAGTGTTATAATATACCGGTGTGTAGTATTACACAGGGCACACCGCGAAACATGTATCCATTTTTTTTTAAACAGACAAGGCCAACAGGGTTTAGATCTATTGTTGGTATTTATCTTTATCTTGATTTACTTGAGCACGAGGTGTTGGTATTCTAACTTGAGCGTCGAAGACGGTCATCCTATTCGACCTTTAGTTCGTATGAAAGCCCTGATCCTAACATTGTTTATCTCTTACTTTGATTTCGTGCTATTGTATCAGGTTTTTATAATTTTGGTTATCACCCTACCCATGAGAAACCAGTCTGGTTCTAGACTATGGTTTGTTCTGTCCGGGTATCAGTTTGCATTTCAGTTATTTGGTTGGGAATTCAAATGGCTCGCCCAACCCCAGGTGCTAGCTCATCTGGAAATAAGGGCCAAGGTTGTAAGCATCAGTTGGGGAGTTGCGGCAGTAATGGTCCCTCCTCTTCTCGACCACCAAGAAGAAGTGGTCATAAGTCAAATGTTCGAATTATTAGTGAGGTTGCCCAAGCCTACAACATCGATACCCCAACCCAAGTTAAACAAATGATCTCATTGTGGGAAACATAATTAAATTAGCAGGCAGAAGATGAGGTGCATATTGAAGATTGGAGCATCCCCATTCCTGATCCGGGACATTCTCGCGGTCGCACCACCCAATATAAGCAGATTGTCCATATCTATTGGTTGATAAAAAGTATTGTGTCCAAAGCTATCATGACCTCTCCTTCAGCTTCTATCAAAGCAGATCTAGGTTTTCAAGAAATTCAGAAAGGATTTCAACTTATTCAATTTCAAATCCAGCAGCAAAATGTTCATCTTCGTCGCATTGAGAAACACATCCTGTGCCTTCATCAATCAGAATTTCCAGGCTCTAGTGCTAAGGACCTAACTCCTGTGGAGTCCTTTAACGAATAGTTGTTAGTATGATATGGAAATTTCTATTTTTGTCTAGTTGTATGGGTTTAAAAGCTATCAGAAATTCTATTTTCACATAAAATGGCATATTAATCTCAAATTATCTTTTAGGATGCATCCACGTGAATTTTTTCAATGCATCGACATGATACAATTTTTTTTTATTTTCTGAAATCCCAAAACGGTGCAATTAATTTTTTTAACACAATTATGCAGTTTCTATTTAAAAGCATCAGTGCTCTAATTGTTATAAGAGCACTGAGTTGGTTAAATTCATTTTGATTTTCTAAAATCTAGAAACAGATGCGTAGCAATGCTATTTTTTTTATACACATTGGTGTATTTTTGTACAAGAGCACCAATATGATAACAAACTTTTTTTTTAATGTCGGAAATAGGTGCAGGTATTATTTGAACGTGGGGGTGCTGGTATTTTTTAAACGCATCAGTGTGCTTTGTTCTGATAAGCGCACCGGTCGGGTTTAAAAGTTATCTGAAATTTTATTTTCACATAAAATGGCATATTAATCTCAAATTATCCTTTAGGAAACATCCACATGAATTACAGTAGTTCATAGTAAACATTTTCCGTTTAAAGTTGCCTTATTCTTGAAAAATGGTTTGAAAACTATATCGAAATTCAATTTGTGGTTATATGGTTCTCGAGATTAATTTTAGATATGCACATAAAATTTTATTTCTGATTTTTCTCAAATGCAAGGACAAAATCTCAATAATATCAAATGGTCAATTCTTCAAATTGGAGCTCGTTCCATATTGTTGGTCAAAGTCCTTCATGAAGTTCTCCCTTTCCATCTCTTATAATTTCGTATGTTATTTTATTTCGATTATATAATTGATTTTTTTTAATCCATGTCAATTTGAATAAAAATGTATCTAAATTTGTAGGATCCTAATTCAGAATTGAGTTCAGATGAAAAAAAATATTCCTCCATTCTGTTATCACTGAATATTCCGTTGCCAAAAATTTTTAGCCTAGCTTAAAGGACAAGGCGTTTTCGCAGCGCATAAATCCTTTTGGCAGTTTCGCAGCGCAGCATGTTTTAGGTGATTTCGTAGCGCATAATTCATACTTTGCACTGGCTGCGCTACGAAATTGGGGATTTGCTCTAATCCATAGTCATTCTTTCCCAGCTGTCATGTTTATCAAAATCCATTGGGTTTGCATCAACAGTTGTCAGTTTATAAGGTTTTTTAGTACCCCAGCAAATGGTGTTTCATTGGGTTTATCTGGAGCACTCTTTCCTTGGAAGAAGCCTTCTGTGGTAATCAGTGGATAAACAAGGGATCAGACTGTGGATATTACATCATTTATTTTGGCACTGTTGCAAGTGCAAGGGAAGCTCTCATGTCAGAGGTTAGAACAGGGGTTCCTTTAAAGGTTTCCTGCAAAGACTTGCATGTGAAGAAAAGAATTGGAAGTGGAAGCTTTGGTGAAGTCAAAGAGATTATCTGGATGGGAGAGAATTTTGCAATGATACATGTGTTTACCAATGTGGAAATATTTCTGCATGAGGTCTCTGCAATGTCTAAAGCTTCTGCACCCAAATCTTTTGCAGGCATTAAGCTCGTTTGTAGATAAAGACAGGCATATTTCTCTGTTTTAAGCAGTCAGCTTCCAGGAGGTATTTAGCGCGGCTGAAAGAATATTTTCGAAAACTGAAAGAGGTTTTTATTCCTAACAGACTGAACTAGAAAAACCTCCTTCAGTTTCCTCAAATCCGTTACGAGCTGAGAGAAACGAGTGGCTAAAGGTTGCGCTACGAAACTGCTGTAGATGCAGTTTTGAATTTCCTGTTTTACACATCTTTTTCAAGGATCGATTCTGGGCATCTGGAGTAGTTTTTCAAAAAACCAAAAGAGGTTTTTGTTAAGAATGGGTTGGTTCACAAAAACCTCCTTTAGTTTTGCCAAATACGTTTTCTGTGAGAAGCTATGAGCTCTGTCCCGAGACCCATTTTTCAGGCAGAACAACAGTTTCGTAGCAGCTGGAGCAAAATAATTCAATCTCAAACTAGAATTGAAAACAAAAGATTCAGTGTCTGATGCATATTTGTGGACAGTACCAGCTCTGAAACAGGCAAAAATCATGAAACAAATGAACACAAGATTAAGAGCAGAAAACAAGGCTTTAAAGGAAGAAGTTAGCAGTTTAAAGAGGAAGCTAGGCAAACTAGCTGATTAATCCAAGGGGAAATTTGCTTTTCAAGTTTTGATAAATTTTGGCTGTCATCATTTCGAAACTTTTTGGAGCCCTTACACCTGTACAAAATAGCTGAAGAAATCACGGAGTTAAGTCATCAGTGCTTTAAGATTCATATGCTTTGTTTTGATTACCTACAGCAGTTTCGTAGCGCGCTACGAAACTGCTGTAGATGACTGTTTATGTGAAAAAATGAAATTGATGCTGAGGTCAGCAAATCTTAAAAGGGATGACTCGAGGCCAGCATGGAGATTATACAAAGCTATTCAGATATTCAAAAGGTGACAGGTGTGAGTATTTAAGGAAAAAGTGAAATTTTTGTCTTTTGTTAAAGTCTTCCTAAAGTTACTTTATAGCCGAATTATTAGGGTTCTGGTAGGGTTACCGAAATTTTGAGTGGTACACCTGTTCAGTTCACAAAGTGTCCAGATCATAAGGCATATTGAATTATGCGTGGTTATTAGAAGAATTAAATGGCTTGGAGCATAGTCTTTTAATGCATGAAGACTAATGGGAGGCAGAGACCGTGAAAATAGGGCACAGATCCTTATCAGTTGATGAGTCATCCACATATCAAGTATCCGAAGCTGCTCATTCAGTGAATGTTCCTCTAGCATGTCTTGGCTATTACTGAAGTGATACAGGTGTCAAATTTCAAGAAAGCATCAATGCACACGAGGAGATAGACTTAGAGTTTCAATGGGAATGGGACTTTATGTTTTCACAGCGCAATACCTTTGTAATTAATTAGTTTGTTTAGATATGGATAAGGCAATTAATGATAGGATTTCGAGCTCCCTTCATGCTTGTTGAGGAGTCTCAAGTAGTTGTATTTTTGGTTTTCCTATATATAGAAATGACTCTGATGTAAAAAAGGTTGGAGATTTTATAAAAAAACAGAGTTTTTATCAGCTTGTGTAAGAAGACTTTGACAATAATACAAGAGTTACTTTTTCTTCCCAAGATTCATTATATGTTTATGGCTCAGAACATGTGTGGTTTTGTCATTATCTTTTATGTATTTTGCAGCTCACTAAATATGCAATCACTCTGAATTCACCTAGTGCTCAGACTTCCTGTGCTTATTTATGAGTTGAGTTTTTTGGAGAGATGTTTTGAGTGTTAAACGTTATATGCCTTGGCTTCTATGATTAAGTGATCAACAGTTTACTGCAGAAGTGTATGACTCCATGAGCCCAATGGAAGAAGTGTTGTTTTGTATTTCCAACCAGCTTTATTTTCATAAATGTGTGAAGAGTTAGCCATCTGTTGTTGTGATTGATTTTTATCAAAAGTCTGTGAGAGAGCCCTCTCTGACTAAGGAGGCTAATCCTTAGTCTAAAGTCTGGTTGAAAGAGTTACATGAAATCTTGCTTGGCTGCAGCCCTTAGTACTGATTTTGTGATAACATTTTGGTGCGTCTGCCGGGAGCCTGAAGTCTATTCATTCCCGAAATTTAGAGGCTGAACTTCTGAAGGTAGCAGGAGCCTAGACATCTTTTTGAGGCTGCAAAACTACCTTGGCGACTCCACACAGCAAATAACAAATTAGAAGGTGACTCCACTGCTAGAAGATCAGTAGCTTGATGAAGTTACAAGATGAGTTCCACTGCAAGAATGAATGCCAGGTATGCTCCTATGAATCAGTCTCATATCCCTGGTTTTCCAAATCCTATGCCAAAGGTTGATTGGTTAGATGATCTTCCAATATTCAAAGATGAAAAGAAGGACAATGCCGCTCTTCATTTGGTTAGGTTTCATATGCATGTACGCAGTCTTAAGGTTCATTTCCCTGAGGATTGTCTCATGAGAATGTTTATGGCCACTTTAGAAGGAAAAGCATGGTCTTGGTATAAAAGTTTGGAGAATGGTTCATTATCTTCTCTTGTTGATTTCCATGATGAATTCTGTGAAATGTATAAAGAAGATTATCCTTCCTTATTGATGCTTAAAGATTGCTGTAGACATTCTTTAAGTCTTATTAAGTATTTAGAGGATGGTTATGATGATGATGAATTCACGGATGAAGAAATTTTAGAGGCTCTCCATAACAATGCATTTCAGCACCAGGGAGAAAGTATATCATCCCATGAAACGCAGCATGAGGAGCAGCAGGGGTTTAGTTGTGAAACCCATGTTTCATCCTTTGATATTGATGTAGAGATGCAGCAGATTGGTCCGGCTGCAGATCATGATGAAGATGAAATTGATTGCACCCAGCAAGAAGAAATATTGGAGGAAATTTTCTATGACCCTCAGGCAGAGGAAAAGCTTGCTCAATTTTGTAATTCTTTGCAGCAGCTTACTTCAAATAATGATCATAGTAGTGAGGAAAATTACATTGTTTGTGAGCATCATTCAGAAAGGCAGTTGGATAGCATATCAAATAAATTTGGTGTGGCTGAAGATAAGTTGCCTAAAGATACAGAAAGTTTTGAGAATCAGCAAACTAACCATGTGTTTTTTGACCCTATAGCTGAATACATGGAAAAGATTTACTGTTCAGGCGGCTTCCAGTTATATTTTCATGTTGAAGAACAGTTACACCTCATGCTGCCTCGGTTACTTCAGTATCTGACTTATTTTTGTTTCAAGCACAGCCAAAGGACTCAAATGTCAGATAAGATAAATGATTGGCTACATTGGAAATATCATGTTGCTTGAGCTACAAGTGGAGCTTGCAGCTGATAGGGTAGGTAGGTATAGGTAAATGCAAATAAGCTCAAGGTCAACTGAGCATTTTTTTTAGTAGATGTAGCTTTCTTTCTCCTACAGTCATGCTTGTCAAGCAAATTTCTGTTTGTCACAAATGGATAAGGCACTGGAGCTGCATGTTCTTAGTGTACCACAAGGGCACACTATCCCAAGTGGAGCCACTGTTATCACTGAATATTCCGTTGCCAAAATTTTTTAGCCTAGCTTAAAGGACAAGGCGTTTTCGCAGCGCATAAATCCTTTTGGCAGTTTCGCAGCGCAGCATGTTTTAGGTGATTTCGTAGCGCATAATTCATACTTTGCACTGGCTGCGCTACGAAATTGGGGATTTGCTCTAATCCATAGTCATTCTTTCCCAGCTGTCATGTTTATCAAAATCCATTGGGTTTGCATCAACAGTTGTCAGTTTATAAGGTTTTTTAGTACCCCAGCAGATGGTGTTTCATTGGGTTTATCTGGAGCACTCTTTCCTTGGAAGAAGCCTTCTGTGGTAATCAGTGGATAAACAAGGGATCAGACTGTGGATATTACATCATTTATTTTGGCACTGTTGCAAGTGCAAGGGAAGCTCTCATGTCAGAGGTTAGAACAGGGGTTCCTTTAAAGGTTTCCTGCAAAGACTTGCATGTGAAGAAAAGAATTGGAAGTGGAAGCTTTGGTGAAGTCAAAGAGATTATCTGGATGGGAGAGAATTTTGCAATGATACATGTGTTTACCAATGTGGAAATATTTCTGCATGAGGTCTCTGCAATGTCTAAAGCTTCTGCACCCAAATCTTTTGCAGGCATTAAGCTCGTTTGTAGATAAAGACAGGCATATTTCTCTGTTTTAAGCAGTCAGCTTCCAGGAGGTATTTAGCGCAGCTGAAAGAATATTTTCGAAAACTGTAAGAGGTTTTTATTCCTAACAGACTGAACTAGAAAAACCTCCTTCAGTTTCCTCAAATCCATTACGAGCTGAGAGAAACGAGTGGCTAAAGGTTGCGCTACGAAACTGCTGTAGATGCAGTTTTGAATTTCCTGTTTTACACATCTTTTTCAAGGATCGATTTTGGGCATCTGGAGTAGTTTTTAAAAAAACCAAAAGAGGTTTTTGTTAAGAACGGGTTGGTTCACAAAAACCTCCTTTAGTTTTGCCAAATACGTTTCCTGTGAGAAGCTATGAGCTCTGTCTCGAGACCCATTTTTCAGGCAGAACAACAGTTTCGTAGCAGCTGGAGCAAAATAATTCAATCTCAAACTAGAATTGAAAACAAAAGATTCAGTGTCTGATGCATATTTGTGGACAGTACCAGCTCTGAAACAGGCAAAAATCATGAAACAAATGAACACAAGCTTAAGAGCAGAAAACAAGGCTTTAAAGGAAGAAGTTAGCAGTTTAAAGAGGAAGCTAGGCAAACTAGCTGATTAATCCAAGGGGAAATTTGCTTTTCAAGTTTTGATAAATTTTGGCTGTCATCATTTCGAAACTTTTTGGAGCCCTTACACCTGTACAAAATAGCTGAAGAAATCACGGAGTTAAGTCATCAGTGCTTTAAGATTCATATGCTTTGTTTTGATTACCTACAGCAGTTTCGTAGCGCGCTACGAAACTGCTGTAGATGACTGTTTATGTGAAAAAATGAAATTGATGCTGAGGTCAGCAAATCTTAAAAGGGATGACTCGAGGCCAGCATGGAGATTATACAAAGCTATTCAGATATTCAAAAGGTGACAGGTGTGAGTATTTAAGGAAAAAGTGAAATTTTTGTCTTTTGTTAAAGTCTTCCTAAAGTTACTTTATAGCCGAATTATTAGGGTTCTGGTAGGGTTACCGAAATTTTGAGTGGTACACCTGTTCAGTTCACAAAGTGTCCAGATCATAAGGCATATTGAATTATGTGTGGTTATTAGAAGAATTAAATGGCTTGGAGCATAGTCTTTTAATGCATGAAGACTAATGGGAGGCAGAGACCGTGAAAATAGGGCACAGATCCTTATCAATTGATGAGTCATCCACATATCAAGTATCCGAAGCTGCTCATTCAGTGAATGTTCCTCCAGCATGTCTTGGCTATTACTGAAGTGATACAGGGGTCAAATTTCAAGAAAGCATCAATGCACACGAGGAGATAGACTTAGAGTTTCAATGGGAATGGGACTCTATGTTTTCACAGCGCAATACCTTTGTAATTAATTAGTTTGTTTAGATATGGATAAGGCAATTAATGATAGGATTTCGAGCTCCCTTCATGCTTGTTGAGGAGTCTCAAGTAGTTGTATTTTTGGTTTTCCTATATATAGAAATGAATCTGATGTAAAAAAGGTTGGAGATTTTATAAAAAAACAGAGTTTTTATCAGCTTGTGTAAGAAGACTTTGACAGTAATACAAGAGTTACTTTTTCTTCCCAAGATTCATTATATGTTTATGGCTCAGAACATGTGTGGTTTTGTCATTATCTTTTATGTATTTTGCAGCTCACTAAATATGCAATCACTCTGAATTCACCTAGTGCTCAGACTTCCTGTGCTTATTTATGAGTTGAGTTTTTTGGAGAGATGTTTTGAGTGTTAAACGTTATATGCCTTGGCTTCTATGATTAAGTGATCAACAGTTTACTGCAGAAGTGTATGACTCCATGAGCCCAATGGAAGAAGTGTTGTTTTGTATTTCCAACCAGCTTTATTTTCATAAATGTGTGAAGAGTTAGCCATCTGTTGTTGTGATTGATTTTTATCAAAAGTCTGTGAGAGAGCCCTCTCTGACTAAGGAGGCTAATCCTTAGTCTAAAGTCTGGTTGAAAGAGTTACATGAAATCTTGCTTGGCTGCAGCCCTTAGTACTGATTTTGTGATAACACATTCCAAAAACGTCGGAAGCACTTACGAGGAGCAAGATATCACAAGCAATTGGTAGATGAAAATGGACAGCCTCTTCACCCTGCCAATTGGAACACTACATCTTCTAGTCACAATCTTGGATCAACGATGGTAATAATTGTTTGGTATAATGTAATTTCAATAAACCAATTGCATTGACATGCTTACTAATATCATTGATATTGTACTAATGGCGTTCAATATTTTTTTAAAGTAAGATTCTGGTGATGATGAGTGACCCACCTACCATCTTTCAGTGCACCCCACTACAACGTCAACTCAAGAGAAAATTGCATTAAGAGCAAGAATCGGAGAGGAAGCATACAAAGAATGGTTGAATCAACCACATATTCAATTCCCACCATGTCCAGACTCACCAATTAGGAATGACTATAGCAATATAGTTCTTCATAACTAGTTGGAAATCAAATAGAGGTTGGTATGGATGATTACTTACGGGATGCGACTACTATGGAGACAATGTTATTAAATGCATTCCAGAACAATGAGCTAGGGGATGATGCCCATATCAGTGATACCTTCTTTGAAATCCTAAAATCTGCTTCCACCACCCTTCTCTTTGGACCTGTCGAAAAGTTAAAGTCTACTTAATTAGGGACAACAACGTTGTTGCACAACTTGAAAGAAAAGTTTGGCATGTCAAATGCATGTTTCTTGGAAATATATCGGTAATTCAGCTAAATGATCAATAAAGTCCCTTATATTTTGGGAAATCTTATCACACAAGCAACATTAAAAATGGTTGATTATATGAACGTTAAATATTGACAATGTATAATTATATTCCACAGCAAATGCAGGTTATTCAAAGATAAGGTTATTCCGAGTGATAATGTATTGCTGGACAGTTGCGAATAAGCAAAGAAATTGTTAAAAATGTTGGGTGTTGAGTACATATCATATCATGCATGTTCAAATAGTTGTATTCTATATAGAGGAGAATATGTAGACAAAGAGATATTTATGAAATGTAGGCATGATAGGTACCGTAGTTCAAAAAAATGGGTGAATCACATGGTCCTCCTCATAATATATTGAGGCACATGCATATAATCCCAAGGATTCAAAGGTTCTTTCATTTCAAAGAATTATCTATGTTGTAGGGATGGCACGCCTCACACATAAGTGAGTAAGGAGTTATGTGAATCCCAACAGATTCAATAGCCATGAAGCATATAGAGGATACATGGCCTGAAAAATTCAAGGATGAAGTATGAAGTCTATGACTCAGCATAGCCATGGATGGCGTCAACCATATTCCCTCCAAAACACCAACTATTTTATTTTGCCTGTAGTAGTGATCAACAACAATATCCCCCCATAGTTTTTCGAGGAAGAATGAACATCTTATGTTAGCTCTCGTAGTCCCTAGTAGAAGACAAGTGAAGAATATGGATGTCTACTTACAACCATTGGTAGATGAATTGAAGGAACTATGAGAAGGGATACATGTGTACAATGTATCAAGACCCATCACAATAGATAGGAGTTTTATGTTGTATAGCATATGAGTTTACACCATACATGATTATCCAAACTTAGGAGTTTGCTCTAGTAAATTACATTTTTATTTATTTGTTTATATACGTAACAACATTGCTTCGCATACTAATATAATTTGTTGCAATTTTTCTGATCTTCATGGTCACTAACGTGTAAGCACCAAACATATATATAAATAAGTCAAATAACTGCAGTCAATTATATGATACAACAAACTTAGTAGTTCTAGCTTCCTGGTCTACGGTGGAAGATGATGAACGGTCAACTACTGCCTCAAGGTTTTTTGAACTCTGAGGTGGAGGAGGAGGTGGTTGGTCTACAACAGTAGATGATGAATGGTCAAATACTGCCTCAATGTTTGTCAAACTCTAAGGTGGAGGAGGAAGTAGTTGGTCTGCAGCAAAAGGCGATGGATGGTCAACTACTGCCTCAATGTCGCGGTCTGACGAACTTTGAGGTGGAGGAGGAGGTGATTGGTCTGTTATGTTAGGAGAAACATAAGGCACATCATCTAGCTCTAGAATCTCATGATCACGTGAATGATGACCATGATCTAATGGGGTATTACTGCCAAAAGTATCATGATCACCATCCTCATCATCATGATCATGATCACCACTCTCATCATCATGATCATGATCACCGCCCTCATCGTAATGATCACCACCCTTATCATCATGATCATGATCACCACTCTCATCATCATGATTATGATCACCACCCTCATCATCATGATCAACATCCTCATTTGACGTATTTTCGTTGCATGCTCGACATCCCTTATCGTTTTCAGTACCCTACTAGCTCTGACAATATGACACATAAGAGACATCATCTCGCGTGGGCAATCCCTATAGAGATCCACGAACCTAGGATCTGCGTTAATATCCCGAGCCCTCATAGGGTGGATGCCCTCCTCAAACAAAACTCGAGCCAATATGTCACAGTAGTCCATCTGACATTGCAAACCAACCCTGTGGCCCTGGATGCCCACGCCCCCCTAAGGATGTGCCTCACCTTCTTAGGCCTCACCCATCTCCTCATCTCCTCCATCTAGTGGGGGAGGAGGAATGTCCCCATCGAATGTGTTGATGTCCAAAAAATAGTACACAACAATAATTAGACAATTTCATTAAACAGTTAAATAAAAAAAGTTAAAGAATGTGCTAAAATAATTTTTATTCTAATTAATTAAAACAATAAAATGAAACTAGTTTAATTTAAATAAAACATTAATATTACCTTTATCATTTTGAGGCTCAACCAATGTGAAGAGGGTGTTGGGACATTGTCTCCAATCAATCCACGCATGTGGAAATTCCAATGTGACAAACACTTGCTCATCCTCACTGGGCAGTAGAGCCAGTGCCTCGGCGGAAATCCTAGTTGAATACTCTGGCAAGCCCCTCTTGGGCATCATCTACCCCCATATGCACACCCAGACCTCAGTCATTGACCTAGGGGGGCGATGGTAAAATGTAGGTCTTGTTTCTAGAAACCTCTCAAAAAATAAACAAAAAAGCTCTGAAGCAAAAGGTAAGGTCACCCTCCCATGTCTCAATGCATGACATCTATCTAAAGCCATACAAAACTGCCACAAAAAAATGGCAGACCATCTGATACCCAACATATCTATGAGTGTAGGCAAGTTGAGTCTCAGTTACAACCCCATGGAGGACATCAAGGAACTGGGGAAAATCCTCCCTTCTCCTGGATAGGCCAGTGATAAAGTATATGTCCTCCTCAGAGGGCCTATACCATGCCCCAATACTGATATGGAAACCCTTCTCCTAGGCACTCCATCTACGGATCAAATGCACAAATAAGACAGAGTGTGCCTTCAAGGATGTAGCCTCCTCATATTACTTGAGGAGGTCTACATTCCTTAAGAGCACTCAAGTCGTTGCAATAATAGGGCGAGGATTTAAATCCCTCTCCCTCTCTCTAGCCTCCCATGGTCAAACCATATTGTATGGGTCCGCCATTTGCTCCTGCTCCTGTTGTTACTCCCTCTACTAATGTCTCTGATACATAATTTCCATATAAAATACATCAACCTCATACATAAAATACATTTTTTTATTAAATGAAAAATGTATATATGGAAACATAACTTTCAATTAAAAAAAAAGACCACAGGATCTTGGATAGATGATGATTGGGTGCTCTGTTAAGGCACTCCTTCATGTGAAGTCACTGATTCAATTCCCTGCTCTGACCAAGGTGATATATTGGACATGATGAAGATGTATTCCTTTCAATCTTACAAAAAAAACAAAATCATCGGTGCGTTCAAAAAACAGTCATGCACTAGCTCCAGTGCGATGTAAAACACAATCGCACTAACATCGGTGTGCACATACGTATGACGCACCATTTTTGTTCACAAATTTAAATTTTCATCACAGTGCATCACACATATGCATTAGTGTGCATGTATAATCTTTTCACACCGGTATAGAACGTTCAAGTTATCGAACACATTGATCTATAGCTATATTTTTAAATATTATTTTAGCGGTGTGTTTAGTAAATATAAACACACTGGGCGTAACGCATCGACGTTCAATTTTTAGCTTTCCTAGTGCATTTACATTTAGGAAATGCACTGCAACAATAGCGGTGTGTTATGTTCACGCACTGAACTGCGATGCACCTTGTAAATTTAAATGGTGCACCGCTATCGACGCACGTCGAACATATCGAGCGCACCGTGCAAGGAAATTTTCTTTTTTAGAAAACAACTGCATTTTAAGCTAATTTGAAATTCTAATCTGCTAAAAAAATAAATTAGAGAGAAACATAGACACTACCTCGACATTTGGTTGTCAGGAAGGAATTTTTGACACGTAATGGAGAAAAACAAATTTTACCACGGTTTAAAAAAATTGGAAAGTCAGGTAGTGAGCACGGTACGAAAGGATGGTGAGCAAGAGAAGAACCGATGTTAGGGCGCTTGCATGAGGCAAGAGTGGCATCGGTGCTTCAGAGCTCTCCAATACTGTAGATGGTAAAAATGAAATTTATGGTCGGGATGTTTTTTTTATTTAACCCTCCTCCGGTGCATTACTATAACCGCACCAATGCGAAAGATATCCATGGGCACCGTGTTTTTTTAATTAAAAAATCTATAGCAATGTTTTTGTTAAGATGCCCCAGGGCGTTCTATTACAGGTACTACACCGATGCTTTATTTGATTATAGCATCGCTTTCTCTTTTTTTAAATAAAAACCGCATAGCAGTACTTTTTAGAAGATGCCTCGGGTGGTTTAGTACATGTAGCACATTGGTGCGTTGTTCGAAAATAACACCGCATTTTTTTGAAATTTAAAAACTATCATGGTTCTCCTTCATGGTATGCACTAGGGAATTTTACTACATAAAGGGCACCGGTGTTGCAGGTGTATATAGCATTGAAAATTTTTAAAAGTAATATTTTTTCGATGCTATCAATTATTCAAGCACCAGTGGATTGTGTTATTTAGCGCATAATTTTTTTATTTTATTTTATAAATACAAATTTTCCATGGTGCACCATGTTCTATGCGGCATCGGTGCTTGTATGGATAGTAAAGCACCGATAAGTTTGGATATTGTAGACGCACCATCCAAAAAACATTCGCCTGCCCACCTCCACTAGTGACCTCGCTACAAACGTATTTTTGGGCTATTTTTATAGGCGCTTCCGCAAAAACCTCCCTAAAAGGTTTTTTCCTTGTAGTGTTTCTTCGAATTTCCAACCAAAACCTTCTCTACCAAGACAGAGCTCTATTACTAGTTTAATTCCACATATGTCCAACCTCATAGCCCCATTGATCTCCTTCGAGAATATAAAAATGTTGCTTATACCAAAGGTGAAACCATTAAATCATTTAATCTTCGTTTCACTAAATTTTATAATCAAATTCCAAAGATAATCATGCCACAAAATCAAGCATCCATGATACACTACTACAACACTTTACCTCCCATTTACCATCATTGATTATAGGAGAAAAATGCAAATAACCTAGGCTCTGCTTTACAGATATGTTTGGAATACGAAGAGTAATTATGTTGCACTGGTCTTCCACTTGAATACTCAATCAATCAATCTAACATATCTTTTGTTCTTCAACTCATGCAGGACATAAGTAATCGATTGATATCCTTTAAGAATATACTTGTGGTGCAACTACATGCTAAAGCTTCTACTTTATTCCCCATTAGAAAAACCCTTCCCAGACATATCATATGAACACCATTTTTTCTTGACCATGGTGTAACTTTTGTTAAGAATACCAAGAGGAAAAGACATGTGATGTTAAGAAGAGAGTGCGTGAAAGAATTTTTGTCAAAAGAACTAACCCCACAATTGCATCCTTGGATTGGGTAGATGAAAATGAAGTCATGATGGCTAAAACAAGGAGCGCTTTTAGAGCTCGAAATGCATTGGCCCTCCAAGGAGGCTAATAACCTAAAAACCCCAGATGCCACGTCCTCGTATATGAATGTAAATTCTTCTACCCCTTTCTCTTCAATTGCTTCTTGATGCAATATTTTAAAGTAGATGGCCAACAATAAGGATGATGCTACATTACTTGATATGGTTGTTATTCTTAGGCAACAACAAAATTTAAATAATTTTCTTAAGGCAAAGATGTTTGCTCATGTTCATTTCCTTGAGAACCACTTAGAAGAGGATCCTCCCAAATACAAAGTATTCACTATAAATAATTCTAGAAATTTTGCTAAAAACCCTCCTTTTTACGTCTCTATGAAAGTATGTGATAAAGCCACTCATTGTTGTTTAGTTGATGGTGGTTTAGGACCCAATGTCATGCCTTAAATTATTATGGAGGAATTAAGCTTACAATGTTCTAAGGAGAGACCCAAGAAAATGGTGGCTTATAATATTTCTTACTAAAAAACCACTGGTGAGATAAACAATGTCACATTGGTCTTATGTGCACATCCCAAAATCAAAACAAACTATAATATCCAAGTCATGGATATGCTAGTAAGTAATTATTCAATCATCCTTGGTAGTTTCGGTGGCAGTGTCCTATTGGCTGCCTCAAAACTGCCACCGAAACTACCCAGATCTTCAATCCTCTTATAGATGGTCGTATTGGGAAATAGATCCAGCAACTCAATGACACCAGATTGATCCATGCTTTCAGTCATGGATCAAACTCAACATGTCTATTTTTATTGTCTTTTACATTTATTATTAGCAAACAATTGCAGTGTGTTAGTTTTCCTAATTTGGCAAGTTTATGCTTCTGCACTTGTATAAATACTTTTATGTTCCATTTGCAAAGAAGGATGGATATACTAGACTTCTGTACTACTGTAATATTTGTCCAGATTAATATAAAAATTCATGTTCTGTTGATCTCTCTTTGTAAACTCCTCTAGCGGTTAAAGGGGTTGTGAGTAAGGGAGGACCCCCTTTACTCACAACTCTAGTAGTTGCAGATTTATGTTTCTTTTAATTATTTTCCATGAATTTATAGCATTGTTACACAGCTTTTGTTTCTCTTTTCTAATTTTTAGCAGCACATGTATGATGGTTAAATATTGAAGCTTGTTTGATGAATATATTTGGAGTTATTTGATCAAGCTTTAATTTACATTGTGAAATGTTGAATTGGTTTAATTGTTGTTTGATTGATCCATTATCTTTTTCTTATCAGCATCAGCAATTTTAGGCGATGTAGAGGGATGATTGAATTCGCTCCATAGCCTTTGCTGCTAAGTGTTGATGAGGGAAAGAGAAATTGAAGCTATGTGTGTGGTTTTGTTTAGAAAAACACTTAAAATATTAGCCTGCATATATTTTGCGTAGTATCTCATAAGGTTAGCTACCCCTCGTTGATGATTTATGTCTGCCAAATTATAAGTCTATAATTTGCACAAACATTTTGGCGTTGTTGTGGGGGAGGTGCTAAGGGATGATACTGAAAGTGTTTTAGTGTGATTTATTTTTGTCTGAGTTTTTTTTAGGACTGGGGGAGTTGAAGTGGTAAGACGTGGGGTAAGCCTATGCACCTACAGAGATCATAATTCGCCAAAGCCATGTCCTGATTGTTTGGTAAGTATAAGTTTTTAATTTTTTTAAATAGGGGCCAATATAAATTTTCAAATATTTTTAGTGGTAGTGTGAGCACCACTTCGTTCACTAATAAACTAGCAGGGAAAAAGAAGTCTGTAAAGAACAAGGCAGAGGAGTTAAGGGAATCTGAACTGAGGACTAACAATTCTGAACAAGGATTGACAGCTAATCCTAAGCAGATCAATACCCCCACAGCAGATAAGAATCCTTCTACCAAAGAATCCTTTGTTGATGCTCAACAAGAATCTCATCTTACTAGGGGGACATCATCTTTTCTTAGTGGTCATCCTGAAGAGGAATTCCTCTTCAATCCTATTCAAGAGCCAGAGTTTTAGACAACTGATTCTAAAGGATTTGTAGCTCACTAGGGTCCCACTCCCTTTTGGTTCGAAATGGCTCATCTAGAGGGTACTGGTACTACATATGGGAATTATCATGAGAAGTAAGACGGATTAGTTACATTTGAATTTCCTATCAGAGAATCTGCTGGAACCAGACAGATGAAAAACAGTCCTCCCTATGCCTTACCAAATTTTCGTGGTACCTCTAGTGAAGATCCTGATGCCTTCTTATTCGAGTTTGATGTATTGTGCAGGAGCTATGACTATTCTTCCAATACTCAGAAACTGAAGTTGTTTCCTGCTATATTAAAGGATGCAACCCTTAGGTGGTTTATGGGGTTGGGCTCAAAATCCATTGCAACCTGGGATGAAATGAAGAAGGTGTTCCTAAAAAAGTATCAGGATTATTTTAAAACTAGGGACCTCAAGGAAGAAATTTTTGGCATGACTCAGAAGGAAGGGGAGAGTCTCGAGGACCTGGTGGAAAGATTTCAATATAATTTGCAGAGATCCAAGATGAATCAACTGAGTAAAGAGACTAAGAGAACAATTTTTCTCAGGGAAATCAGACTAGAATTTCTAGAGGTTTTGAACCTAATGGGAGCAGGTGATATATCAAAACTAGGTTATGATGATGTGTGTGAGTTGTGTCGAAGTTATTCAAGGGGAAATTCTAAAGTTGGAGGAGGATCAAGAGATACTTCTTCTAGGCTCATCAAACTAGTTGTCGGAGCTAGAATAACCAGAGCTAAAATGGGTAATTTATTTGAAAAATTCAAAACTGACATTACTTTGTCTTCACAGTTAGATGTTTTGCAGGCTAAGAAGAATTAGGAGGAAGTGGAGAAATCCCTGGCTGTGTTCTGCTCCAGGTGCAACAAAAAAAAAAAAAAACATCCCTTGAGGGAATGTCCTGCAGACAATATAGAGGTATGTTGAATTTTTGAGTCTGATCATTCTACTGATCAATGTCCTTCTCTTCAAGAGATTAAAGCAGCATATCTAGCATATCAGGAAGCTATCAATACACTCTATGCAATGACACCTCAAAAACCATGGCAACAATGTCCTACAGGTATGTTACAACAACATTTTCAAATTCCTTATGCCCAGAATCAAATGTGGAACATTCCAATGCCCTGGAAGCCCTGGCCTCCACAATAACCTTGGAAGGGGAATTTTCCTTACCCTATTGCACCAAATTACCCCCCTCAAAACTTTTATTCACCACAACCCATACCACAACAAATGGTCTAGCCACAACAATAGCAACTTCAGTTGCCTGGCCCACCAAATCAACCACATCCCACACAACTTCCTACCCAGCCAATATCCAATCCCAACAATAAAGTCATCCAATCTACTCACAATATTGTAGTGGCCACTTATCCCACTTTTCCTACCTATTGTATTACACCACAACCTCTACAGGAAATTTTTGTTCCTATGTTGCAGGAATTTCCTATGTCGCTGTAGTAAATTAAACTCAGATTAGGAAAAGTGGTGATGCAGCACGGAAAAATTGAAGAGATTATAGAGGAAGACACTTTGGACACACCTATAGTAGAAAACACAACAGAACCAGCAAAACAAACCATTCCAAAGTCATAAGAACCTTCCTCGTCCCATATTATCCAACCTCCTTTTCCAAAGAGGTTGGAGATGAAAATAAAACAACCCAAGTTCGATCTTGTGTCTGAATTGAGAAATGTATGCATTAAGATCCCATTACTACAAGCAATTAAGGATATCCCGATTTACGCCAAAATAGTGAGTGAGCTATGTACCAAGAAACCAGGGACACAGAAGAAACAACCCTCCACAATTCAAGTGGGTGGGAAACTTGCAAGTCTTATGTCCACCGGATTTGCTACTAAGAAATATGCAGACCCTAGAATCCCTGTGATTACCACCGTTATCAATGGGTATCTGATAAGAAACACTTTAATCGATTTAGGTGCAGCCATCAATGTGATGACAATAGAGACATTATCCCACATAGGATCCTTTGACTTATTTCCTACTCCTACCATGTTATAATTAGCAGACAGGTCTAAGGTTAAACCAAAGGGTGTATTACAAGGCATTGTCATTTCATTGGATTCGTGGGAGTACCCTGCAGATTTTTATCTTCTTCAACCTAAGACCAACTTGGGAGGGCATCCTTTGATCTTCGGGAGACCTTGGTTAGCTACAGTGGGTGCCTACATAGGGTGTAGGTCTGGAAACATGACCATCACTCATGGGGCTGAAACTAAACACATCAACCTATACCCCCTGCCAAACCCCTCTTAAAATCAAAAAATACTTATTGGGATGATGAAGAACATAACTCATAAATTATTCACCCAGTATTGACTATAGACCAAGCCATGAGCCTTAAGGAAAATATAGAGGAAAATTTGATAAATTGTTATATTTCTAATCCTGATTTTTCACAACAGTTAAAACGGTGGTCTAGTCCTAATATAGATATCATTACTGACCTGCAGAACTCTTATAAACATAGTACAAGAGATAAACTACATTCAACCCTCTTATCTTGATTCCCTGCATATTCAATGACTGAAAGTGGAGGTAAGGTAATTGATTTTTTTCCCTGGAAAAACTCTAAATATCAATTCTGCCTTAACTCCTGAACAGGAGAAACAATTAATTCAGACATTGAAAGACTTTTCGGATACATTTGCTTGGGAATATATAGAAATGAGGGGTATTCACCTGGATGCATGCATTCATCATATGTACATAGAGGGAGATGCCAAGCCTATGAGACAACCACAAATAAGAATGAACCTCGCTTTAAGAGAAATTGTAAAAAATGAATTGCAAAAATTGTTAAATGCAAGGTTCATTTATCCTATTTCAGACAACCAATGGGTATCCCCTCTAGTTATCATCCCTAAAAATAATGGTAAATGGCGAGTGTGTAGATTATAGGGAACTAAACAAAGCTACATTAAGTTGGACACTTTAGCAGGGAAGAAGTATTTTTCTTTCCTAGATGGGTTCAACGGGTACAATCAAATTAAGATAGCTCCAGAGGACCTGGAGAAAATGACATTCACGTGTCCCTGCGGCACCTATGCATATAATGGACTACCATTTCGTTTATGCAATGCACCAGCCACATTTCAAAGGGTGATACTTGGTATTTTCTCTGATCTTTTCCATGATTGCATAGAGGTTTACATGGACGATTTTACAGTAATGGGTGATACTTTTGAAGAAGATTTACATAATCATAGGAGAATTTTGCAAATATGTAGAGAAACTAATATTTCAATGAGTAATGAATTTTTTTTATGATTATGACTGAGGGTATTGTCTTGGGTCATCATGTTTATGCTGCAGGAACTAAATTTGATCCAGCTAAGATCGAAGTAATTGTAAAGATGCCCCCACTAACCAGTCAAAAGGGAGTTCGAAGTTTCCTTGGACATGAAAATTACTACAGAAGGTTTGTTGAGAATTTTACAAAGGTAGCCTCACCATTGTTTAAATTATTGACTAAAGAATCTAAATTTCATTGGACTAATGAGTGTCAAGTTGCATTTGATACACTTAAGGAAAAGCTTTCTTCAGTACCTGTGTTGAGAGGTCCAGATTAGAAATTTCACTTTCATATTTCCATTGATGCCTCTGATTCAGCTATAGAAGCAGTATTGGGCCAAAAGGAAAATCTCGTAACCCATGCTATCTATTTTTTTAGTAAAAAATTAACTCATGCAGAACTGAATTACACTGTAACTAAGAAAGAGTTTCTTGCTGTAATTTATGTTATTAATAAGTTTAGACATTACATCAGTGATTAGAAAGTTTTTTTACATGCTGATCATTTTGCTATTCGATATCTCATGAACAAACCAGTCACTAATGGCAGGATTACTAGGTGGATTTTGTTGTTGCAAGAATTTGACATCATGGTATTGGACAGGCCGGGGAAAGAAAATCAGGTAGCTGATTTCCTATCTAGGCTCAACCATGCAGGTGAGGATATTTTTGTTAATGATATCTTTCCCGATGAGAATTTGTTTTCTATTTCTGTCAAAACACCTTGGTTTGCAGACATGGCCAATTACCTTGCTACAGGAAAGTTACCACCCTACTTCTCATCGAGTTACAAAAAGAGAATTATTAGCAAAAGTTTTGATTACTCTTAGATAAAAGGAGACCTCTTTTTCATCGAACCTGATTTGATTATTCGCAGGTGTGTCAGAGAGGATGAGATATATGATACCTTTAGAGCTTGTCACGATGAACCCTGTGGAGGAAATTTTGCATATAAACGTACAGCCTATAAGATCCTTTGCTCAAGTTACTACTGGCCAAGTCTTTTCAAAGATGCAGAGTATGTTTGTAAATGTGATAGCTACCAGAGAACTGTTCAAGCGGATGAAATGCCTTTGCAGCCACAAGTTCTCATAGAACCATTCAAGAGGTGGACTCTTGATTTTGTAAGTCCCATCAATCCTATGTCCAAAGGTAAAAAGTATATTTTAGTCTGTACTGATTATGTTACGAAGTGGTTGGAAGCGAGAGAACTACCTAGAGATATGGAGAAGTAGTGGTAGGATTTCTTTTTCTGATATTTTTGTAATATTTGGGGTACCAAGGGAAATTGTTACTGATCAGGGTACTCAGTTTGTGTCAAATTTAGTGCAGGGAATTGTACAAAAATATTAGATTACTCATCGGAAGTCCACCCCTTACCATCCACAAGACAATGGCCAAGTGGAATCAACAAATAAGGTGTTGGAGACATCCTGACTAAGACGGTGCAATTACATAAGAAGGATTGGTCTGATCGACTTCTCGAGGCATTATGGACCTACAGGATCACATGGAGAAACACCACTAGCTTCTCTTTGTATGAATTGGTGTATGGAAAACAATTTCTACTGCCCATTGAATTTCAAATCAAATTTTTAAGATGGCAACAGATTTGGGCGTAGACCTTAATGAAGCACAACATTAGAGAATCGTGAAGCTTAATGAGTTGGATGAGATTAGGCGGAATGCTTTTAGGCATACTGATCTAATCCAACAACAATGGGCTAAATGGAACGACGGATACATTAAGAAGAAGTAGTTCAAAGAGGGAGACTCGGCATTGTTGTTTGATTTGAAATTTAATAACTTTAAAGAGAAATTTAACACACATTGTCTTGGCCCCTATGAAATTGAGAAAGTTTTTGATAATGGATTTGTTCGGATTAAAAAAATTGATGATGGAAATGTTACCTGCTTGGTGAATGGGCATAGACTCAAGCTATATCAAAAGCCCCAATCTAAGGAGGAATTTGTGGAACATATTGCGAAGAAGAAAGAGTTGGAAATGGTGGGAAAGGGAGTCATTCCTTTCACTACCTCTTCTTGATTTTTTGCCATAATAAATTGAGCTTTCTTTGTTTCTTCTCGTGCTCAATAAACCATGACATGAATGTCTATTAAGTATAGGTTTATTCCTTTTTCTGGCCCCAATGGACTAATTACTAAAAAGTAGCCCCCTTAGAGTCTTCTTTTTCAGTATTTCAGACTCTCTAAAATTGAAATATGGCAAGCATGAATTGCCCTGGGCTCGTTAAAATCACATGATAGTAGATCCTTTGGGGTCCTCAAAATAAATTATGTATTTTAGTTAATTTTTGGTTTGCTCATGTTGGACTGATGTGAGATCTCTTCAAGCCCTCCTTCAACAATCTTGGCCCATCGACATCAGCAAATTATCTAGGTTCAAGATTAGAGACTTTTGATCCCTTGAAGCTTGTATACCTTAATGACAGACTATCTCGTCAGCAACAATGGAGATTCATCATAGCTCCTTGAATATTCGATCCTATAGGGGGTTCGACAAGAGCTCATACATTCACATCTGATAGGATGCATCGGATGTACCTTGGTCCTTGCTCTCATTAATGGTGATGGACCTTGAGTTGGTTAACAGTTGACCTTAATGGCTGGTAATCTAAAGAGGTCACTGCACATTCGACCTCAGCACCTATATTCATGTGCAATAAACTATAGAAAAAAGGAAGAGAACACAATTTCCTGTAGATGGATTTCCTACAGAGAAGTTCAGCAGATGCATTTCTTGCAGCAAAATCACTTATTTCCTGAAGAATGAATTTCAAGCAGAACATTATCCTAAAGAATCTGGCAAGTACTAATCATCTTCATCATTAGTTGAAGCCATGTAAATACACTATCTTTCATATGATATGGTTTCAAAGTGGTTTAGTATTCCAAACCAAGTGAAGTCGTCACTCAAGGTACTCGACTGTTGTAAGGAAAGATCGAGTAGGTACGTTTGGCATCAGAATACTTAAGGTAAAAAAGGTAATGGTAGAAAATTTTTGAATTTGCATGAGTACAATTCATGGCCACCCTCGCAGAATAATGAGGCTATGAGTCATTTGTTTCATAACATGAGTTCCCATTCCCGATTATTATTCTGATGTGTACGAGGGTTATCTTCCCAACACTTATCCCGAAAAATGGATCATGATGGCAATCATGATCACATTTCTCATCATTCGAGGCTGCCTCATTACCCAGAGCCTTTCTTAAATTAATCCATTCTTATTTTTATCAGGTTTTGAATTATCTCACTTGGTCTTAGAAGCATATCAACGAACTAAATCGAACTCTGCTCTCTCCCACTCCTAGCTATTGTTGATAATGGGGCCTGCTGTTAGGTTCGAACCTCAAGGTCGTGCATTACTGGATGCTTACCCATAGAGTAAGGTAAGGTTGGAAAAGGAAGGGTGGCTGCCTCTATTCCTAAAGTTTGGTGCGCATAACTCAGAGGTGACAAAGTCTTTTGCCTTAAACTTAAATGGCGACAGGGCGCAAGTGGGTAATGTTAAGTTTAGATTGACGGAGGAGCTCGTAGCCCAAGCTTGTGGAATTCCACAGGAAGGAGAGAGTTGGTTTAAAAATCAACAATTCAACAAGGACATTTGTGCACCCTTCCTCAGAAAAGAACATGCAAGCCTGGATTAGATCAAGGGAATTCCGTAGGATTAACTTAGAAGTACCGACATCTCTTATTTCTCTTGCATAAGGATATCACTTGTGAAGGTCATTTTGGGTTAGCCTTCTTGTTTCATATTTGTCTCCTTGACCATTTCCGATACAAACCCTTGAATTTACCATATTATCTTAGAATGTCTTTGTTGAAGATCGTTATTTCTGCCAAGGAGAGGGTAGCACATATAGAGGAGACCCTCTATCATCACAGTCTTGTTAAAATTATCATGACGAAGGTTTTGAAGAGACAAAACAAAACATGGGAAGATTTTTTGGTAGAGAATTACTTTGTGGATGACGAGAAGGAGCCTGATTTACCAGAAACCAAAGAGGCAGAACCAGCGGAGAGGCCGAGAAAAAAACCCTGGACTTGTAGTTAGTTGACAGAGGAGGTTAAGAAAGATGAGGATGCGGCAGTAATCAAGGAAACTGTAAGGCAAAGCCTAAGCCGTCGAAGGGTACCTCTGCTCCTGCTAGGAATTTTACGAGAAGCTAGGCAACGACGTTGTTGATAAAGGAAACTACAGAGGAGGGGGTACAAAAAATTAAAACTAATAAGAGGGATAAGAAGCCCTGAGACTTGTCTAAGGGGAAGCAAGTGAAGATTGAGTTAGCTGAGTTATTTGACAAAGAAGAATGGGAGGTCGTGTCTTTCCAATACCCACAACTACGAGAAAGTGGGGATAAAACAGTCGAAGATTGCCGAGAGTGGGAGGAACCAAGTCTGCCTCAGTCCTCTCAAGGATAGCATGGGGATAAGGGAACTTCTAAGAAAAAGTAGTCCCAAAAGGAGATGGAGGAAACTATCATTGAGCTCACTGTGTTTGAATGGGTTCTTCCAAAGGAAAACAAAACTCTAAAGGCGAACATCCTACGCCTGCAGAAAGAAGTAGATGAGTGGAAAGTGAAGCATCAGAAGGCATGCCGAATCATGAAGAGAAACTAGGTTCGGATCGATCAATTGCAGAAGAGGAATGAAGAATATCAAAGTAGGGTTTAGAAAGTTGAGTCTAGTAGTGCACAATTGGATTGTCTGGCTATAGTAGTTGCAGCATAGGGCAAAGAGTGAATTTTCCTTCTGAGTTGCAACATTTTTGCTTACATAGGGGACATGCAAGGAGCTAGGTGTGGCGGAGATGTTGAGCCCGGATTTTTTTCATTTTTTATAACATTTCTAAGGCCTTGCTTCCCCCGTTTAGAACTATTTTTGACCCTTAATAACTCTCTTTTCTCCATATTATATGTGTTTTGACCGAAAGGGTGTTGTGAGCTTTAAGGTATGCAAATCACTTTAAAAAGTATCATTTCACTTTATTCTTGAGTATTTTTGAAGTTAAATGTTACCTAATCGAATTATCCACAATTTCAAAGGTGTTAACCGAATCTTATATAGAAAAACTATCTTCCGAAGCAGTTTCACGATTTCCTGCAGACATCTCGCGATTTCCTACATACGTTTTGTGATTTCCAATATGATCACTGATTTCTTGTAGATGCGTTAATTTCCTGTAACTGCTCTGATCTCCGACAGTGATCTCGATGGATGAGCATGTTTCGATCAGCCTCAAGGACAACGAAAACATGGGTTGTGTTAAGAAATCTGCTTACATGGATGTTGTCTTGTTGGATGCTTCAAAACTGCCCAGACCTTCAGTCCTCTCATAGATGGTCATATTGGGCAATAGCTCCAACAACTCAATGAGATCAGTTTGATCCATGATTTCAGTCATGGATCAAACTCAACATGTCTATTTTTATTGTCTTTTCCAGTTATTGTTAGCAAATAGTTGCAGTATGTTAGTTTTCCTAATTCGGGCAAGTTTATGCCTCTGCACTTGTATAAATACTTTTATGTTTCATTTGCAAAGAAGATCAAATATACCAGACTTCTGTACTACTGTAATATTTGTCCAGCTTAATATAAAAATCCATGTTCTGTTGATCTCGCTTTATAAACTCCTTTAGCAGTTAAAGGGGTTGTGAGTAAGGGAGGGCCCCCTTTACTCACAACTCCAGTAGTTGCATATTTGTGTTTCTTTTAATAATTTTCCATGAATTGACAACATTGTTACACAACTTTTGTTTCTCTTTTATAATTTGTAGAAGCACGTGTAGGATGGTTAAATAGTGAAGCTTATTTGATGAATATGTTTGCAGTTATTTGATCAAGCTTTAGTTTACATTAGGAAATGTTGAATTGGTTTAATTGATGTTTGATTGATCCATTGTCTTTTTTTTATCAGCATCAACAATTTTAGGTGTTGTACAGGGATGATTGAATCTGCTCCATAGCCTTTGTTGCTAAGTGTTGATGAGGGAAAGAGATATTGAAGATGTGTGTGTGTGGTTTTGTTTAGAAAAACACTTCAAGTATTAGCCTACATATATTTTGCGCAGCATCTCATAAGGTTACCTACCCTGGTTGATGATTTATGTCTGTCAAATTATAAATCTATAATTTTCCCAACAAAGATCAAGTTTGGCATATGCACTTGAATGGTGCATCCTTAAATGAAGGAAATAGTGTTGGTGTCATGATGTAATCTCCTATTGGCAAGTGAAACCAGTTCGCCTTCAATCTTGAATTCGAATGTACCAATAACATCATTGAGTTTGAAACTTTATTTTTAGGCATCGAGCAAGCCCTCAATCTGTGTTGTAAACACTTGACTACTTTTGGTGATTCTTAGTTTATTTTCAACATAATAAAAAAGTTTTATTCTCCTTCTAACAAATTAGTTAAGTGATATACTCAAGTTTCATCGCAAAATTTTTTGAATTGCTTTCTTTCAATATTACTCATGTTCGCAAGGAATTAAACGCCTTGTCTGATCGCTTGGTTGTGTATGCCACCAATACTTATAGACAACTTCTATGCGAGAGGCCTAATTGCATTATACAATAATTATATCAGCCTCTTCTACCTAACAATGAAGAGGATTGGTAGGTATTCCTGGAGGATGAGAGAATTTTCTCATCCATACAAGTACAACCCTCTAAAAAGAATGAAATTATTTCACTCAAAGGCAATAAGTACTCTAAAGGGATTTCTCCCTCAATTTTTTTTTTACCTTAGTGATGTGTCTAATGATAAAGAGAGACCTAAGGAGGAGTCAAAAACAAAAATATTTAAAATTGTACTATTGGACATTGGAAGTCTAGGTGATGCACTTTTCAATGTTCTTACGAGTCACTTTCCAATGTTCTTATGACAAAAATAAGGTGTTTTTTTTACTTACTACACGAATTTAGGGATGTCCTTGCTTGGTCATACATGGATCCTCACGACGTTCGAAATTATATTTTGACCAAAGGCATTGATAGGCAAGGAGAAGAGTGTGTTAACTTCAAGCCTAAAAGAGAAACCACAATTGATTCAAAGGGATCGTTCCCTTCTCAGGTACCTTTCCTATTGAATATTCTGGACAGGTTGCCAATCTCATGCTTGTCAAAAAAAGAATCATAAAGTATGTTTTTATGATGACTTTCACACTTCGAATGGGACAAGTATTGGAAGCAACTTCTACTCCCTTTACAAGGACAAAGGATGAAGCACATGTTTCATGATATTCTTTGTATATGTTGTTTTTATTTCTTTTGATTTTTTTGTCGTTGTTGTCTTTAATTTTCCTTTCAACATTCTTTGTTTCTTTTACTTTTGATGTTTTCCTTTATTCTATCTATCAATTGCGTTGAATACAATGTTGTTTTCCCTCTTTAAATATGGGCTATTTCTGATAAGATTGACAAAAACTGCTAATTTTGTAAAATTTGTATTAATAACTTCTTATCAACTATATCTATTACAAAGAAAGAAAGAGTAGTGACTATCTACTAAAATTGATGATGATGATGCTACTAAAATTGGTATTTCCTCATCATTTATTTTGCTCAAAAACATAATAGATGATATTCTATTACATCTTCTTGCATCATGTGCTTCCTCTCCTTATATGACAACCTACATACCCTCTCTCACTACTCCAATCTCTTTTTCACCAAACAATCCCATTAAGTTTTAGTTTTGGCTTATATATATAACCCTCCTTACGAAGTCAATATATGTTGAGCCATCTACATAAAAAAAATAATAAATAAATAAATAAAAATAAAAATAAATAAATAAAAATAATAAAATAAAAATAAATAATAAATAATAAAAAAATAAAAATAAAAAATAAAAAATTGTGAAAATCATTGCACTATTGTTATGATTCTTCCTCCTAAAATGACTTAAAATTAAAGATCCTAAAATAATTAAAATTCTAAATATTAATAGGTGGGGTCTCCTGAAGAAATAAGATGTATTGACATGACATCATTATCTAACTTCATGTTTTTTTTCCTCGGCATGTGGCATTATAAGAAGTTATACATGGTCATGGTGCATGTTTTTTATATATGGTTTCGAGATTTTAATTACTTCAATGATTTTCATATATGGTTTGAAGGTTTTAATTACTTAAATGATATTAATATGTCTGCAAAATTAACAACTACAACATCATCTTAAGCTTGTTATTTCTATGACCAACCTTTTAACATAATAGAAAAATGGGCGAACAGGGTATGGAGGCGAAAGCGAAAGCACTGATGCAGAATGATAATGGGCTAAGGTTTGAAGCCTTGACCCAAGGGGAAGTTTCTTTACCCCTTCCTAAATCCCTTTGTTTTGTCACCTAATAAGTTTGTGCATTAACAGGGGCTTTACGATATTTTTGTTGGGGTTTTCTTTTAACACATCGAGACTTGAGGAGGGAAGTAAATAGACTGGTAACTGTTCAGCAAAGATCTTGTTTTTGGTGGGTCTGAAATCCTCTAATCTAGCATATTTTATTATGGAATCTTCCAACATGGTCATGGAGGATTTGGTGGACTACAACAAAGGAAGCGACGACAAAAATCCTATTTTTAGAAACTTTGAGGAGCTTATAGCCTCCTAGCAAGAAAGGAGACTAGTCATAGAGGGGTCAGACGTATAATCAAAATTTTCCACAAGACTTGGTCTGGAGGAGGTTTGGGGACAGGGTTTGCGACTAGAATGGGTTCCATCACAGACAATTGTTTTCCTAGGGCAATAAATGGTTATCTCCCGTGGTCACATTAGGGTTGAGTCTCTGCTTGAAGATTTATGGGAAAAAATCTCGGTAATAATACCATTTTTCAGGACTTCACACACTCATGTAGGCTTGGTTATGGAGGTCCCCTCTGAGCTAAATATGCCCTACTTACAAACATGTTTCACACCTCTTCTAGAAGGGAATAACGAATAATTTGAGGATTTGATTCGATCGTTGCAACATCCACCTAAATAAGTTGTTACATTGCAGGTCTTAATTATGGGCTACAACTTGATTTCCAATAGTATTCCAAATAATACGCAAAACCCTTCAACTTTAATGTTTCAAGAGATTGGGGGCCTCGAATCTAGGAAAGGTGGGTAGGAGGTTCAACGAAGTGAGGATTTCACACAATCTCATTCAGGGGAATCAAGCCAGACAACCAAGGGAGAGAAAGGTAGGGTCGTAAAAAGAAGGAAACCTCACACCAAATTCAATTTGAGCCTGGGGGTGGACGTGTGGATGCATGAAGCGACAATGATGGTAGATAGAACCCTAGTCAATAGGACGTGAGGCCGAAAGTTCAACATCAAAACGTTGGAAACTTGGGTGGTCTCCGAAGTAAGTCAAATTGTTTCAGATCCTCTTGAAGTAACTATTTTGGCTAAAGGGTGGATATAGCTTGATTATAAAAATCATGAAGAAGCCGTAGTCATATCTTAAATGGAGTCATATATAAACTCGACCACAATTGTATTTAAATTTTGGTCACCCCTTTTAGATGCAAGTCGGGAGAGGCTAGATGTAGCACAAATTTGGGTACAATTCCCTGGTTGGTTGTCGAAACTATGGTAGGAGGAGATTTTCAAAGATGTGGGGAATAGTTTGGGGACCTTCCTGGAAGCGAATTACTCTTTTATGATAACCAAAGACAAGTCTATGGCAAGGGTTTTAGTAAATATTGACTTAAGGTAGGGATTATCGGAAGCTCTAGATATCGGGGATGGACATGGCAGTTTACAACCTCTGGACTATGAAGGGTTTCCATTAAAATGTTGTAGATGTCACCAGTATGGACACACCCTAAAGTTTTGTAAGTTTTCGTTCAAAAAAAAGAAGTTTCATAAAGATCATCAGCCAAAGGAGACTATCAAGGGGGAGGAACCACACAACGGATAACCTTTCTAAAGAGAGTTTCGTCATGGATAAGGGGCCCTGACACATCATAGAGTATATAGGGGATGATCATTATGAGTTCTTTCACAAGCCATATATGGACAAGGCAACATCAAATATTGCAGCAGAAGGATAACAACACAACTCTACAAGTTGCTTTTTATTTATTTTTGTTTCTCTTGTTTATTAGAAAACATGATAAATATGTTTTTATACTTCTAGCAGTGAGGAATATCTAATGTTCTTGTTCATTTCCAGTAGAATTTTTAAGTTTTGTTGACTATGAGATCTATATCTCATTTTGATGTAAACTCATGTTTATGTATTTGTGGCACATCTTAGAGATACTTGGTTTCAGACCTCTGAAGTTTTTGTGAGGATTCATGAGGATCCTTAAGAATATGATCTCGAAGCATATAAGTATAATGTAATTTTGATTCGAAGGAATAAAATTACAGTTTTTTTTCGCATGAAAAAAAACCATAACAAAAAAATAGACAATTATTCTCTAAAAGATTATTATATTCAAATCCTAAAATAATAAGATTTCTTTGAAAATGAAAATGTAAGGGTGCAACTATATGATTAAATTACACCCTCCAAAGGTTTAAATATGATGACCAAGGTGTAGGCACATGGTCTCGGGGCATCATAAAAGTGGTTAAGTTTGACAAGTCCTTGCCACTAGTAATACACGTTAACCATAAAATCCATGGGGTGCAAAATTAAAGTTGATCAATTTAAACATAACTCATTATATGTGGAGTTATTTGTAATCTAATTTTCGTGGGTGTGAGGTATGGTAGTAAGCTTTGGATTCAAGGCATTATCTCAGGAATAGTGTTGTCAATTCAAGCCACAACATGAGAGATCACCTATGACATACATGTGGAAAAACATGTCTTTATGCACATCAATTTGTTAAGCTATGGTCAATACCTGCAACATGGTTGCACCAAAGTTCTTAATGCACATAGGAATGTTGTTGATTGTGTGTTCTCCAACATGGTGAAACTATACCTAGCAAACTGCAATGGGTGCAAGCGTGACACACCCCTCTGACATTACATGACATCTATTAGATTAATTCAATGTCGTTAGACACATTGTTGTTTACAATATGAATATTAACATACGGGAAATGTATAGTATAAGAGTTGTGAAGCCATGGTCATAGGTGAATCCATAATCCAAGTACATCAATCAAACCCAAAGCCTTATGAAGTATCAGGATAAAATGAGACTCTCATAGAATTAAAACCCTGTGTCGTATGTGATATGACCTTTGTGGGAAGTCATGTTATATTTCGTTGTTTGACTAAGCCATGTATGCCACTATTCTTTTCCATCTCACGGGCCTTCAACCACGATCAAGACAGGCTACCCATTTTTAAAGTAAGGCCAAACTTGCAACCCAATACAATATGTTTTCTGTACATGTATAGTTGTGAGTTTTGATACATGGTCCCTTCATTTTTAGGATGGACATAGACCCCTAGCCCACTCATCGCTACCACATGCCCTTGTATAAAGCCGACTTAGCCAACCCATGACCATGGCCAGCATGGTTCAAACTTATAAGGCAAGTTCGACCCTGACTATTTATCAACCGTAAAATATCCATTAGACTCATTCAAACACTCTATACTCCTCCGTTGCTAATGTGGAATCATTATTTTTGGCCTCTCTGGGATACAAATTCCACTCTAAACGTGACACAAAAATGAGAAAAAATCTCACTTCAACCCATGTTCAAATTCACGCAAGCATGTGTATAACCCTATATCGTATATGAATTGAAATTTGCAATTATATGGAGGCGAAAGTGAAAGGACTGGTGTAGAATGACGATGGGCTAGGGTTTGAAGTTTTGACCCAAGGGGAAGTTTCTTTCCCCTTCGTAAATCCCTTTGTTTTGTCACCTGGTAAGTTTTTGCATTGCCCAATTACAAACGAGGGGAGTCAATAGGGGCTTTAAGGTATTTTCATTGGGGTTTTCTATTAACACATCAGGACTTGAGGAGGGAAGTAAACAGACTGGTAATTGTTTATGGAAGATCATGTTTTCGGTGGGTCTAACATCCTCCAATCTAGCATTTTTTATTATGGAATCTTCCAACATGGTCATGGAGGATTTGGTGGACTAAAACAAAGGGAGGGACGAAGAATGTCCTAGTTTTAGAAACTATGAGGAGCTATATTCTCCTAGAAAGAAAGGAGACTGGTCATAGAGGGATCAGACCTATAATCAAAGTTTTCCACGGGTCTTGGTCTAGAGGAGGTTTGGGGATAGGGTTTGCAACTAGAATGGATTCCATCACAGACAGTTGTTTGCCTAGGGCAAGAAATGGTTATCTCCCCTAGTCACATTAGAGTTGAGTCTCTGCTTGAAGATTTATGGGACAAAATCTTGGTAATAATACCATTTTTCGAGACTTCACACACTCATGTAGGCTTGGTTATGGAGGTCCCCTCTGAGGTAAATTTGCCCTACTTACAAACATGTTTAACACCTCTTCGAGAAGGGAATAATGAATACCTATAGGATTTGATTCAATCGGTCCAACATCCAACTAAATAAGTTGTTATAGGGTAGGTCCTAATTATGGGCTGCAACTTGATTTCCAACAGTATTCCAAATTATAAGCAAAACCCTTCAACTCTAATGTTTCAATAGATTGTGGGCCTTGAATCTAGGAGAGGTGCGCAGGAGGTTCAACAAAGTGAGGATTTCACACAATCTCATTTAGGGGAATCAAGCGAGACAACCAAGGGAGAGAAAGATAGGGTCATCAAAAGAAGGAAACATCACACCAAATTCAATTTGAGCTAGGGGGGAGGGACATGTGGATGCATGAAGCGACATTGATGGTAGACAGAACCCTAGTCAGTAGGACGTGAGGCCGAAATTTCAACATAAAAACGTTGGAATCTTGGGTGGTCGCTAAAGTAAGTCCAATGGTTTCAAATCCTCTTGAAGTTTTTCTTTTGGCTAAAGGGTGGATATAGCTTCACTGTAAATCTCATGAAGAAACCCTAGTCATATCTTAATTGGCATCATATATAAACTTGACCATAATTGCATTTAAATTTTGGTCACCCCTTTTAGATGCAAGTGAGGAGAGGCTAGATGTAGCACAAATTTGGGTACGATTCCTTGGTTGGTTGTCAAAACTATGGTCAAAGGGTATTTTCAAAGATGTGGGGAATAGCTTGGGGACCTTCCTCGAAGCGAATTACTCTTTTATGATAACCAAAGACAAGTATATCGCAATGGTTTTAGTAAATGTTGACTTAAGGGAGGGATTATAGGAAGCTCTGGATATGGGGGATGGACATGGTAGTTTCAACCTTTGGACTATTAAGGGTTTCCATTAAAATGTTGTAGATGTGACCAGTATGGACACACCCTAAAGTTTTGTAAGATTTCGTTCAAAAAGGATAAGTTTCATAAAGATCATCAACCAAAGGAGACTATCAAGGGGGAGGAACCACACAATGGATAACCTTTCAAAAGAGAGTCTCGTCATGGACATGGGTCCCTGGCATATCATAGAGTATATAGGGGATGATCATTATGAGTTCTTTCACAGGCCATATATGGACGAGGCAACATCAAATATTGCAGCAGAAGGATAACAACACAACTCTACAAGTTTCTTTTTATTTCTTTTTGTTTCTCTTATTTATTAGACAACATGATAAATATGTTTTTATACTTATATTAGTAAGTAATATCTAATCTTCTTGTTCATTTTCAGTATATTTTTTAAGTTTTGTTGACTATGAGATATATATCTCATTTTGATGTAAAATCGTGTTTATGGTTTTGAGGCGCATCTTAGAGATACTTGGTTTCAGACCTCTGAAGTTTTTGTGAGGATTCATAAAGATCCTTAAGAATATGCTATCGAAGCATATAAGCATAATGTAATAATGATTCGAAGGAATAAAATTACAGTTTTTTTTCACATGAAAATAAAAACCATAACAAAAAAAAGACAATTATTCTCTAAAATATTATTATATTCAAATCCTAAAATAATAGGATTTCTTTGAAAATGAAAAAATGATTGTAAGGGTGCAACTATATGATCAAATTACACCCTCCAAAGGTTTAAATATGATGACCAAGGTGTAGGCGCATGGTCCCCAAGCATCATAAAAGTTGTTAAGGGTGACAAGTCCTTGCCACTAGTAAGACATGTTAACCATATAATCCATGGGGTGCAAAATTAAAGTTGATCGATTTAAGCATAATTCATTATATGTGGAGTTATTTGTAATCTAATTTTCGTGGGTGTGAGGTATGGTAGTAAGATTTCGATTCAAGGCATTATCTTAGGAATAGTGTTGTCAATTCAAGGCACAACATGAGAGATCACCTACAACATACATGTGGGAAAACATGTCTTTATGCAAATCAATTTGTTAATCTATGGTCATTACCTGCAACATGGTCGCACCGAAGTTCTTAATGCACATAGGAATGTTGTTGACTGTGTGATCTACGACATGGTGAAACCATACCTAGCAAACTACAGTGGGTGCAAGCGTGACACACCCCTCCAACATTACTTAACATCTATTAGATTAATTCAATGTCGTTAGACACATTGTAGTTTAAAATATGAATATTAACATACGGGAAATGTATATTATATGAGTTGTGAAGCCATGGTCATAAGTGAAACCACAATCCCAATACATCAATCAAACCCAAAGCCTTATGAAGTATCAGGAAAAAATGAGACACTCGGAGCATGAAAACCCTGTGTCGTATGTGATATGACCTTTGTGGCAAGTCATGTTATGTTTCATTGTTTGACTAAGCTATGTATGCCACTATTCTTTTCCATCTCATAGGCCTTTAACCACGGTCAACACAGGCTACCCATTTTTAAAGTAAGGCCAAACTTGCAACCCAATACACTATGTTTTCTATACATGTATAGTTGTAATTTTTGATACGTGGTCCCTTCATTTTTAGGATGTTCATAGACCCCTAGCCCACTCATCGCTACAACATGCCCCTGTATAAACTTGTCTTAGCCAACCTGTGCCCATGGCCAGCATGGTTCAAACTTATAAGGCAAGGTCAACCCTGACTATTTATCAACCATAAAATCTCCATTAGACTCATTCAAACACTCTATACACCTCCTTTGCTAACGTGGAATCATTCTTTTTGGCCTCTCTAGGATACAATGTCCACTCTAGACCTGACACAAAAATGAGACAAAATCTCACTTTAACCCATGTTCAAATTCACGCAAGCAGGTGTATAAACCTATATCGTATATGATGAATTGAAATTCGCAATTATATGGAGGTGAAAGCGAAGGGACTGGTGCAGAATGAAGATGGGATAGAGTTTGAAGTTTTGATCCAAGGGGAATTTTCTTTGCCCCTTCGTAAATCCCTTTGTTTTGTCACCTGGTAAGTTTGTGCATTTCCCAGTTATAGACAAGAGGAGTCAACAGAGCTTTACGATATTGTTGGTTGGGCTTTCTCTTAACACATCATGACTTGAGGAGGGAAGTAAACAGACCAGTAACTATTCAGGGAAGATCACGTTTTCGGTGGGTCTGACATCCTCCAATCTAGTATTTTTTATTATGATATCTTCCAACATGGTCATGGAGGATATGGTGGACTACAACAAAGGGAGCAAGGGTGAATGTCCTATTTTTAAAAACTCTAAGGAGCTTATAGCCTCCTAGCAAGAAAGGAGACTAGTCATAGAGGGGTGAGACCTATAATAAAAATTTTCCACGGGTCATGGTTTGGAGGAGGTTTGGGGAGAGGGTTTGCAACTAGAATGGATTCCATCAAAGACAGCTGTTTGCCTAAGGCAAGAAATGGTTATCTCCCCTGGTCACATTAGGGTTGAGTCTCCGCTTGAAGATTTATGGGACAAAATTTCATCATAATAACATTTTTCGAGACTTCACACACTCATGTATGCTTGGTTATGGAGGTTCCCTCTGAGGTAAATTTTCCCTACTTACAAACATGTTTCACACCTCTTCGAGAAGGGAACAACGATTACCTATAGGATTTGATTCAATTGGTCCAACATCCACCTAAATAAGTTGTTACAGGGCAAGTCCTAATTATGGGCTACAACTTGATTTCCAAAAGTATTCCAAATTATACGCAAAACCCTTCAGCTATAATGTTTCAATAGATTGTGGGCCTTGAATCTAGGAGAGGTGCGCAGGAAGTTCAACGAAGTGAGGATTTCACACAATCTCATTCAGGGGAATCAAGCAAGATAACCAAGGGAGAGAAAGATAGGGTCATCAAAAGAAGGAAACATCACACCAAATTCAATTTGAGCTTGGGGTGGACGTGTGGATGCATGAAGCGACAGTGATGGTAGACAAAAACCTAGTCAGTAAGATGTGAGGCTGAAAGTTCAACGTCAAAACTTTGAAAACTTGGGTGGTCACTGAAGTAAATCCAATTGTTTCAGATCCTCTTGAAGTTTTTCTTTTGGCTAAAGGGTGGATATAGCTTGACTGTATATCTCATGAAGAAGCCCTAGTCATATCTTAAATGGAATCATATATAAACTCGACCACATTTGTATTTAAATTTTGGTCACCCATTTTAGATGCATGTCGAGAGAGGCTAGATGTAGCACAAATTTGGGTACGATTCCCCGGTTGGCTGTCGAAACTATGGTAGGAGGAGATTTTCAAAGATGTGGGGAATATACTTAATGGAGGGATTATCAGAAGCTCTGGATATGGGGAATGGATGTGGCAGTTTACAACCTCTCTACTACAAATGGTTTCCATTAAAATGTTGTAGATGTAATCAGTATAGACACACCCTAAAGTTTTGTAAGTTTTCGTTCAAAAAAAAGAAGTTTCATAAATATCATCAGCCAAAGGAGACTATCAAGGGGGAGGAACCACACAATGGATAACCTTTCTAAAGAGAGTCTCGTCATGGATAGGGGGCCCTGGCACATCAGAGAGTATATAGGGGATGATCATTATGAGTTCTTTCACAGGCCATATATGGATGAGGCAACATCAAATATTGCAGCAGAAGGATAACAACACAACTCTACAAGTTTCTTTTTATTTCTTTTTGTTTCTCTTGTTTATTAGAAAACATGATAAATATGTTTTTATACTTCTAGCAGTGAGGAATATCTAATGTTCTTGTTCATTTTCAGTAGAATTTTCAAGTTTTGTTGACTATGAGGTCTATATCTCATTTTGATGTAAAATCATGTTTATCGTTTTGTGGCACATCTTAGAGATACCTGGTTTCAGACCTCTGAAATTTTTGTGAGGATTCATGAAGATTCTTAAGAATATGCTCTTGAAGCATATAAGCATAATGTAATTTTGATTCGAAGGAATAAAATCATAGTTTTTTTTTTCGCATGAAAAAAAAAAAACCATAACAAAAAATAGACAATTATTCTCTAAAACATTATTACTAAAATAATAAGATTTCTTTGAAAATGAAAAATTGATTGTAAGGGTGCAACTATATGATCAAATTACACCCTCCAAAGGTTTAAATATGATGATCAAGGCATAGGCGCATGGTCTCGAGGCATCATAAAAGTGGTTAAGGGTGACAAGTCCTTGCCACTAGTAAGACATGCTAACAATATAATCCATGGGGTGAAAAATTAAATTTGATCGATTTAAACATAATTCATTATAAGTGGAGCTATTTGTAATCTAATTTTCGTGGGTGTGAGGTATGGTAGTAAGCTTTGGATTCAAGGAATTATCTCAGGAATAGTGTTCCCAATTCAACGCACAACATGAGAGATCACCTGCGACAGACATGTGGGAAAACATGTCTTTATGTGCATCAATCTGTTAAGGTATGGTCAATACCTGCAACATGGTCGCACCGAAGTTCTTAATGCACATAGGAATGTTGTTGATTGTGTGATCTACGTCATGGTGAAACCATACCTAGCAAACTGCAGTGGGTGCAAGCGTGACACACCCCTCTAACATTACTTGACATCTATTAGATTAACTCAATGTTGTTAGACACATCGTTGTTTACGATATGAATATTAACATACGAGAAATGTATATTATATGAGTTTTGAATCCATGGTCATAGGTGAATCCACAATCCAAGTACATCAATCAAACCCAAAGCCTTATGAAGTATCAGGAAAAAAATGAGACACTCGGACCATGAAAACCTTGTGTCGTATGTGATATGACCTTTGTGAGAAGTCATGTTATGTTTTGTTGTTTGACTAAGCTATGCATGCCACTATTATTTTCTGTCTCATAGGCCTTCAACCACGGTCAACACAAGCTACCCATTTTTAAAGTAAGGCCAAACTTGCAACCCAATACACTATGTTTTCTATAAATGTATAGTTGTGAGTTTTGATACATGGTCCCTTCATTTTTAGGATGGTCATAAACCCCTATCCCACTCATCGCTACAACACGCCCCTGTATAAAGTCATCTTAGCCAACCCATGACCATGGCCAGCATGGTTCAAACTTATAAGTCAAGGTCGACCCTGACTATTTATCAACCATAAAATCTCCATTAGACTCATTCAAACACTCTATACTCCTCCATTGCTAACGTGGAATCATTCATTTGGCCTCTATAGGATACAAATTCCACTCTAGACCTGACACAAAAATGAGACAAAATCTCACTTCAACCCATGTTCAAATTCACGCAAGCAGGTGTATAACCCTATATCGTATATGATGAATCGAAATATGCAATTATATGGAGGCGAAAGTGAAAGGACTGGTGCAGAATGACGATGGGCTAGGGTTTGAAGTTTTGACCCAAGGGGAAGTTTCTTTCCCCCTTCGTAAATCCCTTTGTTTATTCACCTGGTAAGTTTGTGCATTGCCCAATTATAAATGAGAGGAGTCAACAGGGTCTTTACAGTATTTTTGTTGGGGTTTTCTATTAAAACATTAGACTTGAGGAGGGAAGTAAATACACTGGTAACTATTAATGGAAGATCACGTTTTCGGTGGGTCTGACATCCTCCAATCTAGCATATTTTATTATGGAATCTTCCAACATGGTCATGGAAGATTTGGTGGACTACAACAAAGGGAGCGACGACGAACATCCTATTTTTAGAAACTCTAAGCTTATAGCTTCCTAGCAAGAAAGGAGACTAGTCATAGAGGGGTCAGACCTATAATCAAAATTTTCCACAGGTGTTGGTCTAGAGGTGGTTTTGGGAGTGGGTTTGCAACTAGAATGGATTCCATCATAAACAGTTGTTTTACTAGGCTAGGAAATGGTTATCTTCCCTGGTCACATTAGGGTTGAGTCTCTGCTTGAAGATTTATGGGACAAAATTTCAGTAATAATACCATTTTTCAGGACTTCACACACTCATGTAGGCTTGGTTATGGAGGTCCCCTCTGAGGTAAATGTGCCCTACTCACAAACATGTTTCACACCTCTTCGAGAAGGGAATAACAAATACCTAGAGGATTTGATTCGATCAGTGCAACATATACCTAAATAAGTTGTTACAGGGCAGGTCCTAATTATGGGCTACAACTTGATTTCCAACAGTATTCCAAATTATATGCAAAACCCTTCAACTCTAATGTTTCAAGAGATTGTGGGCCTTGAATCTAGGAGAGGTAGGCAGGAGGTTCAACGAAGTGAGGATTTCACACAATCTCATTCAGGGGAATCAAGCCAGACAACCAAGGGAGAGAAATATAGGGTCATCAAAAGAAGGAAACCTCACACCAAATTCAATTTGAGCCTGGGGTGGACGTGTGGATGCATGAAGTGATAGTGATGGTAGACAAAACCCTAGTTAGTAGGATGTGAGGCTGAAATTTCAACATCAAAACATTGGGAACTTGGGTGGTCGCCGAAGTAAGTCCAATTGTTTCAGATCCTCTTGAAGTTTTTCTTTTCGCTAAAGGGTGGATATAGCTTGACTGTAAATCTCATGAAGAAACCCTAGTCATATCTTAAATGGCATCATATATAAACTAGACCACAACTGTATTTAAATTTTGGTACCCCTTTTAGATGCAAATCGGGAGAGGCTAGATGTAGTACAAATTTGGGTATGATTCCCTGGTTGGCTTTCAAAACTATGGTAGGAGGAGATTTTCAAAGATGGGGGGAATAGCTTGGGGACCTTCTTGGAAGTGAATTACTCTTTTATGATAACCAAAGACAAGTCTATGGCAAGGGCTTTAGTAAATATTGACTTAAGGGAGGGATTATCGGAAGCTTTGTATTATCCAAGTTTATTAATGAAAATGTTCAAAGCCTCGGCCATGATATAAATAACAAAAATTTCATCTATATATATATATATATATATATATATATATATATATATATATATATATATATATATATATATATATATATTTGTTGTAGCGGCTACAACCGCCCTCCAAAATTTTGCCTTAGCTTAGTTTTGGAGCCTCCCTACCAACCATCCCTAGCAACATGTCTTGCAGTGTCAAGTACATAAGCTTCATTGGTTTTTGAGTAGCTTGCCAACCTATGCATGATTGTTTGTTTCACTCCCCTCACAAGTTTCCACTCCAGACTTGGGCCAGCTGCTAGCTGAGCAACTCTCTAAGAAAACTACGCAATTCTGGAGGGGAACCAGCCTTCCATTCAGAAATTGCACAATCTGGCCCAGCACAGCAGCCCAGCCTAGAAATTGCACAATTATGGGCAACAGTTAGTTGCTCCTCCCATAAATTGCACAATCCCTCTAGAAATCCATCCCACCTTCCATGCATTCACATCTTCATATGCTTTCATTTTCCCGTCGGCGGGTCTGGGCAACCTTGGCCCGAACTCTGCCTTACCCGGACAGCATTGCGCAATTATGAGAGGGAAGGCTCTACCTTCCTCCCAGAAACTACACAAATCTAGCTACTTAGTGCCCTCCAGTATTGCTTTGGGTAATTACTGTTGGCGCAAAAACTTGCGCAATACAGTCCTTGGGCCTACATCACTTACCAGCTGAAATTGCGCATTACGCATTCTCAGCACCCTACAGGCTAGTCTGGATTGTGAATTGTTCAATTCCAACAATCAACCAGCCTCCCGATAGTCTGGACTTCCTTTTCCATAGTTCCGGCAGTCAGTCTCCTGGCCTCCTAGTGAAAATTGCGCAATGCTTGCCAGCATTTCCCCGGGTATGTTTCTTGTCATCCCTCAAGTTTGCTTTAGTTTTAACTAACAGATTTCTTGCCATGCATGTCATCGTGTCTCTAGATATAGCAGGTGTTCATCCATCTCTCAACAGTTTAGGATCAATGGCCTCCAAGAGAGCAGGATCCAAGGACACCAGCGGAAGTGCAACTAGAGCAGCAGTTGAGTGAGTGTATATGATTTTGCCGATTTACGAAGACACCAAGCTGATCGTAGACAAAAACATCAAGCTGAATTGGAAAGAGGTCAATGATGCATTCTCAAGCACATTTGGGGAAGATCTTGAAGACTGCCAATTCTATGTGAACATTCACAAGTCCGACTTGTACCAGATTGCATGCAGGTATCCCATGTTCCCATGTGTGGACATGATACATTGGATCGTCTTGCACATTGAGCAGTGTTAGTAGGACAGAGATTGCTACCTTCAGGGCACAGGATTATCAGCAGATGTACCACTTGTCGAAGCCAGTGATCACCATGGAGACACCCTTCATCATACCCAGCAGCAATACCAACTCTAGGGATATCTTGAAGAACTAGGTGAAGGATCTAGCCAAATTCAGGATGACACCAAACCATATTTACAAGACAAAGATATTGCGGAAGGCATATCAGTACTTGGTCATCTTTGCATGTCGCTTGTATGGCTAAGAGAGCACAGAGACCTTCCCACAAAGTTGGGTGATCGTGTTGGACCAACTAGCCAATGAAGGAAAAGCATGCAACTAGTCTGACATGTTGGCTCACAAGCCTGAGGAACAGGTAAAAGGAGCTCGACAGCCGCCCAAAGGTCAGCAAGCAGAAATCCACATGTCCGCATACATCTTTGATGCAATCTGTGCCTATCAAGAGTTCCTAGGCTTGAAGTGGGCATGGACGACAGCAAAAACCTCTGTGAACACTTATTGTAAACTGTTTTTCGAATGTAGCTTCCGCCAAGAGATCACAAAGCTATCAGATCATTTTGTCACCCAGGTGTACAAGATGATATTTGAGTAGGATCCACCTTGCATGTCGAAGGCAGCAATGGAGGCACTGATCAACATAGCAGATTGGTATGTCTCACCTCTTGGCACCTTCATACAGATGTATAGCGCGGAGAAGCCTCCACATGTTTTGCCAAAGTTTTCCATGACAAGCTCATCATGCAAGAAGTGTCATACCACATCTCAGAAGGACTGTCAACTAGGCTGCACCAGAAGAAGAAGGCACCTTGGCCCACTCTTCTGTTGCGGATCTAGTTGTATGAAATACAGAATCTCAAGCATGCGGATGTCGAAATAGAAGAGTTCAAGAAATATCCTTTTGGCACTAGAAGCTATAATCCTTATGACCCGCATTATTTTGTGAAGGATCACTACGCGAGAGTACAATATCCGTGGATTCACGAGGCGTGTCATTGGGCTGAGGAAGACCCATGGGGATATTGTCACAGCTTCTCCAGGCCCAATGAACCGGTCGGAATTTCTATGGAATGGTTAGTGAAGTAGCGTGAAGCAGCATCCAGGAGAGTACCAGCAACAGAGGTAAACATACCGACGCGCGATAAAGGCAAGAGAAAGATTGTCGACAACGCAAACGTAGAGAAAAGTTGCAAGTTCAGAGTAGACCCACTTGTGCAAAAAGCATCTTTAGCAATAGAGGCGAAGAGGCAACGACGCAACAGGAGGACCGTGCAAAGGCAGAGGGAAAAACAAAAGATGGAGGAAATAGTGAAGGAGTTTCATGAGTTGAAGGAGCAACTCCGAAAGGAACGGGAGCTGCGTAGACAGGAGAAGGAAGCGTAGCAAGGACAGATGCAGTAGGGGGTGCAACATACACAGATTGATGAAACTACGCCTGTACAGGTAGTAGACTCATCCGAGCAGCTGGCACAAAGCAGACAGGGTGAGCAGTCATAGGAAAAGGACTTCGCTTAAAAGATTGAACGAGTACTTGAGCAGATGGATATGAAGATGGAGCAACCATATTTAGAGCAAGACATTGACCTCATTCCTTACCACCAAGAGGTCGAACCACCATCTTCACTAAATCCAGAAGCAGAGTAGGTCCCGAGCAACAAAGGAGATACTGATATCCTTGGAGATAATCTGGAAGAAGAGATGCACAACATATCATTTGATGAGTCACATCATAGAGTTGTGCAACCATGTAGAGTGTCTGCTCTGGATGACCACACATATCCTATGCAGTCTAAGAAACGAGTGATCGTATCTGACGTGCACAAGCATCCAACAACATTAGCTGATGATACCAAAGCATATGCCGAAGCCACTAGCTCAAGTGTTCGCTTCTTGATAGTGGAGAATGAGCGAATGGCTAAGGAGTTACAGATGGCCAAGCAGGGAGGAGAACTGGTTACATGATCCGTCTAAGTAGAGTTCAAGAAGGTGATACTGGATGAAGTATTGTCCCTTAAGATAGTCATGCGGGCGTTCTATTCCAGATTTGGTACCGTGCATAAGGCAATTGTCCATCTCAACGATCGGCAGCAACGATGTGCAAGGAGAGCACGTATCTTGTCAAACTTTCATGCTGTCATCGATCACATGAAAACATGGACAATGAGATACAAGGGAGCCCTGTTACACTTGCCCAAGATGATGAAGCGTAGGGCGGTTGAGTTGAAGGCACATATCCAGAGTCAGATCCGGAACTATGAAGAACTCCCACAGCTCATCACTAGTTTACAGGCTTCCCATGCACAAGTATTCAGAAGCATGGACGTTGTTGTGCACGCACATGTGATCCCATCTATTGGGACACCCGCTGAGGCAAAGACAAAGGCACGAGTCTTGGTGAGCTCCAGTATTGCAGCAACAATGCTGCAACTCCTGGGACTCCCTTCTTTACTTTTATCAACCCGGCAGTTCGTAACAAACTTGGAAGCGACGGTGTTGTATGCACAAGTACTAGCTCTTGCCGCAGCTGTCACTTGGTCAGCTGGCATAAGTCCGCTAGGGGCTTAAGCCAACTTATATGAGCTCTGAGAAGAAGATTTTTAACTGATGGAAGAAAGCTAACTCAAAGAAGGTTGATCTACTTGCGGAAACAAACTGGAAAGCTGAAAGGAAACGTAACCCTAGCAAACCCTAATTCTACCAGCTAGCCCTACTGATGCAAGAAAGAGGATGCAAGCTACTGAAAGAAATGACATTGACTTCTAGGAAAGTAAATACATGTATCTAAGCTACTTCTACAGTAATATCTGAAGAAAACATCTTTTTGTATTTCTGAATAAGTTGCCAGAGTTATTATGCATATGATCTGATTGTTTTTGGTTGTGCAGAGGTGGATGGGCGAGAAGGAATGCTTGGAGGAGGTCAAGAAGGTTCAGATAGGGCCTAAGGGGTCCTTAACACCCTTCCATAGAGTTTCACCGAGGTTGGCTATCAAGAAACCTCACTCGTGAACTTCTACAGGAAGTCTGCAGGGGTTCTACAGGAAGTCTGTGATTTTCTACAGGATGTTCTGTAACTTTCTACAGGATGTCCAGAAATGGGATTGTGGAGGATGGATGGATGGAGAAAGATGAAGGAGTGGGTATGGAGGTAGGATAAGGGTTGGAGGTGGGCCAGGACTTGGTGGATGGAGTTGAGGATAGAGGTAGATGGCTAGATTTGTTCAAGGAGGACTGAAGCAATGATGCACAAAAACTAGGGTTATGTGAGAAAATGGCAAACGTAAGGCTAGAAGCTGAGCTGAGGGATGGAGAAGATGGGTTTGATGGAGTATGGGCAGGTGGAGGAGTGGTACAGGTGCTCTGCAAGTCATTTTTCCAACTGAACCGATGAAGACTTGTAAAATCAAAACCTAGTTACGTTGACCTAATCTGATCTAGCTGTCAGTAACAAGAATGAACAGAATTTGAACTGTAATGAAACCATGTATACTAACTCATGCAACTAAGCAAGCAAAAGTCTGAATTTGTAACCAGCTTCTACACATGAAAATCAAACACTAGTGATTGCATGGCAAAGAAAAATCAGTGTTTTTGTGGGCAGTAAGGTTATCCTGATCACAGCTCCTAATCCCACTGAGAGAGAGGTGAAACCAGAGATGGTTGATGGCCCTTTTTTGAAGCTTTTCCCTGTAAACAACCTATCAACTAAATCTGAGCATCAAAAGTCTTTCTAACCATTAACAGTGACCTAAGTAATCAACAAGAGTTAATCTACTTTAACAGAAATGTTTTTGCAAATGCATAAAGAACAACTAACAATACATAAAGGAGGCCTTAGCACTCTGGTTGGGCCCAACCCCAAGAGCTGCAGGCTCCTATAAAGAACTCAGATCTAATTCCAAGTAAAGTTGCTTCTCATTATTCAAAAATAATCATCATATGAAAGTTATACAGCAGTAGCTACAAGAAAACAGGCTGAGCAAAATGACAGCACTATAGTGCAAAAATACCAACAGTTCCAAAAGTAAACTACGAAGGCTGAGGCCTTCCTATTTGTACAATACGAGGGGGCTAGCAGCCCTCCTAGATTTAAGGGACTCGGTTGTTCCAACTGCTAGTAAACAGTCACTCTTCCCAAAACTGCTTGGCTGCCTTTAAAACTCGTTTTGGTGGCCTGTGGAGCTCGAAGTTGAGGGTGGAGATTTCGAGGAAGGCCATTTAATGCAAGAGACAACCTCCCTATGAATCCTCACCTTAAACTTGGCTGTCAGCTGACCCATGATTGCTTGGTCTTGCTCCAAAATTTGTCCAAAAATCCTGAAATAACCACGTATTAGCCTCCTAGGTAGAGTGACCACCCTTATTCGTTCAAATAACACAAACATACTAAAAAACATGCATAATCTATGAAAAATGGAGGATTGAACAAGGAAAATTAGGAAAAATGAGCCCAATAAGTTACCCAATTTGGGGGCTCATCAAATCTGACTGGAGCTTGACTCATACTTTGATGAGTTGATGCGCATAGCCACCAGCGTAGACTTGGCGATCAGTGTAGATACCATGCATCAATATGTTGTTGGTCCAGCCACACTCAAGACAATGATGAGCATGTTATTAGACGAGTTGGACAGAGGATCCAAGGCAGTGTACCCGGATGCAATAGAGGTAAGAGTTCATTTCCATAAAGATGTCACCATAGAATACACAGACACCACGCGAACTATCGAGCTTGGCATCAGTTCACTACTGTCGACCATCATGAGGATGTCGAAGATTTGGTCTTCCCATAGTTGTCTGAGTCATAGTGATGTCTTGCATGGCTTGCTCAATCCTATTTTTTCTCACATGGTTACATGTAGAGATTGTATGTAACGTCTTGTCAAGTGGAAGTTCAAGTGTCAATAGCTAAATGTAACAGTCATAGAGTAGTTGAAGAGTCATGAGGGTAGGTGAACAGTCACAAAGGGGAATGTCAAGGGTCACCCCACCCTTTGTTATATATAGTCCCTCATAACTCATTGTAGAGGTTTTTGGTCAGCCAAGCATCCGATAGGAGTATCTTAGAGAAAGCTTGGAGAGTATTTTAACGAGCCTTAGCTTCTCCACAGTACAGAGCTAGTACATCTCTTTGGAGGAGCAGGCGGTAGTGACTATAACGTTCCGCTATCAGGACTAGTGGTCGGTCATGGTTGTATTGTATGATTGGAAGTTTCACTTCTTAATATAACAGATCTAACATGTTTCATGCATATGTTGTTATTGTATTTTAGCGATCTTGTTTACTGTAATGATATATGTATATGTTTGCTTACGCATGTGTGTATAGACTCTTTCTGTATATGTATGTATGATTCTTACTGAAATGTGTTTTTGGTTTAACAATCACTTTGGATTGTTAGCTTACTTGCTTTCCAGTTTGTGATGCATCTTCGCTCGTGTGTTCCCTTATTAGCTGCGTGCTTTCACAGGTTTCCAAGGGGCGCACTCACCTCGCTTTCCGTGTGTTAGAACCGTTCATGCACCTTCCTTGGCTTGATGCGCGTGTCACACCCTTGCTACCAATAGGGACATCTTACTTGCCTCTACGCGCAACCGTGATCAAGGCAATACCGTACAACCCACTACTAGGACTCCTACACCAAACTATCTGAGATCTAGTTGGGACTTCTTACTGGGGAGATCCCCTGACATGTTGGCGGGTCCCGCGCCGTCAACATTTTTGGCGCTAGAAGGAGGCCCATATGACAAGTTGTGTCCTCTCATCCTATTTTGAACCTTTGCATATCTATCATGGATTCTATCACACTCATCCCTCTGCGATGTCTTTCGCATGTCGAACCTCTCAACATCACGAGGGAGTTTTTCGATCTCTTGTCTGAATTCACGTATGATGGTGAAGGCGAAGTAGCCTGGCCTGAGTACTTAGAAGAATTCTATGCATTCCTTGAGGATGCAGACGAGTTCTATGCAGAAGAGGTCAGCCTGCTACTTGCATACACACTTCATGAATCCCCACAACAGTGGTGCTAGAGTCTGCCTCCCGACAACGTGCACTCACTCGAGCACTTCTATGATCTCATTGAATCTACTTTCCATCATTTGGATCTAGAACCTCTTAACAAAAAATTGTTACAATAACGGAAGGCCCCGCATGAATTGCCTATGGAATTTTGGGACCGCTTCCATGTGTTGCAGTTTCAAGCTCCGAAAAGTCAGATGAAATTCCAGTATCTCATGGACAGATTTGAGTATTGTCTTACCAAATCTATTAATCCTAAAAGAAAGTTCAAATCCAAGCCCCGCTCAGCATACTTCGGTAATGGAGTTGCGCAATCACAGGTGGACACGGTCACTATCACAAGTGACTGTCCACCGTCTCGTCATAAAACAACTCCACCACTGTAGGGTGACGCGACTCAACTATCACACCCTCCCAACATCACTTCTCTTAATTTTCACGTAGATTTGGTTGCGAAGCCCATGAGTTCTCACATGCATGTTTTACCTTAACCTCCATCTTCATGTTCTGCTGATCCTCCGAATTGCACTGTCTTGTGTTCTTCCATTCCAAACTCTACACTTATTGTGAATCAGGATCAAGTCATTGACAGAGTTGGCGATGCACAACCAACTTGCGCTATCATTCATGAAGAGTATGATTGGGAGCTTGAGCATCAACCCTCGACGAAGGATGACTCCCTTCTATCGAAGCCTCCCCCGTTATTTCTTGATTTCTTTGGTGATTCTTCCATCCTTGATTTCACATGTGTATCTTCGTCTACGGATGCACTCAATGTTGATCATTCGCAGAACACATCGGATGTCATTCCATCATTCGACAATGGAGAGGACAAATTATTCATTGAAAATCCACTTGATTTTTCATCTACGTTTTCCTTAAATACAGAGAGTGAATTTTTTCGCTTCTCATCTACCCCTCTGTTTGATTCATTAGATCATGAGGATGTCGATGAAATCATTGATTTTTCTTATCGTAGCTTTCGTGATCTATTTACCCCCGTATTCGATCACGATGATGATTCTATCGCGATTGAATTTTCCAAGCCACCTGTTTATGATGATTTATTTGTCGACGAAGTCGAAACCCCATAGACTGTCGAGGCACTTCAGCCCGAGCTTATGGTTATTTCAAGCCCTCGTTGTCCTGAGGTTCATTTCACTTTCGATCAGGAAATTGTTGAAACACCCAAGGCTCCTCATCACTCATTTTTATGCATTGAAGATCAATCTCACACAAAGATTATGCTTCCTCCACTCGAACTACATGATCCATTGCTCATGCATGGGAGGAATCTTACATAGCAAGCACACATGCACGAAGCAAGTTGTATTTCTTTCTTTCGTTTGCTTGCATGTCACATTCAAGAGTATGCGTATGCTTAATAGCTGCACACAGTGTCACACAACACTATGGAAAGTCCATGAATTGCATGTCATGCACTTGCATTCACATATGTTCAATGGACACATTTAAACTTGGAGTGTGTTTGTCTTCATTGTTATATCTTTCATGTTTGTTGGTTCACACAGCTGTGTTTTTCGCGAACCATGCCTTCACCAACATGGGTCGACCAATGCATGGTGGCTGCATTGGAAGTATCACTTCGCGTGAGCATACCCATGCACCGTTAGCTTAGGAGTAGGAGTAGTGTTTTCTTTTCATTTGTTTGTTTGCATGCATATTTGCTTCTTACCTTGAATGTTTGTTTGCTTGCCTTCTTGTTTGCTTACTCGCTTTTCTCATGCATTCACTTCTGCTTTTTGCTTTGTTTTGTTTTTTGTTTGCTTGTTTGTGCTCGTAGGTTAGTTTCTAATGAAACCGTGTGCAACTCTTCAAACAAGTTGGGTAAAGTACAAGAGGACTTGTGTAGTTATCAATACTTGGTTATCTGTCGTCTTGCCTCTGTATGAAGAACTTGTTATCTTCATTCCATGATACACCAATGGAAAATACATATTGTTCGAAGTGAAACTTGGTGAAAACACAAAGCTTGCGTGCTAACTAGTGTCACCTATTCTAGTCAGTCGTTTTTGGGTTAATCCTTGTCAGCTTAGTCAAGTAGAGTAAGGTGAGGGGGGAAACATCAACAAGCACGTCAGAGGTATATATAAAATACTTCTATGAGGGAACAACCTCTTCCACTCTCAATAAGTTGGGATCCCTCTTCCGCCTCTGAAATGAATAAGTGTTTTACACAATTACGAAAAATGAAAAAAAAATGAAAAATTAAATTTTTTTGAAAAAATGAATAAGGCAAAAGGAGAGAAAGGCTTCCTATGGAGAGAGGTGATGCAAGTAACTCCACCGAGGTACTGACCAGGCTCGTTGGCAACGGAGCGATGCTTGTGTTCCTGCGTGACTCCACCAGGGTATTGTCTAGGCCTGCTGGCAGCAGAGAAACACCAAAGATGAAACTAAAACTCTGACGACCATAAGGCTTGTGCACCAATATACCCCTCACCCCAATCGAAACAACTGTGTTGAATTGGCTTGGAACGTGTGTAAACCAAACAAGAGCTTGGAAGATGTTACATCTTACAATCAAGCGAGTGTAGAAACCAAGATGAACAGAGAACTGAACAATACTTCCAGAGGTGTTAGACTTGGTTTTCACAAACAAGGTCCATTCAAAGAGCTGGAATTATACCAGTGTGTCACAAAGTGTTGTAGCGGCTATAACCACCCTCCAAAATTTTGCCTTAGCTTCGTTTTGGAGCCTCCCTACCAACCATCCCTAGCACCATGTCTTGCATTGTCAAGTACATAAGCTTCATTAGTTTTTTAGCAGCTTTCCAGCCTATGTATGATTGTTTGTTTGACTCCCCTCATAGACTACCACTACGGACTTGGGCCAATTGCTGACTGAGCAGCTCCCTCCGAAAATTGCGCAATTCTGGAGGGGAACTAGCCTTCCCTCCAGAAGTTGCGCAAATATGACGGTAGCCTGATGGGCCCAGAAATTGCGTAATCTTGTCAAACAGACTTCCTAAATAAAATTGCGCAATCTAGCCCAGCACAATAGCTCAGCCCAGAAATTGCGCAATTCTAGGCAGTAGTCAGCAGCTCCTCATAGAAATTGTGCAAAAATCTCTCTCTGTCAAGCAGGTTGTTGCATGTTCCATCAGATTGACCAGTTCCACCAGGGACCGAGAAAAATTGACTTGCATTCATGGGCTGCTTTCTCTCGAAATAGAAAAAAGATACATGCAAAAAGAATCCCTATATTTTAGGGATCTATTTTTAGTAGTTGGAGGTTACATGCAAAGATTGTTTTATAAACTTTCCTCCAAGTGTCGTTTTTTCCTAGATCTATGGCATGTGCGTCATGAGACTAAACTTATTTATTCGATGCTTCAGAGCTCATTCTTCACATCAATCTTGGAGCTCTGACATCCCATGGTACATCGAGGAGTCTTCGACACATCCAGCTCAGCTATTTCCAGGTAATTCCACTTTACTTGTCTTTTACAGCATTTATGTCTCATTTTTTGTTTTGGCTTGTGTGAGTGTTGTCTGTATGACTTCTGCGAACGCTTGCTATCATTTGCATGCATGTTAGCATGTACAAGCATCGTTTCAGTTTTCATTTTCATCTCACTATCGTCGCATGCATGACACTGTTTTGCATGAACGGTCACTGATTCGGCGACTCGTTTCACACACATGTATGTTGTTCCATTTTTTGAATCTTGCCTTCATTTTTTTCATGAATGATCGTTCATTCCTTCTTACACTCAGTATCACCATGCATTCACATCTTCGTATGCTTTCAGTTTCCCGTAAGCGGGTCTGGGAAACCTTGGCCCTAACTCTGTCGTACCTGGACAACATTGCACAATTTTGAGAGAGAAGGCTCTGCCTTCCTCCCAGAAAAGGCGCAAATCTAGGCAGTCTGTGCCCTCCAGTCTTGCTTTGCGCAATTTTGAGAGGCAGTGACTGTTGGCCCAGAAAATTGCACAATGCAGTCCCTGGGCCTGCATCACTTGCCGGTTGAAATTGTGCATTGCACAATTCCACAAGTCAACCTGTTAGCGCTTGAAATTTCACCTCAGGCTGAGAAAGGTAAACCTTAAGGCTACATCAAACCATTTAGCCTCGTAGCTAGCCCTAGGGGCAGGAGAAGGCTCTCTCCGGTCAATCTCGGCAGATCTTCAATGGAATGAGATGACCAACAAGGTAACACTGATATTAGGCTAGTAAACTAATTAAAAAGGTTGATTTGGGGTTTTTTGGGTTTTTGGTGGCAAATTGAGGAATTGCAATTTTGGGTGCGGGGATTGGACACAGTTTCTACAGGGGGTTCCTTGGGGCAAGGTAGGAAACAGTATTGATGCCTTAAAGTGAGATGGATGATTAGGAATGAAAGATGAGGAGCTAAAGAGAGCAAACAATCACTTTGAATTCTCTTTAGACAGAAGAAAACATTGAAATTAAACAAATTTAAAAGCAGAGCATGGCTAGCATGAATTCATACTTTAACACTTCATTTGTTTAATGTGCATCAGTAAAGAAAGGAAATGAATCACATAACAAAGCTTACAAGAAAATTGAGAAACACACCATCAACACATGAGTCCACAAGAATCCCAAAGATGACTGCAAAACCCTGGTCTTCCTTAGCCAAAAATTGCAGAGATACAGTGAAAATATACAATGATAGCTTCTCCCTCAAGAGTCCAACCATGAAAATGAGCAAGAAAGTACATAATATAGATGATCTAACCTCTTTCCCTGCCTCCATGGGTCGAGCTCACTATCCTAGGAGCTGTTTGAACCACTTCTAAACTAAGCACTACAAAATAGGCAGTCAAAACAACTTGCCTCTATAAACTTGGAAACTAGTTCATACATTCAATTTTTACCCTTTACACAAATGAATCTTCTAGAAGTGTTAAGAAAGAGTAAAAGTGTCTTAGAGTTACCAAAATTACATCAAAGATAATCATTTTCAACCCCAAAAAGTCAAACCAAGTCAAATTGTGCTTTTCCGAGCTGTACAGTGAAATCTGGCAAAGTCTACTCAACGGGTCGCGCACATTGGGAGCTCTGTTTGAGGCACTTGTAGGTGTCAGAATTGGGTGAAGGATAGCTCGTTGGAAAGGTCTGCGAGTCTACTTTCCAACCCAACTAGAATTTTTGAATTTGGAGGTCATTTGCCCAGTCAAAACTCAATTCTCCCAAGACTGCTTTCTGCAACTCAAAAAAGGGGTAGAAAGTCAAATTTTGCATGTATTTTGACCTTCTGGAGGCCCAAAACCCCACAAAAACTCAAGTCCATCCATGGGCATATGTAATTTTGCATGAAAAATCTAGAAATGTTGAGTTTTTGCAAAAAGGAGCTGCCATGACAAAGGGTCTCACCGGGGGTGAGACCCGTTGAGGAGCCAAAACCTGTAAATTTCCAAAAAATGCCAAAATTACCCAAAATTCTCAAAAAAATTTGGGATTTGAGCTGTGGCTAGGCTAATGAGTGCCATGATCTTTGAGTGAAGCCTCAGCCAAGATACGGAGTGGATTGGTCTTCTTTTTCCGTTTTTGTGCCTTGGCCAAACTCCTTGGATCCAGCGACTGTAATTTTGGCATTTCTATAAAACCATGACACCTGTGCAAAAAGTGAAGGAGGCTTTTCTTCTTTGGAATGTTATGGACAAAAACCTCTCTCAGTTTTCCAAAATTCATCTTTTATTGCTCTGAAACATCATTTGAGTGCAACTTGTCCCAATGTGTGAAACAAGGGATTTTGTCGAAATGGAGCGAAATGAAGGGGATAGGGGGCTTCTAAATTCTTGGGGAAATTTTTGGGAGTGGGGAGGGATGTTAGGAAGTAGGGGAAAGTGGAATCTTAGAGATTGAGTGAGGGGAAGGGGTCGAAAAGGGCAAAACACAGGCCAAACCTAGAAAATTGCCAGGTTGTAGCTAGAAACTAGGGTTTGTGCAAAAATGAGGAATTTGGCGGATCTAAGGGATGGGAAGTGTTTGATAAGGTACTTTAAGGATAGGGGAAGGTGTATGAACATCAGGAAACAAATTTTGCCGATGATTTGACCGTCCAAGAGAAATTGGCTTTCAAAACCCTAGGAGAGGGAAATGACCTTGCCAAGGCACAACTGAAGCATGAACAAGATGTAAAATGACTCATTAGACACTGACATGACAATGAAAACCCTATGAATGATGATAGACTCAGCTGAATGGTGACATAGATTGGCATTTTGACAACTTTAGAAGGAGTTAAGGCAAACCCTAGACCTAATGCCTAGTGACCAAATTTTGCTTGAAAACTCTTTGAAATGACAAAATTTGACTTGGAAACTCTGAGACCACTTTGTAAGAGCATATTTGATCACTGGAGGAAGGTTGGGAAGACTACACTAACATTGGCTCCAATGGGGATGGTAGCTCCTTGGAGGTGCCAAGAACCTTAGACATCTGGGAGAGAAGACCAGTGCTTGCAACCATTGGGCGATGGAGTCATTATTTACACCTTTGACACAAAACTTTGACACATTTATTGAATGAAAACTTGACTGAAAACTGACTGAAACTTAACTGAAGCTTGACTCAAACCGACTCGATGGCAAACTGAAATAACTTGAAAAAACTCACTCAATAGACCAAACACAAATGACTCATGACTGACTTAACTAAAACAAGAGAAGGGCAGCAGTCCATCAAGATGTGAAATCATGATGACAACCACCGGTGTTTCTTACAAGACTATACATCAAACTATATCAAAATGCCAATGCAACCAATCAAGCAGATGCCTTCTTGATTGATTCTCCTGATTAGATCTTCTGGTCAACAATACAAACCTATCACTGGGCATCCAAAAACATAGTTGACCATATTCTCCTTCATCACTGAATACTGCAATAAACACTATCACTGTTGGCTGCAACAAATCTGCCATTGGATCCTGGAAAACATGAAGACTTGACATTGCCACCTCCTGCTGAAAGAACAAGGTATCCTTTGCTTCAAATTCTGACATGCCTTCATCATGTGCTTCGGAAAGAGTATGTTCCTGGTCCTCGAAAAATTCTGAACAAGTAGATGAGCAGATCTCCTCTTGAAATAACATTTCAAAACATGAGACATATGAGGAAGAATCTGAAATGGAATCCTGAATGATCTAATCTTTTGTAGTTTGAATACATGGTAAGTCTTCCTCATATGATATGATAGCCAGATTCTCATTACATTCATCAATCATAAGAGAAGAAACTTCAGATGGTCCTTGAAGCACAAGATGATCATTTATATCGTCTACCACAAATTCATGCAGAAAAACTTTTTCACTTGCTTGAGCAAAGATCTCACCTTGTTGTTCATGAGCTGGCTGAATTACCTCCTCATGCAGGCTCTGTTCTGATGGCATAAGGACATTTGGATCAAGAACTTTGTCTATGATCTCAACAACAAAACTCTCCTTTTCAGGATTCGGCACAAGGTATGCTTGGTCACCATGATCTGAATTTTGATCTGAAATAGCTGAGTTGACTGCATTACATTCTAAAATTGAATCTTGGCTACCCTGCACGCTGTCTTCTTCTGTGGGCAGATCTAAAACAAGCTCTTCTCTTTCATCAATTACAGCCATATGGCCATCTTCAACCTGCTGATCTTGACAAGTATCCTCTAAGATTTCTATGTGCTGCTGAAACGGCTTTTCATACAGGGCTTCCATGATCTTTTCATCCATGAAATTATCATCTTCATAAAACTTCTCAAGGCTTTCAATAAAATTATGTACATGGCTACAACAGTTCTGAACTAAAATCAAAGATGGATATGATTCTTTATACTTTTCAAAGAACACGGTATGAAAATCCCTTAAACAATAAATTGAAGCAGGCGGCAAACTTTCATACCATGATTGAGCTTCACCTTCCAGAGTGGCCAGGAATATCTTCATCAAGCAATCTTCAGGAAAATCCACCTTCAACTTGCGAATATGCATATGAAATCTAACTAGATGTAAAGCAGCATCCTTCTTACCATCATCATTAAATGTAGGCAAATTCCTTGACCAATCTACCTTCGGAATTTTATTTGGAAAACCTGGAATGTGATCTCGGCTCAAGGGAGCATATCTTCTTGCAATCCGATCCATCGTGAAAAGCTCAAAGCTACTGATCTCTCTGCAGTGAAGTCACCATGAAGCATTGATCTCTGGATTTTTCAGTGAAGGAGTCGCCAGTGAATGATTTCAGCCTTTCAAGTGTCTGATCGTTGTCCACTATCAACAATCAGATCTGAACTTGATACATGTACTGGGGTAAAATGAAAATGAAGTGTTGTATTCACAAGCTCACGGAGATTGACTGAAGCAGCGTTTATCTACTTCCGCTTATGCAAAGCAAAAGCGTTTCGAAGGCTACCTGGCATAACTTCAGGCTCCGTCTAAGACTTATGAAACAAACACATCAATCAACAGACAAGTTGTTCTCCCCAGTATGGTCGCCAGTATGTTAGCGCTTGAAATTTCACCTCAGGCTGAGAAAGGTAAACCTCAAGGCTACATCAAACCATTTAGCCTCGTAGCTAGCCCTACGGGGCAGGAGAAGGCTCTCTCCGGTCAATCTCGGCAGATCTTCAATGGGATGAGATGACCAACAAGGTAACACTGATATTAGGCTAGTAAACTGATTAAAAAGGTTGATTTGGGGTTTTTTGGGTTTTTGGTGGCAAATTGAGGAATTGCAATTTTGGGTGCGGGGATTGGACACAGTTTCTGCAGGGGGTTCCTTGGGGCAAGGTAGGAAACAGTATTGATGCCTTAAAGTGAGATGGATGATCAGGAATGAAAGATGAGGAGCTAAAGAGAGAAAACAATCACTTTGAATTCTCTTTAGACAGAAGAAAACATTGAAATTAAACAAATTTAAAAGCAGAGCATGGCTAGCATGAATTCATACTTTAACACTTCATTTGTTTAATGTGCAGCAGTAAAGAAAGGAAATGAATCACATAAAAAAGCTTACAAGAAAATTGAGAAACACACCATCAACACATGAGTCCACAAGAATCCCAAAGATGACTGCAAAACCCTGGTCTTCCTTAGCCAAAAATTGCAGAGATACAGTGAAAATATACAATGATAGCTTCTCCCTCAAGAGTCCAACCATGAAAATGAGCAAGAAAGTACATAATATAGATGATCTAACCTCTTTCCCTGCCTCCATGGGTCGATCTCACTATCCTAGGAGCTGTTTGAACCACTTCTAAACTAAGCACTACAAAATAGGCAGTCAAAACAACTTGCCTCTATAAACTTGGAAACCAGTTCATACATTCAATTTTTACCCTTTACACAAATGAATCTTCTAGAAGTGTTAAGCAAGAGTAAAAGTGTCTTAGAGTTACCAAAATTACATCAAAGATAATCATTTTCAACCCCAAAAAGTCAAACCAAGTCAAACTGTGCTTTTCCGAGCTGTACAGTGAAATCTGGCAAAGTCTGCTCAACGGGTCGCGCACATCTTCTCAACGGGTCGCGCACATTGGGAGCTCTGTTTGAGGCACTTGCAGGTGTCAGAATTGGGTGCAGGATAGCTCGTTGGAAAGGTATGCGAGTCTAATTTCCAACCCAACTAGAATTTTTGAATTTGGAGGTCATTTCCCAGTCAAAACTCAATTCTCCCAAGACTGCTTTCTGCAACTCAAAAAAGGGGCAGAAAGTCAAATTTTGCATGTATTTTGACCTTCTGGAGGCCCAAAACCCCATAAAAACTCAATTCCATCCATGGGCATATGTAATTTTGCATGATAAATCTAGAAATGCTGAGTTTTTGCAAAAAGGAGCTGCCATGACAAAGGGTCTCACCGGGGGTGAGACCCGTTGAGGAGCCAAAACCTGTAAATTTCCAAAAAATGCCAAAATTACCCAAAATTCTCAAAAAATTTTGGGATTCGAGCTGTGTCTAGGCTAATGAGTGCCATGATCTTTGAGTGAAGCCTCAGCCAAGATACGGAGTGGATTGGTCTTCTTTTTCCGTTTTTGTGCCTTGGCCAAACTCCTTGGATCCGGCGACTGTAATTTTGGAATTTCTCTAAAACCATGACACCTGTGCAAAAAGTGAAGGAGGTTTTTCTTCTTTGGAATGTTATGGACAAAAACCTCTCTCAGTTTTCCAAAATTCATCTTTTATTGCTCTGAAACATCATTTGAGTGCAACTTGTCCCGATGTGTGAAACAAGGGATTTTGTCGAAATGGAGCGAAATGAAGGGGATAGGGGGCTTCTAAATTCTTGGGGAAATTTTTGGGAGTGGGGAGGGATGTTAGGAAGTAGGGGAAAGTGGAATCTCATAGATTGAGTGAGGGGAAGGGGTCGAAAAGGGCAAAACACAGGCCAAACCTAGAAAATTGCCAGGTTGTAGCTAGAAACTAGGGTTTGTGCAAAAATGAGGAATTTGGCGGATCTAAGGGATGGGAAGTGTTTGATAAGGTACTTTAAGGATAAGGGAAGGTGTATGAACATCAGGAAACAAGTTTTGCCGATGATTTGACCGTCCAAGAGAAATTGGCTTTCAAAACCCTAGGAGAGGGAAATGACCTTGCCAAGGCACAACTGAAGCATGAACAAGATGTAAAATGACTCATTAGACACTGACATGACAATGAAAACCCTATGAATGATGATAGACTCAGCTGAATGGTGACATATATTGGCATTTTGACAACTTTAGAAGGAGTTAAGGCAAACCCTAGACCTAATGCCTAGTGACCAAATTTTGCTTGAAAACTCTTTGAAATGACAAAATTTGACTTGGAAACTCTGAGACCACTTTGTAAGAGCATATTTGATCACTGGAGGAAGGCTGGGAAGACTGACACTAACACAACCAACCTCCCGACAGTCTGGACTGCCTTTTGCACAGTTCCGACAGTCAGTCTCTCGGCCTCCAGTGAAAATTGCACAATCCTGGCCAGTAGTTCCTCAGGTATATTGCATGTAAACCCTCAAGTTTTCTTTAGTTTTAACTAAAATATTTCTTGCCATGCATGTTTCCATGTCTCTAGATATAGTAGGTGTTCATCCATCTCTTAGCAGTTCAGGATCAATGGCCTCCAAGAGAGCAAGGTCAAAGGACACCAACAAAAGCGCAACTAGAGCAGCAATTGAGTGAGTGTCTATGAGTTTGCCGATATATGAAGACACCAAGATGATCGTAGACAAATACATCAAGCTGAAATGGAAAGAGGTCAATGATGCATTCTCAGGCACATTTGGGGAAGATCTTGAAGACCGCCAAGTTTATGTGAACATTCACAAGTCTGTCTTGTACCAGATTGCATGTAGGTATCCCGGGTTCCCATTCGCGGACATGATACATTGTATTGCCTCGCAGATTGATCCTAAGATGATGACATTGAGCAGTGTCAACAGGACAGAGATTGCTACCTTTAGGGCGCAGGATTATCAGCATATGTACCACTTGCCGAAGCTAGTGATCACCATGGAGACACCCTTCAGCATACCCAGCAACAATACCAACTCCAAGGATATCTTGAAGAATTGGGTGAAGGAGCTAGCCAAATTCAGGATGACACCCAACCAAATTTACAAGACGAAGATATTGCAGAAGGCATATCAGTACTTGGTCATCTTTGCATGTCGCTTGTATGGCCAAGAGAGCACGGAGACCTTCCCAAAGATTTGGGTGATAACGTTGGACCAACTGGCCAATGAAGGCAAAGCATGCAACTGGTCTGACATGTTGTCTCACAAGCTGAAGGAATATGTATCAGGAGCTCGGAAGCCACCCAAAGGTCAGCAAGCATAAATCTACATGTTTACATACATCTTGGTTGCAATCTGTGCCCGTCAGGAGTTCTCGGGCTTGAAGTGGGCATGGACATCACTGCGGTGTACAAGATGATATTTGAACAGGATCCACCTTGCATGTTGAATGCAACAATGGAGGCACTAATCAACATAACAGATTGGTATGCATCACCTCTTGGCACCTTCATACGGATGTACAATGTCGAGAAGCCTCCACATGTTTTGCCGAAGTTTTCCATGGACAAGATTGTCATGCAAGAAGTGTCATACCACATCTCAACAGGATTGTCAGCTAGGCTACACCAAAAGAAGAAGGCACCTTGGCCCACTCTTCCGTTGTGGATGTGCGAGATATGGAATGTCAAGCATGCAAATGTCAAAATAGAAGATTTCAGGAAATATACTTTTGGCACCAGAAGCTATAATCCGTATGACCCACATTGTTTTGTGAAGGATCACTGCGTGAGAGTACAATTTCCGTGGATCCATGGGGCGTGTCATTGGGCTGAGGAAGACCCATAGAGATATTGTCACAACTTCTCCTGGCCCAATGAACCGATCAGCATCATTGTGGAATGGTTAGCAAAGCAGTATCCAGGAGAGCACCAGCAGTAGAGGTAAACATACCGGCACGTGAAAAAGGTAAGAGAAAGATTGTCGACAGTGCAGAGGCAAAGAAAAGTTGCAAGTTATAGCAGACCCAATTGTGCAAAAAGCAGCTTTGGAAATAGAGGCGAAGAGGCAACGGCGCGACAAGAGAACTGCGCAAAGGCAAAGAGAAAAATAGAGGATGGAGGAAATAGTGAAGGAGTTGCATGAGTTGAAGGAGCAACTCCGGAAGGAACAGGAGCTGCACAGACAGGAGAAGGAAGTGCAAAAAGGATAGGTGCAGCAAGAGGCACAACATACACATATTGATGAAACTGTGCCCGTACAAGTAGTAAACTCATCCAAGCAGCTGGCACAAAGTAGACAGGGTGAGCAATCGCAGGAGCAGGACTTCGCTCAAGATATTGAATGAGTACTTGAGCAGATGGATATGGATATGGAGCAACTAGAGTTAGAGTAAGACATTGACCTCATGCTCTACTACCAAGAGGTCGACCCACCAGCTTCACTGGATCCGGAAGCAGAGCAGGTCTCGAGCGACATAGGAGATACTGAGATCCTTGGAGACAATCCGGAAGAAGAGATGCACAACATATCATTCAATGAGTCACAGCATAGAGTTGTGCAATCACGTAGAGTGTCTACTCCAGATGACCACACATCTCCTGTGTAGTTTGAGGAATGAGTGATCGTATCTGACGTGTGCAAGAATCCAACAACATTAGCCGATACCACCAAAGCATATGTCGAAGCCACTAGCTCGAGTGTTCACTTCTTGATAGCGGGGAACGAGTGAATGGCTAAGGATTTACATACGACCAAGTAGGGAGGAGAACTGGTTACAGCATCTGCCCGAGCAGAGTTGAAGAAGGTGATATTGGATGAAGTATCATCCCTTGAGACAGTCATGCGAGCATTGTATTCCAGATTTGGTACCATGCATAAGGCAGTTGTCCATCTCAATGGTTGGCAGCAGTGATGTGTTAGGAGGGCACGTATCTTGTCAAACTTGCATGTTGTTGTCAATCACATGCAAACATGGACAATGAGATACAAGGGATCCCCGTTACACTTTCCCAAGATGATGAAGCCCAAAGCGGTTGAGTTGAAGGCACGTATCTGGAGTCAGATCCGGAACTATGAAGAACTCCTGCAACTCATCACTAGTTTGCAGGCTTCCTATGCACGGGTATTCAGAAGCATGGATGTTGTTGTGCGTGCACATGTGATCCCATCTATTGGGACACTCACCGAGGCAAAGACAAAGGCACAAGTCTGACTGGAGCTTGACTCGTACTTTAATGAGTTGATGCACATAGCCATTAACGCAGACTTGGAGATCAGTGTAGATGCTATGAATCAGTATGGCGTTGGTCCGGCTGCCTCAAGGCAATGATGTGCATGTTATTAGACGAGTTGGATAGAGGAGCCAGAGAAGTGTACCCGGATGCAACAGAGGCAAGAGTTCGTTTCCAGAAAGATGTCACCATAGAATACACAGACACCATCGCGGGCTACCAAGCTTGGCATCAGTTCGCTACTGTCGACCATCATGAGGATGTCGAAGAGTTGGTCTTCCTACAGTTGTCTGAGTCATAGTGATGTCTTGCTTGGATTGCTCAAGCCTATTTTTTCTCACATGGGTACATGTGCAGATTGTATGTAACGTCTTGTCAAGTGGAAGTTCAAGTGTCAATAGCTGAATGTAAAAGTCATAGAGTATTTGAAGAGTCATGAGGGTAGATGAACAACCACAAAGGGGAATGTCCAGGGTCACCCCACCCTTTGTTATATATAGTCCCTCATAACTCATTGTAGAGGCTTTTGGTCAGCCAAGCTTTCGATAGGAGTAACTTAGAGAAAGCTTGGAGAGTATTGTAATGAGCCTTAGCTTCTCCATAGTGCAAAGCTAATACATCTCTTTGGAGGAGCAGGCGGTAGTGATTGTAATGTTCCACTATCGAGACTAGTGGTCAGTCATGGTTGTACTGTACGATTGGAACTTTCACTTCTTAATATAATAGAGCCAACACGTTTCATGCATATGTTGTTATTGTATTTCAACTATCTTGTTTACTCTAATGATATATGTATCTGTTTGCTTATGCATGTGTGTATAGACTCTTTCTGTATATGTATTTATGAATCTTACTGAAATGTGTTGTTGGTTTAACCATTACTTTGGATTGTTAGCTTACTTGCTTTCCAGTTTGTGATGCATATTCGCTCGTGTGTTCCCTTCTTAGCTACGTGCTTTCACAAGTTTCCAAGGGGCACACTCACCTCACTTTCCACGTGTTAGAACCGTTCAAGCACCTTCCTTAGCTTTTTGCCCATGTCACACCCTTGCTACCAATAGGAACATCTTACTTGCCTCTGCGTGCAACCACGGTCAAGGTGATATCGTACGACCCACTGCTGGGACTCCAGTCTCCTACACCAAATGGTCTGAGGTCTAGTTGGGAGTTCTTACTGGGGAGATCCCCTGACAAGTTGGTGGGTTCAACATCGTCAACAATATTCAAAATGCATATTTGACATTTTGACATCACATTCCTCCAAGTTTGTTAATGATAATGTTCAAAGCCTCAACCATGATACAACCCCCTTATATTCATCATAAGGAAGCAATCTTAGACCTACTCCCTTCCTGCTACCTTCCTGCTCTCCCCAGTCAGTCAATCAAAAGCTACAAGGCCATCTAATCACAAGCATAACGTCATACCATCATGAGTGACACTATGTCCCCGATCAACATTCCCCCATCTCCATCTCTCTCTCTCTCTCTCTCTCTCTCTCTCTCTCTCACACACACATACATATAGCGAGAGAAAGTCCAATTTTGAATTGGTCATTCAAAAAATTAAATGACAATCAGTAAATGGGAGGCTCACTTCACACCATACTTATTTCTTGCCATCTCTCACACTGAGACAACATCCCTTATCTATAACCATTTTTATACCATACTCAAAACAAAATTCTTGGCAGTTACTAATGTTTATTTGTACATTGAACACCAAATTGAGCAAAAATATGTGAAGCCCAACCCTTACTTCACTCACACATAACCAAGTCTTCCGAGTTAAAACAATATTTTATGAACCAATTGCTAATTTCAATCATATGCCCTATATAAAAGAACCCTCCCATGCTAATATTTGCAGCTATGGCTTAACGTTTACTTAGCATCAAAGATTTTATATCTTTTCTACTACATTATGTAAGGGACATTAGATACATATTATTTTGATGTATACAATATCCATACTATAACTTGTGACGTAACCAAGAGGGGAACATATCAAAATTGATTGCCTTACTTGTTGCTCTTGCACATAGTTCTATGATGTTGATCAAGCATTTCATATGGACATTAAAAAATTTCACCATATGAGCACATATGTTTTCATAACACTTTTCTTAGATGCATGCATGGACAATCCCCTTTCCCTTGTTACATATTTCCCTGGATATATATATGAAATACTCCAACATTATGTTAAACTTGACTTCAAACCATCTTTTATTTCGCTATATTATGCACAAAAAATTGATTCATGCATGACAATTTGTCTTAATTATAGTACAATAAGAGCTTCTTTAGCATAGGTTCGCGATGAACTATAAGAGGGTAGAACAAAAGAACTAATGTGCCATGGTGGGAAAACAATAATAAAAGGATTACATTTTTTATTCATTTTGATGCAGACTCTAAGGAATTCAACCAATTAACTCAAAGTGGTCAGTTGTGTTGAATAAAAGTGTAACTAGGTTCAGTATTTGTAAATGTAATTTTGATCTTTGTACTTATCAAGAAAAAAAATATTACTTTTGTAATTTATTCGAATGAGTTTCTTGCTCATTCCATAGGTCTAGGAAAGTCAAAGAATCAAAGTCATGTTAAAGAGCTCTTCTTGAGAATGAATATGGGTCAACCTAGTGTCAAGTAGCCCTCCAAGACAAGCATCATCCTCCAAAGAAGAAGACTGCCAGCAAAATGATGAAGAGATCTGTTAAGTCGGTCTCAAAGTATATACAAATGACAATGTCGGCTCAATAAAATACACAAATCAATTCACATTGACATGTCGGCTTGTAAGAAACCCATCCATCTAAAATTCCTCGCTTGTTGTAGCTTGGTTTGTGATTGCAAGTATTGCAAAGGTTGATGGTCAATGTGAATGATTGTTTCCTTACCCATCAGATAATGTTTCCATTTTTCACAATTTGCACTAAATCATACAACTCTTTGTCATATGTTGGATAGTTAATCACTATAGTGGTAAAGGTTTTAGAATGTTAACATATAGGCTTACCATTTTCCATCAAAACCGCTCCCTTGGCATAGTCACTTGCATCAATTTGTATCTCAAATGGTTGCTTAAGATCTGGAAGTGAAAAAATTGGTGTTGTACTGATTCTCTCTTTCAATCCATCGAAGGATTTATGTTTCTTGCCTCCCCATTGAAAAACTTGTTTCACACTTGTCACAGAATGTAATGGAGCTACAATTGATGAAAAGTTAGAAATAAACTTTCTCGATTATTGAGCTACTCCCAAAAATCTTCTAATCTCTGTTACATTATTGGGTTTAGGCCAATCCAAAAAGACTTCGACCTTTGATGGATCAATCTTCAATTCACCCCCTCCAACAATATGACCCAAATAAACTAAAGAGGTTTTCCCAAATTCACATTTAGACATCTTCAAAACAATCTTTCTTTCTTTAAGACATCTAGAACTTGCTTAACATGCTTGACATGATCTTCATGAGTCTTGTTGAAAATAAGTATATCATCTAAGAAGGCTAGAACAAAATCACCAAGAAATGGTCTCAACACATCATTCATAACTCTCATGAATGTTGCAGGAGCATTGCAAAGTCCAAATGGCATAACCAACCATTCAAACAAACCTTGCTTTGTTTTGAAAGTTGTCTTCCAAATATCTCCTTCAACAATCTTAATCGGGTGATAACCACTTCTCAAGTCCAACTTATTGAAATAAACAACATCTTTCAATTTATCTTTCAAATCATCAATACGAGGAAGAGGATAGTTGTTATTTACCGTGATTTTATTCAATGCTCTAAAATCCACACACATGCGCCATGTACCATCCTTATTTGGAATCAGGGAAAATTTTAAGAACCACCCTAAATTTATATGTATAATAAATGGGTGAATCCCCATGATACATAGGAAAAATGGGAGGCGATTTTATCACTAATATAATATGTATATATATATATTTTTTTGGCGAATCTCTCACTAGATTGTATTATCTTGTAAAGTCGTGGCAAATCTTTCACTGAATTATAAAATCTTGTAAGATCTTGGAAAATCTTTCATTGAATAATAAAGCATTGTGAAGTCTTGGCAAATGTTTTTTTAAGGTATGAAACCATATATGATAATAATAAAACATATTCATTAAACTGTAATATAGTAACATACATGTTTGGAAAATAGAAACATAATTTTCACTTCCTACAAACAATGTTGTAAGTTTTAGTGGCCATGTTTGTCATGGTAGGAGAGATTAATGTTTTCTTTACCACTTTTGTTAAGCTACTACTTTTTCCAAGCTATCAAATTTCCTTCTTATTCCATAAACTCCAACTGCGAGATAAAAACAAAACAAAACAAAACAAAACAAAAACAAAACAAAACAAAACAAAAAAAACAAAAACAAAAACAAACAAAACAAAAACAAAAACAAACAAAACAAAAACAAAAACAAACAAACAAAAAACAAAAAAACAAAAACAAAACAAAAAAAACAAAAACAAAAACAAACAAAACAAAAACAAAAACAAACAAAACAAAAACAAACAAAAAAAACAAAACAAAAAAAACAAACAACATCAAGTTTGTTTACCCCAACACGCCAACAAGTAGCAAGCCCCAACTATATAATATAATGAAGTAGTAGGTATCCCAAAGGCTTGAAGGGGATCTAATGGAAAGAAGTGACCGTTGTCAGAAGCCTTCCAATCAATATATAAATATATAAATGTAGATTTATTATAATTTTAATTGAAAATCTTCAATTAAATAATAAAATTTAATTATGTCTCTCCCAATCTAAATTTCGTATTAGCATAATTCACTACCTTCATACCATTTTTAATAGCATTGTAACATGTGGATTAATTTCCTTTTTGGTGCACAATCTCCACCTTTTAGGACAATATGGTGCAATGACCCAACCCCTACAGATCATTAAGACAAACTAAGAATAGCAGAGAAGATGAAAGGTTATACAAACCAGCGTATTTTTCAAACAACCAATCCAAAATCAGTACCTTAACTTTTTCATGAAGATATCATATTGAGAATGTTTGAAAAATGGTGGGAAATCTAGGCAGCGACTATCTCTCTTCTACGAGGGTGATGCGGAAAGAGTTAAGATTTCATTGTTTTGAATTTTTTTTGTTAAATCAGAAAAACCAATACTAATGGAGATATCGGTATTTTTTACTAACTTTTGTGAAGTGACTAAATGTAGCTTTAACCATTCACCTTAAAAAAAATTTACAATATAATTTCCTAAGTCTATTTAATATCTTCATTATTATAAAAACCAACCTATATCCATCTTAACTCCACATTTACCACTCTTAGAGGGATGAAATCTATTTATCCCTCCCAGCACTTTGTAGACCCAGAATTAAGATGGATCTAAGCTGATAGAATTTCCTCTTTAAATAGTCTATGCTCACATGAACATCATGGTATTACCATGGGTCAATACCATGGGTTATCATAAACCTGGAGCTTAAAAACTACTATTAGTAATTTATAAAAATTAATAGTTGATTTTTATTTTATTTTTTTATTTTAACCAAGTTAAAATGTTTAAGTGACATTAAATTACAAGATCCATTTTTACTCTTGATCTACCAAGCCCCGAGAGGGATCAAATATTTTTCACTCTATGTTAGTTTACATATCACGATATTTGATCCAGAGTAGAGATGGATCTATGCTAGTTTAATTCCCCCCTTTAAATAAGTTGCATTCCATGTGAATATCATGGGTCAATACCATGTGCCATCTTTATTTTTATTAATACTAATATTAGGGTTAATAATGTTTTTTTGCATGGTATTAATAATAATTTGGCCCATGGTATTTGGCCCATGGGCTTCACCTAAATATAACACATTTTTTTAGTGTTCGTAAATATAAGGTGGCTTATGGAGTAAATATAAAAAAATGTTTTATTTATTTACCATACCTCTCGTTTACTTATATTTTTATTAATTTACCATACCTATTTTATAAATATGGTATTTGGCCCATAGGATTCAATTAAATAAAACCTCTTTTTTTAGTCTTCTTAAATAGAAAGAGGGTTATGGACTAAATATAGAAAGAGGTTTTATTTATTTAGCATACCTATAGCTTATTTATATTTTTATTTATTTACCATACATTTGAAGTATAAAAAGAGGTTTTATTTATTAACCATACCTCCACTTTATTTTTATTTTTATTTATTTACACGCTTGCGTGTTCATAAATATAAGGTGACATATGGAGTAAATATAAAAAAATGTTTTATTTATTTACCATATCTCTCGTTTATTTATATTTTTATTAATTTACCATACCTCTTTTATAAATATGGTATTTGGCCCATAGGATTCACTTAAATGAAACCTTGTTTTTGAACCTTTCTAAATAGAAAGAGGGTTATGGACTAAATATAAAAAGAGGTTTTATTTATTTACCATACTTCTAGTTTATTTGTATTTTTATTTATTTACCATACATTTGGAGTAATTATAAAAAGAGCTTTTATTTATTTACCATAACTCCACTGTATTTATATTTTTATTTATAACTATCATAAATACATTTTCTTGAAAATGAGGGCGAATGGAAGTTTGTAACTCCTAATTTCAAGGGCTAAATTTATTTTTTTATCCTCTCCCTTAAAATAAGGTGGGCTAACCTCCATACCTAATTTTTTTATAAAATAAATTTAAGGCGATTTGTAACAATGTACTATGATACAAAATATTCGCCCAATAAAAATATAAAACCCCTTAATTTAGCCCAAGGGCGAAAATTCGTCCCTAAAATTTTCCATGTTTGGAATGAAAATAATAATAGACCCACAAGGAGATGGGCTAGGTCTAATGACCCCTTTGTCAAGCAACTCTTGGATTTGCTTCTTAATTTTTACATTTTCCATAACTGAAATTATGTATATGCCAATGCTTGGCAGAGGTACATCCTGCAGCAATTGAATCTCATGTTCGATTCCTCTTTTAGAAGGCAATCCTTTCGGTTCCTGAAACATCTTATCATATGTGTTAACAACTTCAATCAAATCATATCTAAGTTTTGCATCACGTCCTTGGAAGGCTTCAAATTCAACATCATCTTTGGGTTTGATCATCAACAATACAAAATTATTACTATAATTTACAAGTCTCTTCATTTTTCTAGCACTTGCAAGAGACAAATTCATTTTCTTGCGATGTGCTTTAACAATATACTCAATTCCATCTTTAAACAAATGATATTTGTTTTCGTGGTGATAAAATATGGCTTTCAGGTCATATAAGTATGGACTTCCCAAAACAATCACACAAATGTCAAGTGGTACTGCATCAAGTTCTACCTCATCAATAAATTTTGTAGTGATGGCGAATTTAAGTTTGCATTTTATTGTCACTTGCAATTGGGCATTGTAACACACCCAACCCAAAGGATAAGGTTTAGGATGAGGAAAGGCTTTCAAATTTAGTTTCTTGACAATGGCTTCTGAAATAAGGTTGGATTAGGATCCACTATCAAACAGAGTATCTACTTTGTTATGTTATTTTATGACCCTAATATGGAATATTTCAATTCATTCTTTTTCGTTTTGAGTTTCAATGGGCTTGCTAGAAGAACTTGTACTTGCAATAGAATCCTTACCTTTCAATCACATGGCTGCGATTTTGGTCTCATAATTGGAATTAGATCCTAGATCTTGTTGAGTTGTTGCAACAGTCTTTTGTTTCCCCTTGTAAAGTTTTCTTGGTCTCAACTCTGGATGAAGTTTCTAGCAATGGTCTTCGTGATGGCCTTCTTTTGCACAATGTTTACATGTGAGTTTTTATCACCTCTTTCTTGATTGCAACATTCTTTTTACCCTTGCCTTTGAACTACCCCTTTTCTTTGTCTCCAGATTTGAATGGATTTTTGTTAGTTTCTTGAGGAACCATTTTCCCTCTTGCTTCTAAATGAGTTGCATGTACACAAATTTCATTTAGCTTTGTAGGGTTAAACATAAGAATTGTATGCCTCAAGTAACTATGCAAACCACCTATGTATTTAAGGAGAGTGTCTTGAGAGGATAAATCTAAACCGAACATGATAACTCTTCTTCTAAACTCTTGGGTATAAATTTGAACACTCGTACCTTTTTCTTGTCTAAAGCTTTGCCAATCCAATATTTCTTTCTATATATAAGCTAATGGATAGAATTGTCTCCTTAATGTAGCTATGAAATCATTCCAAGAAGAAATTATCTTACCACTTTTCTTCAAGTCCTCTTGGGTTTTGGCCTCCCACCATATGAGGGCAGCACTTTGTAGACGAAGAGAAGAAAGTTGGATTTTAGTGGAATCATCATCAATTTGTTGAATCCTTCAATAAACTTCAAGTTGACGAACCCAATTATTTAATTTCTCAGCATTTACTTCCCCATTGTACATAGGCAATTCAAATTTGACATCAAGCTTTAAAAAAGGTGTTTTAACATGTCTTTTTGGAGTTCTTGGAGGAGTATGTGAAGGGGTTGAAGTAAAAGAGGATGGAGGTGAAAATGGAGATGAAGGAGGAGGAGGAGATGGAGGTGGAGGTGGATGATTACTCCCATATCCTCCATTACCTTTTGGTATATTTGAGTTGTCCCTTGCAACCTTGTGTTCCTTTCTTCGAACAAAAATTTCACCATTTTAGACATTTCAAAGAATGCTTTTCTGAAAAGTCTCTCATCCTCAAACATCATTTCTTGTCCTTCTTCATGTGCCATGACTAGTGAATCTTGAGGTGTGTGTGGCTTCCTTGAACCCATTTAAGGATTTGGCTCTTCAAGCACTCCTTCTCCTATTTTCAGCTTCAACCTTGTAAGCATCAAAAACACTTGAAAACAACATCAAACCTTCAAAATAAACCTTGAGCTCTGATACCAAACTGAGCTGTATTACAAACTTGAATATTTATGGAAAATTTGCAAGTAAATTTTTATGTCTGTTAGGCAATGGATCAAGTTGCAAAAGCACATAAATTAGTGTTTTAGAACTCAATTTGCGGAAAATAAAGAAAGACAAATAAACCATACAGAGCAATACAAGACAACAAATTGATAAATGAGTTCACCCCTCCTGGGCTACATCTCCTAGTCCAACTTCCAATGTTGGGCCACTTTAATTAAGTGCTAAAATATGTGATTACATGGTTTTACAGTGCTCAAAATGCAAAAATAATGTCTCCAGTGGTTCTAGAAGACCCAAAAATCCCTAACTAGGCTCTTGTTGGGCTAAAAAATGACAAACACTTCTCAAGGTATGCCTCTTAGAAGTTTTGCAGCAAATTGTTCTACAAACTAGTAGAATTGGCTAACTATCATACGTTTTCTGCCCTTCAGCAGCCTGCCAAGCGACAATTTCGCTTGACACCGCGAGATTCGCACCACAAACGGTGCATTTTGTCGAACGGTCAGTTCCATTCGCGTTGTCGATTCCACAGGACCTGGGGGTCAATCCTTATCCTTTGTGCCTTCCTCGATAGCTCCTAACAAACTCTGTTATGTGTTCTTTGGCAGCTATATGTCTTGGGCTAGGGCCTTAAGCCTCTCCCCCCATCTTTTGCGCCTTATCCCCCTACGCTCAGTCCTATGCTTTGCCACAGTGACCACGGGTTAGGGCTAGGCTCTAAGCCCCTTGGTCTTTTCTCTTTCTGGGGTCACGTGGGGTTTTGGATGACTAGGGGCCAGGGCTTAGTCCCGACCCCTTCCCCCAACTCCGATATGCATAAACTTTAAATAAAAGGTGCAGACTATGTTTATTAAGAATCACATGAGGTGCAACGATAAGACTTGGCATTGATAGACTAGAGGTTCAAGGTTCGATCCCACTCGGCCTATCGGTCGACCCCCATAAATTTTATTCAACGCAGAGGTGCCACGTGGCAGCCCCTGGTTGGGCTACATGGCATCCTCTCATTGGTCCACATAAAACACCATCAACCAATGAAAATCAACCATCTAAATGAACCATAGAGTGACACTTGGCAACACGTGATTGGTCTGATGGTACACCCAATCAGCATGTTGACTTAGCTGTATGGACTTCCCAGTCAATAGTCCAACCAACAACCTACAAATTTTTTAGTTGTTTATAAAAATGATCAGAACATGATATCTAGAGCATACAATGTCGATTTTGAGTGATTCAAGTTGCATTGGATTCAGAACGTAGAGCATTACATTTTAGCACTTGTTTCAAGCACTTTTGAATACTTTCATTTTTTTATCACTTTGCTGATCCTGTGGATCAAAGAGAAACACTGACATCAAGCTACTTGCATGATGCAAGAGTGGCATAAGTGCTTCAGATCTCTCCAACACCATAGATGGCAAAAATTAAATTTACCGCTGAAAGGGTTTTTTTTTTATTTAACCCTCCTTTGGTGCATTACTGTAACTGCACCGATGCAGAAGATATCCATGAGCATCGTGTTTTATTTTTTTAAATTAAAAAAATCTACAACATTGCTTTTGTCAAGACACCTCGGGGCATTCTAATACAGGTACGACACCGGTGCTTTGTTTGATTATAGCACCGCTCTTTCTTTTTTCTTTTTTAATTAAAAACTGCCTATTAGTGCTCTTTAGAAGGTGCCCTAGGGCGTTTTAGTACATATACTGCATTCATGCATCGTTGGAAAATAACACCACATTTTTTTGAAATTTAAAAATTATCGCAGTGCTCCTTCATGGTATTCACTTGGGCATTTTACAGCATAAAGGGAACCGGTGCCACAAGTGTATATAGCATCGACAGTTTTTAAAAGTAACATTTATTTGGTGCTATCGGTTATTCAAGCATCGGTGTGTTGTGTTATTTAACGCACCGTGTTTTTTTATTTTATAAAATTTAATTTTTCCATGGTGCACCATGTTTTATGCGGCACCAGTGCTTGTATGTATAGCAAAGCACGTGTGTGTTTGTAGATTGTAGTTGCACCATCCAAAAAACATCTGTTAAAACATCCGCCCACCCACCTCCGCTAGTGACCTCCTACAAACGAATTTTTTGGCTATTTTTATTGGGGCTTCTGCAAAAACCTTCGCTAAAAGGTCTTTTCCTTGTAGTGTTTCTTCGAACTTCAAACCAAAACCTTATCTGCCTGGATGGAGCTCATCTACTAGTTTTATTCCACATATGTCCAACCTCAAAGCCCCATTGATCTCCTTTGAGAATATAAAAATGTTTCTTATACCAAAGGTGAAACCATTAAATCATTTAATCTTCGTTTCACTAAATTATATAATCAAATTCTAGAGATCATCATGCCACAAAATCAAGCGACCATGATACACTACTACAATACTCTGCCTCCCATTTATTGTCACTGATTAGAGGAGAAAAAATGCAAATAACCTGGGGTTTGCTTTACAAATATGTTTGGAATACGAAGAGTAATTACGTCGCATCGGTCTTCCACTTAAATACTCAATAAATCAATCTGACATATCTTTTGTTTTTCAACTCGTGCAGGAATTGAGTAATCAATTGATATCCTTGAAAAAGAAAGTTATAGAGCAATTGCATGCTAAAGCTTCTACTTTAGCCCCCATTAAAAACCCTTCCTAGGCAGATCATCTAAACACCCTTTTTTCCTGACAATGGTGTAACTTCTATTAAGAATACCAAGAGGAAAATACATGAGAGGTTAAGAAGAGTGCGTGTGAAATCATTTTTGTCAAAAGAATTGTTCCCTTAATTGATTCCTTGTATTGGGTAGATGAAAATTAAGTCATGATGGCTAAAACAAGGAGCACTTTTAGAGCTCGAAATGCACTAGCCGTCCAAGGAGGCTAATAACCTAAAAAAACAAGATGCCACTTCCTCGTATATGAATGTAAATTATTCTACCCCTTCCTCTTTGATTGCTTCTCAATGTAATATTTTAAAGTAGATGGCCAACATCAAGGATGATGCTACAATGCTTGATATGGCTTTTATTCCTAGGCAACAACAACATTTAAAGAATTTTCTTGAGGCAAAGATGTTTACTCCTAATCATTTCCTCGAGAACCGCTTAGAAGAGGATCCTCCCAAAAGTCTTCAATATAAACAATTCTAGAAATTTTGTTAAAAACCCTCCCTTTTACGTCTCTATGAAAGTATCTGATAAAATCACTCATTGTTGTTCAGTTGACGGTGGGTTAGGATCCAATGTCATGCCAAAAATTATTATGGAGGAATTAGACTCACAATGTTCTAAGGAGAGACCCAAGAAAATTGTGGCTTATAATATTTCTCAGCAAACAACCATTGGTGAGGTCAACGATTTCACATCAGTCTTACGTGCACATTCTGAAATCAAAACAAACTATAATATCCAAGTCATGGATATGCCAGTAAGTAGTTATTGAATCATCATTGGTAGAGACTGGCAAACCAGGACAGGTGGGTATATGTCATTGGATTGCACACATATGACCCTTCCTAAAGACGGAAAGAACATTATTTTCCTAGGGGAAAGAAAAATATCACCTTATATTGAGAATTTGCCTCAACCCCATGTCAATTACATCAAAGAATACTTGGGGTTTTAATCTCTTTTTATTGAGCAAGAATCTCCTCCTCCTTCCCTTATCAATCAAGAAGATCAAGTTTGGCATATGCACTTGAAGGGTGCATCCTTAAATGAAGGAAATAGCTATATGAGAGGCCTAATCGCATTCTACAATCATTATATCGACCTCAAATACCTAACAATGAAGAGGATTGGCAAGTATTCTCGGATGATGAGATCATTTTCTCATTCATACAAGGACAACCCTCTAGAAAGAATGAAATGATTTCACTCAAAGATAATAAGCACTCTAAAGGGATTTCTCCCCTCGAAAACTCTTTTTACCCCCGGTGATGTGTCTAATGATAAAGAGAGACCTAAGGAGGAGTCAAAAAGAAAAAATATTTAAAACTGTACTATTAGACATTGGAAGTCCAGGTAATGCACTTTCCAATGTTCTTACAAGTCACTTTCCAATGTTCTTATGACAAAAATAAGGTGTCTTTTTTACTTACTACGTGAATTTAGGGATGTCCTTTCTCGGTCATACATGGATCCTCATGATGTTTGAAATGATATTTTGATATTTTGACCAAAGGCATTGATAGGCAAGGAGAAAAGTCTGTTAACTTCTAGCAAGAAAGAGCAACCACAAATGAATCAATGGGATCATTCCCTTCGCAGGTTACCTTTCGTATTGAATACTCTGGACATGTTGTCAATCTCATGCTTGTCAAAAAACGAATCATAAAGTATGTATTTCTAATGAATTTCGCACTTTGAATGGGACAAGTATTGGAAGTAACTTCTCCTCCCTTTACACAGACAAAGGATGAAGCACATGTTCCATGATCTTCTTTATATATTTTGTTTCTATTTCTTTTGAATTTTTGTCGTTGTTGTCTTTAATTTTCCTTTCAACATTCTTTGCTCCTTTTACTTTTGATGTTTTCCTTTATTCAATCTATCAGTTGTGTTGAGTACAGTGTTGTTTTCCATCTTTAAATATGGGCTATTTTTTATAAGATCGCTAAAAACTACTAATTTTGTAAAATTTGTACTAATAACTTATTATCAACTATATCTATTACAAATAAATAAAGAGTAGTGACCATCTACTGGTTCGAAAAAAGATGATGCTACTAAAATTGGTATTTCTCCATCATTTATTTTGCTCAAAAACATAGTAGGTGATGTTCTATCCCATCTTCTTGCATCCCATGCTTCCTCTCCTTATATGAAAACCTACCTACCTTCTCTCACTACCCCATATCTTTTTCGCCAAACAATCCCATTAATTTTGAGGTTTGGCTTATATATATAACCCTCCCTACGAAGTCGCTAGATGTTGAGCCATTTACATAAAAAAAAAATGTGCAAATCGTTGCACTATTGTTATGATTCATCCTCCTAAAATGACTTAAAAATAAAGCTCTCAAAACATTTAAAGTTCTAAATATTAATAGGTGGGGTCTCTTGGAGAAATAAGGTGTATTGACATGACATCATTATCTAACTTCATGTTTTTTCCTCAGCACGTGGCATTATAATAAGTTATAAATGGTCATGGTGCATGCTTTTCATATATGGTTTTGAGGTTTTAATTACTTCAATGATTTTCATATATGGTTTCGAGGTTTTAGTTGCTTCAATGATAATAATATGTTTGCAAAACTGAAAACTACAACATCATCTTGGGCCTGCTATTTATCCGATCAACCTTTTAACAAAATAGAAAAATAGACGAAAAAGATATGGAGGTGAATGCAAGAGGACTGGTGCAGAATAAAGATGGGCTAGGGTTTGCAGTTTTAACCCAAGGGGGGAGTTTCTTTGCCCCTTCGTAAATCCCTTTGTTTTTTCACTTGGTAAGTTTGTGCATTTCCCAGTTATGGAGGAGAGGAGTCAATAGGGGCTTTATGGTTTTTTTGTTGGGGTTTATTTATTAACACATCAAAAGGGAATTAAACATACCAGTAACTATATAGGGAAGATCACATTTTCAGTTGGTATGACATCCTCCAATCTAGCATATTTTATTATGGAAGCTTCCAACATGGTCATGGAGTATTTGGTGGACTACAACAAAGGGAGAGACAACAAAAGTCCTACTTTTAGAAAAATTGAGGAGCTTATAGACTCTCAGTAAGAAAGGAGACTAGTCGTAGAGGGGTCAGATCTCCAATCAACGTTTTCCACGGGTCCTGGTCTGGAGGAGGTTTGAGGAGAGGGTTTGCAACTAGAAGGGCTTCCATCACAAACAATCGTTTGGCTAGGGCAGGAAACAATTATCTCTACTAGTTACATTAGGGTTGAGTCTCTGTTTGAAGGTTTATGGGACAAAATCCTGGTAACAACACCATTTTCTAGGACTTCGCACACTCATGCAGGCTTGGTTATGGAGGTCCCCTCTGAGGTGCAATATTTCCTACTCACAAATCAGTTCCACACCTCTTCGAGAAGGGAATCATGGATACCTAGAGGATTTGATTCGATTGGTACAACACCCACCTGAATAAGTTTTTACAGTGTAGGTCCTGATTATGAGCTACAACTTGATTACCAACAGTGTTCCAAGTTATACACAAAACCCTTTAGCTCCATTGTTTCAAGAGATCAGGTGCCTTGAATCTAGGGGAGGTAAGTAGTAGGTTCAAAGAAGTGAGGATTTCACACAACCTCATTCAGGGGAATCAAGCCAGATAACTAAGGGAGAGAAAGTTAAGGTTATCAAAAGAAGGAAATCGCACACCAAATTCAATTTGATCCTAGGGGTGGATGTGTGAATGTAGGAAGCTATAATGATGATAGACAGAACCCTAGTCAGTAGGATGTGAGGCCAAAATTTCAACATCAAAACGTTGGAAGCTTGGGTGGTTGCTAAAGTAAGTCCAATAGTTTTAAATCCGCTTGAAGTTTTTCTTTTGGCTAAAGGGTGGATACAACTTGATTGTAAATCTCATGAAGAAGCCCTAGTCATATCTTAAAGGGTATGGTTTATTGACTCAACCACAATTATATTTAAACTTTGGTCACCCCTTTTCAATGCAAGTCGAGAGAGGTTGGATGTAGCACAAATCTGGGTATGGTTCCATGGTTGGCTTCCGAAGTTATTTAAGGAGGATATTTTCAAAGATGTGGGGAATAACTTGGGGACCTTCCTCGCAGTGAATTACTCTTTTCTGATAACCAAAGACAAGTTGATGGCAATGGTTTTAGTAAATATTGACTTAAGGGAAGGATTACCGGAAGCCCTAGATATGGGGGATGGATGTGGAAGTTTTCAACCTCTGGACTACGAAGTGGTTCCATTCAAATTTCGTAGATGTCACCAGTATGGATACACCCTAAAAAAATTTAAGTTGTCATTTAAAAAAAAAGTTTCAAAAATATCATCAACCGAAGGAGACTATCAAGCGGTTGGAACCACACAACAGATAACCTTTCTAAAGAGGGTCTCACCATGGATAGGGGGCCCTGGCACATCACAGTGTATATAGGGGATGATATTTATGAATTATTTCTTAGGCCATATATGGACGAGGCAACATCAGATATTGCAGCAGAAAGATAACAACACAACTCTACAAGTTGCTTTTTATTTCTTTTTGTTTCTCTTGTCTATCAAACAACATGATAGATATGTTTTTATACTTCTAGCAATGAGGAATGTCTAATGTTCTTATTCATTTTGAGTAGACTTTTTAATTTTTGTTTGTTATGAGATCTATATCTCGTTTTGATGTAAAATCATGTTTATGGTTTTGTGGCACATCTTAGAGATACTTGGTTTTAGACCTCTACATTTTTTGTGAGGATTCATGAAGATCCTTAAGAATATGCTCTCGAAGCATATAAGCATGATGTAATTTTGATTCGAAGGAATACAATTACAGCTTTTTTTCGCATGAAAAAAGAAAACCACAATAAAAAAATGGACAATTATTCTCTAAAAGATTATTACTCCATAAGGCGTTCCTCTATGAAACCAATTCCTTTGTTGCTTATGTGTCCTCTGTTTGTGCCCTTGCATCTTTTGTTAGACGATTAGCTTCTACTCGGCTGTTGATTTGAATTGCAAAACCATCTTGGCAAGGTATATGAAACCAACTCATGTGCTACTTACGGGTCCTCTGTCTGCGCCCTTGGATCTTTTGTTAGACGATTAGCTTTGCCATTATTTTGAATTGCAAACCATTTTGGCAAGGTTACAACATATCCGAACTTGGTTAGTAAGGCAGGGATCCAATGACCCTCGTCAAAAAAGCTTCGTTATGGGCACAACTGTATTCCACAACTGCTCAATTCTGGTGTGTGCATCCCTGTTATCTTAAATCAAAATCCAGCCAAACAAATCCCATAATATCTTAGAGTGGGATAGACCTTACTCACTACATTGGGTTGGTCTTCCAGCACTGCACCGTCAATGGGACATGACCAAAGAATACATGATGGATTTCAATTCGATGTTTCACAAAAAGTTTGGTTCCGTTATGTTTTGTTGTTAAAGTTTCGTAGTTTCCTGAGCTGCTCATAATATGGAACAACCTTCTGGACGTGGGCAAGAAGGGGCATGGAGAGTCGCTTTCCAACAGAGATATTTGCTCCGCCTCGTGGTGTTGTTCCGCCGTCAGAAAGTTGAATGCGAGACGAACCTCACCACCCGAAGTCGAACCATGAATTCTTCGCCAAAGCCAAACGCTGCTTCCAATAATTCTGGCAGACAGATGGCTAGAGAAAACCTGGCCTTCAGCTAATCACAGGCATATGATTGGTGGGCTCCAGTGTTGCAGCAATAATGCTACAACTTCTGGGACTCCCTTCTTTACTCTTATCAACCTGGTAGTTCGTAACAAACTTGGAAGCGACAGTGTTGTATGCACAAGTACTATCTCTTGCCGCAGCTGTCACTTGGTCAGCTGGCACAAGTCCGCTAGGAGCTTAAGCCAACTTCTATGAGCTCTGATAAGAAGCTTTCTAACTAATGGACGGAAGCTAACTCAAAGGAGGCTAGTCTATTTGCAGAAAGAGACTGAAAAGCTAAAAGGAAACACAAATCCTAGCAAACCCTAATTTTACCAGTTAATCCTACTGATGCGGAAAAGAGGATGAAAGCTACTGAAGGAGATGTCATTGACTTCTGAGAAGGTGAAATGCATGTGTCTAAGCTACCTCTATAGTAAAATCTAAAAAAAATCTTCCTTTTGTATTTTTGAGTAAAGTGTCAGAATTATCATGCATATGCTTTTAACTGGTGTTTGGCTGTGCAGAGGTGGATTGGCGAGAGGAAATGCTTGCAAGAGGTTGGGAAGGTTAGAAGGGGGCCTAAGGGGTCCCTAGCACCCTTCCAGAGAGTTTCACCGAGTTTGGCTATCAAGAAACCGCTTCTGTGAGCTTCTACAGGAAGTCTGCAGGGGTTCTACAGGATGTTCTGTATTTTCTACAGGATGTTTAGAAATGGGATTTTGGAGGGTGGATGGAGAGAGAAAGGTGGAGAAGTGAGTATGGAGGTAGGATAATGGTGTGAGGAGGTCCAGGACTTGGTGGATGGAGCTGGGGAGAGATGAGGATGGCTGGATTTGTTTAAGGAGGAGTGGAGCAATGTTGCACAAAAATATGGAAACTAGGGCAAGGTGTAGCAAATGTGAGGCAAGAATCGGAGTTAGGGGACGGAGTAGATGGGATTGATGGAGTACAGGTGGATGGAGAGGTGTTACAGGTGCTCTGCAAGTTACTTCTCGAACTAAACAAACAATGACTTGGAAAACCAATGACCTAGCTACTTTATTCTAATCTGGCCTCAGTAACAGCAAAGGAAATGAACAGAAGTTTATTTGCAATGAAATCACGTGAAATAGTTATGCAAACTGAGCAATCATGAATCTGAATGCTTAACCACAACTGGTATCAACTTCTGCAAATGAGAATCTAACACTAATGATTGCATGGTGAGAAAATGACAGTGTTTTTGTTGGCAGCAAGGTCACCTTTGTCCCAGCTCATGATCCCACTGAGGGAGAGGTGAGATCAGAGGTCCTTGATGGCCTTTTTCTGAGGATCTTCCCTGTTAATAACCTATCAACTCAATCTGAACATGAAAATCCTTTCTAATCATCGACAATGACCTAGATAACCAGCAAGATTTTAATCTACTTAACAGAAATTATTTTGCAAAGACATAAAAAGTGAGTAACAGTACATAAAGGAAGCCTTGGCACTTGGGTTGGGCCCAACCCCAAGAGCTATAGGCTCCTAATAAAAACTCAGAACTGATGCCAAGTAAAGCTTCTCTTCATTACTCAAAAATGAGCATGTCATAAGAAAGTTATATAGCAGTAGATACAAAAACGAGCTGAGACAATGATAGCACTATAGTGCAAAACCCAACAGTTCAAAAAAAGTAAACTACGAAGGCTAAAGCCTTCCCATTTATGCACTACGAGGGTCCTAGCAGCCCTCCTTAACTCAAGGGGCTCGGCTGTCCAAACTGGCAATAAACAGTCACTCTTCATAAAGCTGCTCGGCTGCCTTTAGGATTCGTTTTGGTGGCCTACTGAGCTCCGAATTGAGGGTGGAGATTTCGAGGAAGGGCCATTTAATGCAAGATACACCCTACCTATGAATCCTCACCCTTGTTCCTTCATGCTTGGCTGTCACCTGGCTCATAATTGCTTGGCCTTGTTCCAAAACTTGTCCAAAAAACCTGAAATAACCACGTATTAGCCTCCTTGGTAAAGTGACCACCCTCATTCATTCAAATAACATAAACATACTCAAAAAACATGCATAATCTATGAAAAATGGTGGATTGATGAAGAACAGTAGGTAAAATGAGCCCAATAAGTTACCCATTTTTGGGGCTCATCATCACCCCCCTACTAAACGGGTTGCTCATCCTCTGAGCAACTAATCTAGCTCATCATCCTTTATAGCTTTGACCGCCTCCCTCACGTCCCAGGCCTCTGCAGTGATATCTTCTTCCCGGTCGTGAAATCCTGCTTTCATTTCCACTTCCTCCCACTATCTGTTTTCCTCCTCTTCCTTAATTCCTTCTAGCAATCCCAAAAGCAAGGGAGGACTGAATTTCAGGCCGATCCAATTTTCCTGCAGATTTTGCATCAACTGTTTGTAGAGAGGTACCCTTGCCAAGGCCTCCCTCATCCTGGTGGGAGAGTGTATTCTCTTATCTTCAAGCTGTGAGGCAGTGTGTTCCACCGCCTTGTGTAGGCATGAAGGCAGTTATCCCCCAATAGTCTCTCCATGTCCTCAAAGTGGGCAATAGCTTGAGCCTGTTGCTCAATATATTCTGGTAAATCCTGAGGGCTGTTGGCCATGTGCTGGTGGGCGCTTATCACTACTGAGGGGTCGTCCGGCTCTGCTTTTATCATTAGTGGCTCACTGAGTTCCTTGCTCATAATATTGCAGACCTCTGCTGCTCTTTTTTCCTCATGATTCATCCAAGAGGCCATGGCCATAAGTTGGACATCTCCTACCACAGTGTTGGGATCCCATGAATTCATGTTTGGAAGAGCTAAGTTGTGCAAATAAAACTCTGATAATTTAGCCTTGTCCTCTGATGAGCTACTGTCACATAAAGCCACAAATTGATGATAATTTTGAAATGGAGTGATGCCCCTTTGGGCCAAGGTGTTAATCTGAAACTGCAACCACTGATCCTTAAGTTATAGGGCGTAGGATTTGGCAGGCTGCCTACACTGCAGAGCTTCCATCGCCAAGCTGGCCATGCAAGCCAGTTGGGCCTCCTTTTCTTGTACCCGTTGTTTCAGAGACTGTATCTCCTGGCCTGCTTGCAAGTCCTTCTCCTGTAGCTGTCTCGTTAGTGTCTCAATTTCAGCCTGCAACCCTTCTCTTCTCTGTTGTTCATCAGGGGTTGCTTTGTCTATTGTGGGCTCCTCCTATTGTTGTTGTTCTCCCAAGATGTGAGGCCTCTCTTCCTGATGCTGCCCCTATAGCTGTAGCTGTTGTTTAAGTAGCTCGTTTTCTTCCTGTAGCTTGGCCCGCTGGCTGCTTTCCACATGTCGTACCATAGCCAATTCCTTTCTCACCTCTTTGAGTTGTTCCTCCAGGGGACCTATATCTGCCACACCCTTGGACTTAGCGACCTCATCCAAGTGTGGGTCCTCACTCTCTCTTCCTCTAGTGCAAGGAAAAGTGGCACTGCGAATTTTTGGGGAATGATCTTTCCGGCCTCTAACAAGTTATAGTAGGAGCCCAAGCTGAGCTGGGGGCTAGGTTCCATAATGTTCTCCACCTTTTCTTCCTCCTGTGGTGATTTAGCTGCCTCTCCTTCCATTTCTTCGGTCTCCTTTAGCCTAGCCAGTGTTTCCTGCAGAACAGTCTCAGCATCCTATAGAGAGGTTTTTGTGTCCAACATTTTCATCCTTTCTCTCCAAGTGGATGTTTTCGGGCTTCCCCATTCATAGGTGATGGATGCCTTTGAAGGCGACCTTTCCTTTTCTTTAGCTGGGGTGTCCACAATCGTAATTGGCTCCTTTAACTGTGGCTGGGGTCTGCCAGTTTTTATTCGCATGCTCCTTCTAGCCTTAAAATACATGGAAGGCTCCCTTTTTCGCTTCCCTTTTTGCTTTGGAGATGTGCTTAGGGAAATCGGCACTGCTGCCACCTCCCTAGCCAAAATCTCATTCGATTTATCCCTTTGCTGCTCCGTTTCCAGGCTTTCTGTAGAAAGTCCTGTGTCGACTGTTTTCATGCTTCCTATAGAAAATGTTTCAATTGTTTCAGTCTGCTTGGCTGGATGTGTCTTTCCTTTTAATTTCTATGTGGTTGCCTTGGTTGTGCCCTCCTTTGTTTGGACTTTTTCAATCCTCACTACTCTACTCTGCAATCGTTTCTCCCTCGGTGTTTGTGCCTTGGTTCCTCCCACAGTTTTGGGCTCAACAACTTGGCCTTTCCCTCGTTTCTCTTCTTGTTCTTTCTGTGGTGGTCTATCCCGTGTTTCTTCACCACTGGATTTCTCTTCTGCCTCAGTGTGTTCCCTTTCTTCACTACTGGATGAAGTGAGTTCCTCGGCCAGAATTCGAATATCATCATCCCTGGAAATGTTGCGGAAAATCTCCCAGGAGAGAGGGATAGTGTAGGTATGGAGGGCATCTTCCACTAGAAGCTTGATAAGCCCATGATGGGCTAGCTGATCCGGTGTCCCTTCCTTCAATTTTGTGCCACACTCAATTAATGATTGCAGGAGAAAATAGGGGATGCTTAACTTCTGTTCTGGAGGTAAATCCATCCCATGTCTGAGTTCACTCAGCAACCGGAAGTGATAGCTGTAGACAATACTGAACCACCCGTCGCAGGTAATGTATTTCATGATCTGAAAGCTGACTTCGCTCCAAAAAGGATGTAGGCTGGCTCTCTTGACCCCGTTCTTGTCTTCTGCAAACTGTTCCTCTGGTAGGAAGAATTCTTTCTTGGCTTTTTGGCCCAATGCCCTCTCCTCTTTGCTCCAGGGTATCCCCAATGGCAGATCAGTAACTCGACTAATGAGTTGTGGGGTAAGCTTTAGGGTCAACCCTCTGAAATTCACAGTGGCCAGTGTCTTTGATTTAGGCTGCAAGGACATTAAGAACTCCTCCGTTATCTCATTGTCATGACCTTGAATTCTATCACAAAAGGTCATCCAATTGGCACGGGTGAAGAGGTTCACCACCTCGGGATGTTCACACAATTTTCTGGAATCCGAGGGTTCCTTCCTGATAAACCCCCCTGGCATGGTGAGAGTGCTTTGTTTTATGCTCTAAGCAGAGAGGACTTGTTGTTTTATGGTTTCCTCCTTTGAACTTTAAGACAGTATCTCTCAGGTGTTTATATTTTAACCTTGCACCAATTCCCTGGTTTTAAGAACTCGATTGTCCGTGTATAAAAGGAAGACATGGGTTTCCCCAGACAGAGTGCAGAGCTCAATTTCCACCCCCAGCATACATATAACCATGTAAAATTCACATTTTTCCTACACAGGTTAGCCCTGACAGTGCTTTATCTTTTCTACAGGAGGAATTTTCTTAACAGGAACTGTGGAGGAAAACTTGGACGCAAAACCAACGAAGAAATTCCGTGCAACCACAAGTAAACTGCTATTTTTGACTCACAGGCAGACTTGTCTCTAACCCTCCAATTCAAGACAGCTCAATTCACCATGTTTTCGAAATATACCATGCATGGAGGAGTGTTTTCGAGCCTACCTCTCTCGGAACTCCAAATTTGACGAAGAAAAGTCCAGACCTCTCTGCTCCGGAAGGCTATGTTGTATTTCCTGTAGAGCCTCTTCCTGTAGAACGCTTTGCCGGCTTCTGTAGGATGTCACGGCGCTTCTGAACGAGCCTGGGACATGGGAGAATTTTGAAATAGGCCGAAAAGCTCGGGCTAACAGACTGTGGAGGCAGAGGACACGTACTTCGCTGAGAACGGTTGCAAGTGCAAATGAACAGCGGTTAACGCGAGTGTTCGGCCGAGCATTTTTGAATTACGGTGCAATTCATGGCGAGGGGGTGAGGTGGCTGGGCCGATCCGTTAGCCAACGTCACGGCCATCATTCCTCTGTGTGTCCCTGACCGCCATTACCTTTCCTCTACCATTAACCGCCACCACCACTGCCAGTCCCGCCGATTCTCCCCGACTGGACACTTCACACGTGTCGGTTGCACGTCTCGTTGGCAAATTCGAACGTAACCGAGCTTGTTCGGATCCCACGAAGCTATGCGACTGACTGTGGGTGGCCAGTTGACTGGCCACCGAATTCGTTCAATCTGAACCATTTCACAGACATGCAGTTTTCGAAATATAGTCTATGCAATTTGACGAATAAGGTTAGACACTTACCTGTGTGGCCGTGGACGTGTTCTGCAGGCTTCAGGACTTGGAATGACTGCTTCGCTCGCTGCTGCTTCGTGCACAGGTGCTAGAACTCATTCTTTCATTGGTTGATGCTGTATGCACGGCTTTGGAACCCGATCCTCAGTTGGCAACGCTGCATGCACAGGTGGTGTTTGGTTTCAGCCGTCAAGGATGTTTTCACGTCCAGGAGGAGCCTTTTTACAGGTTTCCTTTTGCTGGATTCAGCTGCCCTTGCCTCTAGAGTGTGTCTTCTAGAGGGATCAGCCACTACAAGACTCCTGTAGGATGTCTTGTAGCTGCTTCTCCTCCTGGAATGCAGGCTAAACGAGCAGGGCTGAATTTGATGATGAAGAGTACAGATGGAGCTTGAACAGGTAGAGTGTGTGGGCCTTTGTTACTTGATTTGTCACTGGAAAATTTTCTTTCCATCTGAAGAAAACAGGGTTTCTTGTATGACTGCAGGAACACATAACTAGGTGGTTGCAATGGCGGTGGAAAGAGAGGAACAGGTGATGGATGGAAGAGAGGGCTGGTTGCAGGCCTAACCAACAAACTCCAAGCTTCAAATCCCCTTTCAAAATCAAATTTGGCCCTCCCGAAGGCTCTATAGGATGTTTCCTGTAGAAATACAAAACTTCATGTGGAAAGCCTAAAACTTCTTGTAGAAAGCCCAGAACTTCTTGTAGGAGGTGGAATCTCGACCCGAATGTGATCAAATCCTGGGAAAAGTGAGTGGCCATGGAGGGAGTGTCTGTAAGGAGGTCCTGTAGCCTGGTACGGACCCCTGTCCTCGTTTTGCGCGACCTTCTTTATCTGTAATGTATTCCCTGCAACCTGCAATAATTTTACAGAGATTAGGCATGTTTCTTTTTTCTCTTTTTTCTTTCTTTTTTATTTTTTTCTTTTTCCTTGAGAGACAGCTGGGGCGCCTCCATGAGGTTTTCACCCCCACTATCTGCCCTGGGCGCCTCAGAGAGGTTTTCACCCAAGGATATTTTTTATTCCATTTCTTTATTTTCTGAGAGACAGCTAGGGCGCCTCCATGAGGTTTTCACCCTCACTGTCTACCCTGGGCGCCTCAGAGAGGTTTTCACCCAAGGATCTTTTTATTCCCCTTATTTTTCTCTCTTTTTTTTTTTTTTTTTTGATGATCAAGGTGTGGGTGGAATAGAGGCAGAGCCCTGCTCTACTACCAGCACTGATTTTTCCAAAGTTTCAATGAACTCATGCCTCGAAAGGGGTTTCTTGTAGATTTTCAATCGATTCCCATTAACAAGCATGGGGATGGCTTCTTCATCAATGGTCCTGATAAGGACTGAACCATTGTCATTGCATTTCTCCACTGTATATGGTCCTAACCATCTTGTCCTCAGCTTCCCTTCGAAATCCTTGTATCTTGAGTCATATAGCAGCGCCCAATCTCCCGGCTGGAATTGCTTTTCACTAAGGTGTCGGTCATGCCATATCTTCTTCTGGAGTTGAACTACTTCTGAGTGGAGGAGGGCCTGCATTCTGTGTTCATCTAATCCATTCAGCTGCAATAAGCTTTCACATTGAGCATGGTTGAGATCTAAGTCTAGCTGAGCTGCCACCCTCAATGTGTTGTACTCGAACTCTATGGACAACAGCGCTTTCTTCCCGTAGACCAACTCATAAGGTGTGAAACTTGTTGTAGTCTTCCAAGTGGTGTTGTAGGCCCAGGTGGCCTCAACCAGGAAATCAGCCCAATCCTTTCTGCTTCTGCTCACCACCTTAGTCAAAATCCCTTCCAATGCTCTATTAGTGACTTCCACCTGCCCATTTGCTTGTGGATGATATGGGGTGGAAGTCATGTGCTTGATCTTGTGATGAGCGAGCAAGTCTTCAATCAGGTTAGAGGTGAACTAGCTTCCTTGATCGGTGACTAACTCTCTTGGGTAGCCAAACTTGTAGAAGATATTTTCCCTTAAAAATTCAGCCACCTTTTCTTCTGTCGTTGCTTTGATTGCCTTTGTTTCTGCCCACATTGTCAGATATTTGGTGCACACAATGATGTAAGACCTTTGCTTCGAAGGAGGGTTAATAGGACCCACACAATCCATGCCCCACTTCTCAAATGGCTCGAAGGTCACTTGAGGTTGGAGAGGCATTTCATCCCTTGGAGTCAGTTTCCCCATCCTCTGACATCGGTCACACTGGCTGATGTATCTTTTGACATCTTGGTGAAGAGTAGGCCAATAGTAGCCTGCCTGTAGAATTTTGAAGGCAGTCCTTTTTGCTGCAAAGTGGCCTCCATAGGGCCCATCGTGACAGGTTAGGAGGATTTCAAAGACTTCCTCCTCCCTAACACAACGCCTCAAGATCTGATCTGGGCCAAGTTTGAACAGGTTTCCCCCGATCCACATGAACGGGGCACTCTTCCTCACAATTCTGCTCTTCTCCTTTGAGGACAGATGCGGAGGGAACTGTGCTGAGACCAAGTAATTTGCTATATCAGTAAACCATGGAGAGTGTACTGAGATAGCAAACATGTGTTCATCTGGCATCTGGTCATCCACTGTCCCTTCTTCACCTCCAGGAAAATCCAATCTAGACAAGAAGTCAGCAACAACATTTTCCTTACCTAGCTTGTCGACAATAGTCAAATCAAATTGCTGCAACAAAAGTAACCATCTAATGATACGAGCATTTACATCAAGCTTATTCATTAAATATCTAATCGCAGCATGATCAGTGTGTACAAATGTTTGATAACCAGTGATGTAGTGTCTGAACTTGTTTAGGGAATGGACTACAGCCAGGAACTCTTTCTCGGTTACAGTATAGTTCATTTCTGCCTTGGACAGGTTTTTGCTGATGAAGTATATGGCATATGGTATTTTCTCCTCAACTTGTCCTAAGGCTGCCCCTATGGCTTTGTTCGAGGCATCAGTGTGGATGTGGAAAGGTAGGGCCCAGTTTGGACTTCTTAAGATCGGGGCGGACACCATCTTATCTTTCAATTCTTCCAGGGCCCCCTGACAGTCGTCAATCCATTTGAACTCAACATCTTTTCCTAAGAGGCCAAACAATGGCGAGGCTAGCTTACTGAAATCTTTAATGAATCTTCTATAATATCCTACTAAGCCTAGGAAACTCCAAACATCTCTCACCTTTTGAGGAGGTGGGACCTTCTGGATGATAGCAATCTTGTTAGGATCCACCTGTAATCCTTGCTGGGAAATTGTATGGCCTAGCACAGTCCCTTCGGTCATCAGGAATTCGCATTTTTCAGGACTGAGGGACAGGTTCATCTCAATACACTTGGTTAAGACTTTTCCCAGGTTAGTCAATGCTTCTCGGAAGTTGGACCCATAAGGAGTAAAGTCATCCATATAGATTTCTACCGAATCGTGGACCAACTCTGAAAATATGCTCAATACTGCTCTTTGGAAAGTAGCAGGAGCGTTGCATCGCCCAAAGGAAAGGACTTGGTAGGCAAAGGTACCCCATGGGCAAGTGAAGGTGGTTTTATCTTGGTCCTCCGGGCTGATTTGGATCTGGTTATACCCGCTGAACCCATCTAGGAAAGAGAAGAACTTCATCCCCGTCAGTCCATCCAACACTTGATCTATGAAAGGCAAATGGAAATGGTCTTTCTTGGTGGCTTTGTTAAGTTCTCGATAATCTACACAGATTCTCCACTTCCCATTCTTCTTGGGCACAAGCACTAGAGGTGAGACCCACTCACTGTCGGAGATGGGGTAGATGAATCCTGCATCCAACAATTTTTGCAATTCTTCTTTGACAATGTCTTTAAGGGCTGGATTCATTCTCCTCTGAGGCTGCCTGACTGGTTTACAATCTTCTTTAATGTAAATGTGATGGGTACAGACCGAAGGATGGACTCCTTTCATCTCCTTATAGCTCCAAGCGAAAGCATCCAGATGATTGTTCAGTAAGCTACACAGCTCCTTCTCCTGGGAGGGAGATAGGGAGGAGCTAATCTTTAAGGTTCTTTCGGGGCCAAATTCCACATTCTTAACTCTGGGAGAGGTCGGATCAGTCACACAAAGGTCCACTAAAGCACTGGCTTGGGTATCTTCCACCAACTCCTCTAAGGACAGTGCACTGGGAGGTGGATTTTGAATCAAATTCTCAATCAAGTCATCCTCGGTTTGAGGGCCTCCCCTGGTGGTTTCTATTGTGCACAATGGTGCAGAGTAGACCTCATCCTCATCTCCCTCTTCCAACCAGAGTGGTAAGTCATGTTCTAGCAGAGGTTGGGCAGGAGGGTATAGGACTAGCTGTTTGGACATAGGCCCATTCTTGATGGTCATGCTTCCAGCTCGACAACTGATGTAAGCATCTGCAGTGGCTAACCAAGGCCTTCCCAAAATGAGGGGTTATCCAATGAGCTCTGCCTTTGGCTGAAAGAACAAGAAGTCCGCAGGGTACTCCCAAGAGTCAATAGAGACCAAGACATCTTCCACAATCCCTTCGGGAGTCACGATGGAGCGATCTGCTAACTGCAGGATTGTCGAGGTCTTCCTTAAGGAACTCTGAAGGTTGAGTTTAAGCATGGTGTCCCTGGTCATCACATTAATGGCAGCCCCTAGATCAATCAAGGTATGGGGGATTATGGTGCCATTGATGTGGACATCAACTACAGGACTCCTAGGATCCAAATAATTTGGACAGATTACTTGCCCCAACATTAGATCGGACAGTTGTCCTATGACATTGATAGTCGAGGCATCTCTCTTTCGCCTGCCTGGGTGCCTGAAACACTTCTCCTTAATCAATTTGTTGTATATTGGTACATCTTTTATGGCCTGGAGAAGTGGTATTTTCACACACAACTGTTTAAGTTCTCCCAGAAGTTCAGTCTCCTCTGGGTTTGGTTGCGTGGTTACTGTTAGTCGCTCAGGAAAGGGTGGAATGGCTTTGGGTTCACTTTCTTGTTTCTCTTCCTCATCCTCCGGGGGAGGAGGTTGGCGATCTGGAAGGACCTTCCCAGATCGCAGGTTGATCTCCTGGATCTCCACAGCATAGGTAGGGCATGTTATCTCTCTAGTGTATACCTGCTGGGCCTGTCGGTTGTTGGGGTTCGGGTTCGGTTGAGCAGGCATTTGGGGTTGTCTTGGAGGAGCAGGAGGTAATGGTTGTGGCTGAGCCAGTGGTGGAGATAGAATGGTGGGAGGAGAGTTGTATTGGGGCCTCCACCCCGGTTGAGGTGCATTCCACTGAGGTTGTGGCTGGACATGTGAGTGAAACGAATGAGCAGTGGGTTGAGTATGGTATTGAGATGGATAAGGCCACAGAGGAGGTGCGGACCAGGAAGGATGAGCAGGGGGACCCCAAGAAGGTATGTGAGCAGATTGGTTGGTGCTATAATAAGCTTGGGATGTCCCTTGCATCCCCTGCTGGTAAGGTCTGGGCCCATGCGGCCTCCTTTGGTTGAGGAGGTAGAGAGGTTCAGTGGTTGCCTCAGTCCCTTGGTACATGGCTTTAAATCCGGGTAAGGTTGGGCATTGGTTCGTGGGGTGGTCTTCCTCACAAACGAAACATACCTCTACTGAGTGCAATGGACACTCGTTTTTAGGGTGCTTCCTCGTACATCTTGGACAGAAAATGGCCAAAGCCCTCTCAGCTTCCTCTTTCTTTTGTTGGATTCAGAAAGTATCAAGTTGCATGGAAATGGTTTGTCTCACCTCACTTTTGAGGTCTTCCATCTGATTAGCAAACTCATGCTTGGAGAAGGCGGTACTAGCTGAAAGTGGATTCCCCCTACCTCTTTTCCGGGCTGCCCTAGAATGGTTTCTAAACACAGTCTTTATGTCTTCATAAGGTAGTTGGTAGATGTCCCCTCCAGCTAGCAAATGGAGGGTATCTAGAAGGTCTTCAGGGACTCCTCGGAGCAGAACCAACTTTAGAGATTCAGGGTCAAGTGTGCACCTGGCCCGTTTATAGCTAAGTTGGAACCTTTCCTCATAGTCTTCTAAGGACTCATCATTTCCCGTGGTCATCCGGAAGATTTCTCTTTTTGTTTCCTTGGACTTACAGTAGTCCTGTTATTTGTTGTTAAAGGCTTGCTGCATCTGAGCCCAAGTGGTGATATTGTTTCCAGGTAACCCCATGAACCAGCGTAATGTTGCATCCTTGAGGGTAGAGGGAAAGAGTTTCAACTTTTGCTTGTCTTCTGCATAGTCATAAGTTTGACAAAGGACAGCAAACTCAAACAGGAAGGTATCAGGGTCTTCAGTGGTCAATCCATGGAAATGAGGTAAGGCTGAGGGACTTATGTTTTTCATCTTCATGTCCCCGTTGGTCTCTCCGATGGGGAATGTACCTTCTATTCTCTCATCATCTTCTCTATTGTTTCTGTTTTCAGCCATGGTCTCAAAAGGAATGTTTTCTTGCTCTTCTTCTGTTATAGGATCTTCGTATATTTTAGGAGGTTCACCTATAGGTTCTTCTGGGTCACTGCCACCAAAGAAGAGAGAGGGGTGACTCAGTGAAGTGGTGGGGGTGTTGGGTAGGAATTTTCGGGTATTATCTCTGTTCCTACGAGGCATGAAAAGATTTTTGGTTGCTTTCGCTTTTTCTTGCTTGTACGTGCAAAACTGAAACAGATGGAATTGCAACTAACTAAAATCTATCTTGCAGAAATGAAAATGCGGAATTGAAATGAAAGCAAGAAAGGACTAATCTATTTTGCTGAAATCAAAGTGCAGGAATGAAATGCTAGACTACGCTTGCAGAATTGAAATGCTATTCTACGCTTGTAGAATTGAAATTGCGGAATTGAAAGGCTAATCTATGGAAGCAGGAAATGTCTGATCTACTTTTGCAGAAATGAAATTTAGAATGGAACTGAAATAAACTACTTAGCAGAAGGTTGGAGTAGAAAAATAGAAGAAAACCAGCAATCACAAATACTCTGACGCTTCCCCAGCAACGGCGCCAAAAAGATGGTGGGCTCCAGTATTGCAGCAATAATGTTGCAACTCCTGGGACTCCCTTCTTTACTCTTATCAACCCAGTAGTTCGTAACAAACTTGGAAGCGACGGTGTTGTATGCACAAGTATAGCTCTTGCCGCAGCTGTCACTTGGTTAGCTGGCACAAGTCCGCTAGGAGCTTAAGCCAACTTCTATGAGCTCTGAGAAGAAGCTTTCCAACTGATGGATGGAAGCTAACTCAAAGGAGGCTAGTCTATTTGCAGAAAGAGACTGAAAAGATAAAAGAAACACAAACCGTAGCAAACCATAATTTTACTAGCTAATCCTACTGATGCGGAAAAGAGGATGAAAGCTACTGAAGGAGATTCCATTGACTTCTGAGAAGGTGAAATGCATGTGTCTAAGCTACTTCTATAGTAAAATCTAAAAAAAAAAAACTTCTTTTTGTATTTTTGAGTAAAGTGTCAGAATTATCATGCATATGCTTTTAACTGGTGTTTGGCTGTGCAGAGGTGGATTGGCGAGAGGAAATGCTTGCAAGAGGTTGGGAAGGTTAGAAGGGGGCCTAAGGGGTCCCTAGCACCCTTCCAGAGAGTTTCACCGAGTTTGGCTATCAAGAAACCGCTTCTGTGAACTTCTACAGGAAGTCTGCAGGGGTTCTACAGGATGTTCTGTATTTTCTACAGGATGTTCAGAAATGGAATTTTGGAAGGTGGATGGAGGGAGAAAGGTGGAGAAGTGACTATGGAGGTAGGATAAGGGTGTGAGGAGGTCCAGGACTTGGTGGATGGAGCTAGGGAGAGATGAGGATGGCTGGATTTGTTCAAGGAGGAGTGGAGCAATGTTGCACAAAAATATGGAAACTAGGGCAAGGTGTAGCAAATGTGAGGCAAGAATCAGAGTTAGGGGATGGAGCAGATGGGATTGATGGAGTATGGGTGGATGGAGAGGTGTTACAGGTGTTCTGCAAGTTACTTCTCGAACTGAACAAACAATGACTTGAAAAACCAATGACCTAGCTACTTTATTCTAATCTGGCCTAAGTAACAGCAAAGGAAATGAACAGAAGTTTATTTGCAATGAAATCACATGAAATAGTTATGCAAACTGAGCAATCATGAATCTGAACGCTTAACCACAACTGGTATCAACTTCTGCAAATGAGAATCTAACACTAATGATTGCATGGTGAGGCAATGACAGTGTTTTTGTTGGCAGCAAGGTCACCTTTGTCCCAGCTCATGATCCCACTGAGGGAGAGGTGAGATCAGAGGTCCTTGATGGCCTTTTTCTGAAGATCTTCCCTGTTAATAACCTATCAACTCAATCTGAACATAAAAAGCCTTTCTAATCATCAACAATGACCTAGATAACCAGCAAGATTTTAATCTACTTAACAGAAATTATTTTGCAAAGACATAAAAAGCGAGTAATAGTACATAAAGGAAGCCTTGGCACTTGGGTTGGGCCCAACCCCAAGAGCTATAAGCTCCTAATAAAAACTCAGAACTGATGCCAAGTAAAGTTGCTCTTCATTACTCAAAAATGATCATGTCACAAGAAATTTATACAGCAATAGATACAAAAACGAGCTGAGACAATGATAGCACTATAGTGCAAAACCCAACAGTTCCAAAAAAGTAAACTACAAAGGCTGAAGCCTTCCCATTTATGCACTACGAGGGTCCTAGCAGCCCTCCTTAACTCAAGGGGCTCGGCTATTCAAACTGCCAGTAAACAGTCACTCTTCACAAAGCTGCTCGGCTGCCTTTAGGATTCGTTTTGGTGGCCTGCTGAGCTCCGAGTTGAGGGTGGAGATTTCGAGGAAGGGCCATTTAATGCAAGAGACACCCTACTTATGAATCCTCACCCTTGTTCCTTCATGCTTGGCTGTCACCTGGCTCATAATTGCTTGGCCTTGTTCCAAAATTTGTCCAAAAAACCTGAAATAACCACGTATTAGCCTCCTTGGTAAAGTGACCACCCTTATTCATTCAAATAACATAAACATACTCAAAAAACATGCATAATCTATGAAAAATGGTGGATTGATGAAGAACAGTAGGCAAAATGAGCCCAATAAGTTACCCATTTTTGGGGCTCATCAACGGTCACCTCGTAATTGAGATGAAGAAGCAGGAGGCACCGTCGCTTCTCGTATGCAGATTCTCCGAAGGCTCGTGCGAGGAAGCCGCAGATGGCTGTTTTTCTAAAAGACAAAATAATTTCTTATTTCATTTCTAAAAAATAAAAGAATTTATTATTTTTAGTTATATTTGTAAAAATAAAAGAATTTCTTATTTTTAGTTATATTTGCACTATTTTAATGATTTTTATATATTTTTTTATGAAATTAAAGTTACTAAAACAAAAGAATTTCTTATTTTGTTTCTAAAAAACAAAAGAATTTCTTATTTTGTTTCTAAAAAACAAAATAATTTCTTATTTTTAGTTATATTTGCACTATTTTAATTTATATTTTTTTTTATGAAATTAAATTTATGAGTGAAATATTGACATTCATTATGCTCTAAAATCGAATTGCATTTTTCTTGATTTTTAAATGTTAAATTTAAACTAACATCAATACCGACTTTAAAATAATTTAAACTAACATTAAATCGTCTCTGAAAATCAATACCGACTTTAAAATAATCTCTTATTTTTTGTTATATTTGTATTATTTTAATGATTTATATATATTTTTTATGAAAAAATTACTAGTGAAATATTCAGATTCATTATGCTCTAAAATAGAATTGCATTTTTCTTGATTTTTAAATGTTAAATTTAAACTAACATTAAATCGTCTCTTAAAATCATTACCGACTTTAAAATAATTTAAACTAACATCAATACCGACTTTAAAATAACTTAAATAACATCAATACTGACTTTAAAATAATTTAAACTAACATCAATACTGACTTTAAAATAATTTAAACTAACATTAAATCAAATCAATACCAACTTTAAAATAATTTAAACTAACATCAATACCGACTTTAATGTAATTTAAACTAACATTAAATCGTCTCTCAAAATCAATACTCACTTTAAAATAATTTCTAATTTTTACTTATATTTGTACTATTTTAATGATTTATATATATTTTTTATGAAATTAAAATTACTAGTGAAATAGTCAGATTCATTATGCTTTATGCTTTATTAAAAAAACAATTAGCATTGGAGGAGAAAAAAATGCTTAATAATTTTAAAGGAGAAACATAAAATATTCTTTGAAACCTCACTCCAACTAAACCTTAAAGCCCTATTTAATTCCAGGGCACCCCATGCATTATATATTTCTTGTCCTATTTGAGTCCATAATCACTATGATCCTAGATAAGAGAGTCCTCCATGAAATGATAATTATCATCTAATGCATATAAGTGTGCACATCAAAACCATGTTACTCTAGCACACCCACGAGATTTTAAGGGGTTTTAATATTTTAGTGAGAAGCTTTCTAAGGGGTTTTAATATTTTAGTGAGAAGCTTTTTAAGGAGTTTTAATATTAGAAGCCTTACGACGTTCCTTTGCAACATTTGGTGCAATTGCTAGTTATATTCTTGTACACATAGATATTATAAAGATGAAGATTTTAAACAAATCCTAAAATAATAAGATTTCTTTATTTTAAATTTAAATATAGAAAACTTATGACAAATCCTTGACTTGAAAAAGAAAAAATGATTGTAAGGGTGCAATTATATGATCAAATTACACCCTCCAAAGCTTTAAATATGATGATAAAGGCATAGGCACATGGTCTCGAGGCATCATAAAAGTGGTTAAGGGTGACAAATCCTCGTCACTAGTAAGACATGTTAACCATATAATCCATGGGGTGCAAAAGTAAAGTTGATCGATTCAAACATAATTCATTATTTGTGGAGTTATATGTAGTCTAATTTTCCTAGGTGTGAGGTATGGTAGTAAGTTTGGATTCAAGGCATTACCTCAGGAATAATGTTGTCAATTCAAGGCACAATGTGAGAGATCACCTGCAACATACAAGTGGGAAAACATGTTTTTATGCACATCAATTTGTTAAGCTATGGTCAATTCCAGACCCTATCGCACCAAAGTTCTTAATGCACATAGGAATGTTGTTGATTGCGTGATATACGACATGGCGAAATAATACCTAGAAAACTAGAGTCAGTGCAAACGTTACACACCCCTCTGGCATTACTTGACATGTATTAGATTAATTCAATGTCGTTAGACACATTGATTTTTAAGATATGAATT